>JALBYC010000018.1:0-112317 GCA_023212645.1 Farysia itapuensis | reverse complement strand
GTCACGCAAACACGAAAAACAGAAAACAAAAAAAACAGGAAGGAGAGGGGGGGGGGGTGGGGGGGGGGGGGGGGGGGGGGGGGGGGGGGGGGGGGGGGGGGAGGATTGGTGGTCAAATTGGTTCGATCACGAGCCCTCAGAATGGTTTGTATTGCCAACCGCAATTTGTATTTTGATTGACTGTTGGATGGCCTATTATTTCGAATGTGTGAATAGTCAATCTTTGGCCGGATTGAGATACGCTCTATCAGACGCTCTCATACTCAACTGCAGCCTACATCGTCCTTGGCTCGCTCTTTCTCACATTGACAAACGTAAACTGCGCCTTTCCTCGCTCCAAGTGACTTTCACCACCAAGACCACATTGCCATGGCAGCCGGTAAGTGTCGACGGTAGGAGTGCCCAAAGACGATAAAGCGCCAGTCCTGACTCTTGCTCTCTCTCTCTTTCTTTGCGGTCTCAGGTCCACCACCAGGACTCGGCATGTCGGCGCCGCCAGCAACCTCATTGCCGCCCAACCCGTTTGGCTCCAATGATTCGCCGTCACGAACGCAGTCTCCAGCTGCTCTAGCCAAGCAGAAAGCCTCCTTTCATCCTTCTGGCACATATGATCGTCCAGACCACACTCCACGCACATACAGCAGAGCTATCCTGCTCGCTTACAATCTGTCGCCTCTGTCAACAAAGCCCGCAGCTATGGGCACACTGCAGGACTGGTACGGCGTATGGGAGCCATTCCATCACAAATCGGTTTACCACCGAGGCAAAGCCCACGCCGAAGACGCACACTTCTCCACCACCACTTCCCACCCTGACGGCACAGATGACGGCGCAAATTCTGGTAGCGGCATCATTGGAGGTGCACTAGGCGGATTCGGCCCCAGGAGGGAAGGCGCCGGTGCTCGTTTCGGCGGTCGCAGGAACGAAGACCGCGAACGCAACGAAGGTTTGCGAATCGGTGAAATATCGAGTAGACGAGGTGCACCGGCTGGCAAGAACCCTTTCGGTCAGATCTCTGCCAGTGGCACATTCAAACCCGCCGGCGTACCACGTTCTGGCCAGCAAGTCCCACGAGATGCAACTCAGCTGGAAGGCATCGGTGAAAACAGGCGATTCGGTATGGGCGAAAAGTCCACGAGCTTTGGCAAAGATCGCATGCGAGATGCGTTGCAAGACGACAGACGCGGTCAACGGGAACGATTTGGTGAGACCCGAGATCCAGCAGCAAGGGAGCGTCGAAGAGGTGACCGTCCCGCTGAGGGCGAAGAACACCGAGAGGATGGCGATCTCATCGATTCGCCACGCATGAGACGCGCAGGTGGAGGAGCCGATCAAGCTTCTGACTGGAGGAAACCAGGTGATCGAGAACGCGCAGTCCCGTACACCGCTGCAGAGCGTCGAGCCGGCGACCGCAAAGGCGGCAGAGCCGGAGGGCCTGCTTGGCTCGGAGAAGATGACAGCAACCCAGCCTGGATGGACGACGAAACAGATGCACTGCCAATTGACAACCGTGCTCCCTTTGGTCAGTTTGGTACCCGTCGCAAAGACGATGCTGACGGTCCTGCAGATGCGGACGGTGCCGTCGATAGTATTCAAGCCTTCAAGGCGCAGATGAAGGAACGAGAGCGTCGAGAGCGTCAGGCTCGAGGCGAACCCGAACCCTCTACCGACCACGCCCCTGACCATTCCGCGCCCCCACCCGGTCTCGGCAGAGACTCATCCCGAGAATACCCCTTCGGCAGTAGTGCGGACAAAGGATCACAGGAATCAGAGATGGAAGCCATCCGCAACGAAATGATCGCTGCTGCCAACCAACGTTCGACTTCGGGCGGATCCATGTTTGACAGCATTTCCAACAGCCATGACGGTCAGTCTCTGGGCGGCGGTGCCGGTGGACCGCCGGGTCTACCAGGTCGATCGAGTCGGTTTGCTCGCTTTTTCGATGGCAAAGGCGCTTCACCACGTGATCCTCAGGCTGCCGCACTCGCTGCTCAACAAAAGATGCTCGAAGCTATGGGCGGACAAGCTAACGCACCTGCCGACTCGCACAAAGAATCGTCGGTGCAAAGTCCGCCTGCCTCGGCTGCATCCATCAACATTTCGGACTTGTTCAGCAAAGCCTCTGTGAAAGACAACAAAAGCGGCGACGGCGCCAAGTCCGGCAAAGATGTGTCGGAAGCCGATCAGCAGAGCATGCAGAAGCTCATGGCCATGCTGCAAGGTGGCGGTGGTGGTGGTGGTAACGGCGTGAAGCAAGACGGTCGGGACAGCGCTGCTACTCCCTCGGCGGCGAAGCAAGGACCGCGTCCCGACTCGGCCAATCGACTCAGAGAACTTCTCAGCCCCGGCGCACCTCGTCCCAACAGCGCCACCGAGTCTGGTGCTAGCCACCGAGCCGATGCGACCGATGTGGGCGGCAACGATGCCCGATCACCCGTCCCGCAGTCTCAACACCAAAGAACCGCTAGTGCCTCCCAACATCAGCAGCAGCAGCAGCAGCAGCAGCAGCAGTATCCGCAGTACCAGCAAGCGCGATCGTCGTCGCCGAGCATGTCGGGCTCGTCGTACAATGATCCGCGCCAGCAGCAGCAGCAGATGGGTGGAGTCGGTTCGCCAGGGATGGGACCAGGCGGGTATGGTGGATTCGGTGGCAATGTGCCGGGTCGTCCACCACCCGGTATGGATCCGCGTCTGATGGGGCGGCCTCCGGTGGGCGCAATGGGATTCCAGCAGATGCCACCGCATGTTGCAGCTGCGCTTGGGCTCGGACGTGGTGGGCCAGTGCCTCCGCCGGGAATGGGAGGTCCTGGACCCAATAACGGCAGTGGTGGGCCTTTCCCCGGGTTCGTCGCGCCCTTTCCAGGCGGTCGACCGCCTTTACCGCCCGGTATGCCGCCGCAGATGTACCAGCAGTTGATGAGCATGCCTCCGCATATCCAGCAGCAAGTGCTGGCGGGACAGGGGTTCCCACCACCTCCCCCTCCGCCGTCACGATCACCGTACGATGACCGCTCATCGCACTCCCCCGGACCCAACAGCCACAGCAGCACGGGCAGTACCGGCCCTGCTTTCCCCTACTACGCCCAATCACCCCCGCTCCCCCACCACCAACACCCGCAACAACAACAACAACAACAGCATGGTACTTCGACGTCCCCTCCACCATCCGTCGTCGGGTCGCACGCAATGAACGGCGCAAACCTCATGGCTTTACTCTCAGCAGGACGTAACACACCCTCCAACCAAGCTCCACAGTAACAACCCGGCGATTCCCCATCACCTTACTCACTGCACCAACGGCACACGAATATTCTTGATATCAGTGTGGTGTATCTAAAGAGCTAGTCTGTGCGTGCGTGCGCGCGTGAGATTATTTTTTTCAGGCGAGTTCTTCGTTGAAGGTGCGACCGATGAGCATGCGTCTTATTTCCTGAGTGCCAGCACCGACGGTGTAGAGACGTGCGTCGCGCCAGAAGCGGGCGACGGGGTAGTCGTTCGTGTACCCGTTCCCACCGAGGATCTGCATGGCTTCCGTCGTGATCTCCACGGCACGGTCCGAAGAGTACAGGATGGAACCTGCGCAGTCACGTCGGGAAATTTTCCCCGCATCGCAGGCTCGACCCACTGCATAGACGTAGGAGCGTGCGGCGCCGAGTTTGGTGTACATGTCGGCGATTTTCCCCTGAAGTAGCTGAAAGTGTGCAATAGGTTGGTTGAACTGTTTACGCTCGTGGGCGTAGGCAGTACTGTAGTCAAACGCTGCTTGCATCAATCCCAAAGGTCCACCACTTAGTACGAGTCGTTCGAGATCTAGCCCAGACATGAGCACCGCAGCTCCCCGATTTACTTTGCCAAGCACGTTCTCCTTGGGTACGCGCACACTGTCAAAGTGAATCTCGCACGTATCACTCCCGCGCATTCCGACCTTGTCCAGCTTGGGCAGCTGCGTAAAACCCTGCATGCCCTTTTCGAGAATGAGCGCCGTGATGCCCTTGGACCCAGCCTTCGGGTCGGTCTTTGCATAGACGATAAACGTCGACGAGATGGGTGCGTTGGTGATCCACATTTTGCCACCGTTGAGCAGGAAGTGATCGCCCTTGTCGACGGCGGTGGTGGTCATGCTGACAACGTCAGACCCGGCGCCGGGCTCCGACATGGCCAAACTGCCGACTTTGCGCCCGGCAATGAGGTCCGGCAGATACTTGTCCTTTTGCTCCCTAGTGCCGTGTCGGTTGAGCTGGTTGATGCAGAGATTCGAGTGGGCACCGTAGCTGAGGGCCACAGATCCTGACGCGCGCGAGAGCTCCTCCATGACAATAGTGTGATCGAGATAGCCTTTGCCCAGTCCTCCGTCTTCTTCCGGCACAGTGATGCCGAGCAGACCCATGTCGCCAAGCTTGGTCCAAATGTCCTTGGGCGATTCGTTGTTGCGGTCAATCGCCGCTGCTTTTTCCGGAGGCAGTTCGGCGGCGACAAAGGATGAGACGGCTTCGCGCAGTTCCATCTGATCCTCCGTCAAGCCGGCCACATCGACGTTGTAAAACGACATGGCGCGACGCTGTACAGCCGGAAGCGCGGCACGCTGAATGGCAGACCGACGGAGCGGCGCTGCTATCAAATTTCGTAAGACTGCGTGAGACATGGCTTATTGATGGTGGTGGTGGTGGTGGCCAAGAAAGTCAGGACCGGGTTCTGGCGCCCCCCCCCCGCATATTTCGGCTCCATTGGCCTTGCCCCGTTAACCGGTCAGCCTGCATCGCATTTAACGGCTCTCGCGCTCTCGGTGCACACGCCCACAAATCCAACACAAAAAGATGGACACAAAAAAAGGACGATAAATCCAGACGAGTGAAAGCAGAAAGCAGAGATAACAGATATGATGAGGGGGCATTCCTTCCGCTGAAATGTGTTGCGTATAGTGCGCGCGTGTGCTTGTCAATAGTGTAGTTGTGACGGGTCGACCAGCTTGCCTGCTACCAAGACAGCTTTGTCGTCCGGCCGTGAAGTTGCTGTACTCGTGGTTGACGTGACGGCGTCCGTCTCTGTCTTTGCACCGGGCGGACGGGAGGCGATTCCCAACACTGAGCAAGTGAGCCGGTACTTTGCGCGGATTCTCTCGAGCAACGCCAGCATATCCAGCTTGGCCAACTCGGCATCATCGGCATCTTGAGCTGCGCTGTCGTCCAATTCCAGCTCGACATCCCGCGATGGGCCCGTATCGTTGGCGTTGTCGGTCGACGTGTTGTTCATGGGGAAAAAGGAAATCAGACGGAGAAGACTGGTGAGATGCTGCACTTGCTTGGCCTGTTTGCGCGAGCTGGGTCTGCTGGACTCCGCCAGTTGAATGGCTGACTTCCAGACTTGTGCCAGGCCTCGGTAAAAGCCGACCTCCTCCCACAACTCGAAGCCTTTGGCTCGACCCAAATCGCGGCCCTCAAACGTCCCGTGCAGGGCGCCATGGTCAAAACCCTGCGTATAGCCGAGCTGATACGCCAACTCCTCGACGTTGTTGAGCGCGTCAAAGTCGACCAGCACGTCTTCGAGATTCGCTTGTTCGACCGACGACGACGCCGCCATCCTCGGCCGCTGCTCCAAGACCCGTGCCAAGTCGCAAAGACGCAACAAAAAGGCTATGTGGAGAGAGAGACAATTCACCGAAAATGCGGAAAACAAAAACGATCTCAGCTATCACTCACTTCCACCACACAATGTACACAATTTGATCCGTTGATTGTCATATTCACGTGTCCTTGACTGTGCCTGACCCTCCTCCACCGCCCGAGTTCATGCGGAAGAGAGGATTCTTGCTGAAACTGAGACGAATGCCGCCATTCTTGATCGCTCCATTCAGGGTATTGCCGTTGAGTTCCGACATGGCCTTGCCGGCTGTATGCACGTCGTCAAACTCAACAAAGCACATTGGACCGTTGGATTTGAGACGAAAGGAAAGTTGGCGGAAGCCTCGGCGGCTGCCAAAGAGCCATCGCATCTGGTCTTCGAGCTGCGACAGCGCGGCACTCGAGGCGTTGCTCGGCAAGTTGCCCACAAACAGCGTGTTGACCGGTGGATGGTTGTCGCCGAGCACGTTGCGACCGGTGGGACTCGACATGTCTGGGCTGGAAGCGCGGTTGGACGTGCTGGGTCTTGCTGGAGGGGGATGCGCGTTTGCAGCGCCGGACGCGTCTTCCGAAGGTGGCGAGCTCACCGCCAATTGTCCGAGGCGCGAGGCTAACGAAGTCGGGGTATCGCTCTGCTGCTGCGAGTCGGAAGACGACGGCCCGCTGGCGGACGCTCCCGTCGATTCTGGCTTCGACGTAGTCACTGCCGGTCCTCGTGCGGGCGGCAGATCGCTCGTCGACGCGCCTCGAGAGCCTTGCGTTTGAAAAGCAGGGCGGGCAGCATTAACGCTGTGCAAACCGGGCGGCGAACCTATCGCACTCCAATCTGGACGACCTTGTTGCGCAGGCGGGATCGCAGTCGAGCCCGAGATACTCGGCCGATGACCAGGTCCAGCCATGGATCCACTGCCTGAATCGGGAGCGTAGTAGTCAAGTGGGCCCGTTGAAGGGCCCCACTTGTCAGAGCTCCCAGGCAGGTGGTGTGCCATGCTGCGACCCAACGGCTCGTTGCCAGACCCACGAACTCCAGGCGGCACACCCTGGCCGAAGAAATCTGCACTGCCCGTAAACATTTCTTGCGGAGTAATCAGATCGGCCGGCGTCCCACTTCCACCCGTGCCTGCTTTCGCCTGGTTGGCAAAGGACTCAAATGCAGATGGACCTTTGCTCCCGAAGGGTCCAAAGGGCATCGCAACACCAGACACGCCCGGAGGAGGACCAGATCGAGGCTCGTAAGGTCCTGCTGTGCCAAAAGACGGCAAATGGCTCGGATGCCCGATCGGAGACAGTGGACCACTTGGACCAATACCTGGTGCCGGTGGTGGTGGTGGTGGAAAAGCACCAGCGCCTTCGAGACCGGAGGGTGGAAGCCTCTGCTTTGTGTGCAGATTCTTCTTGGCCATCTCGGTCTTGAGTACGCATCCCTTTTCCGCGTCAATCTTGCGACCGTTGAGGGCATCTCGAGCTTCCAAGGCCTCGATGCGTGTTCGGAACTTGGCAAAGCCGATAATCTGCTTGATCTTTCCGCCGGCTGCAGCGTTGGCGGCGCTCGGATTGGCTCCGCCCACGCTGCCCATATTGGCGAGTGATGAAAAAGCGTCACTAGCACCGGCGCGGGTCAGAGCCATCTGATCGTCCCATGCATTGCCGCCATTGTTGGGCGCATCGTAGACGCCCGAGCCCGGCATATTGACCGCTTGATACGGACCGCCGGGTCCCGCCGATAGCGGGCCATTATCCAGGCGGTTACCCGGGCCAGGCTGAGTAAAGCCTGCAGGCACTTTGAGGGTGGAAGCTTCAAAGCCTTTGGCAAAGAGAAACATGTTGGCAAACTCGCGCTCCGTCATGTCGTCTGGGAAACCGACGATGAAAACGGTGGTGATTTCTTCCGCGTTTCCCAATGGACCTGCTGGTGCGGCAGAAGAGATGGTGCCGCCCTGTGCGCCTTGCTGCTGCGCAGGATGGACTGGCGTTGCCTGCTGCGCCTGCACCTGCTGGTAGTGCATCAAACTGCGAGGACTCATGTTGCCAGCCGCCAGAGGCATCCCAGACATGGTCGGCCCTACGAACGACTGCCGCCCACCAAAGTCGTCCATGCGTGGATTGCTACTGCTCGCAGACGAAAAAGCATACTCGTCCTGCGGCGGCGGAAATGCAGCGGACCCTCCAAAGCGCGACGCAAATCCATCCTGGTCCTGCGATAATGAGAATCCTCGTGGGTCAGGCCCCGCACCGGAAGCAAATGCGGCGTTCGTCGGATCCGAAGTGGAAAGAGAGGCCACCGAGTGTGCGCCTTTTGAAATGTCGGATGTTGAGAGCATGTGGGCCCCATTGGGAGAAAAGAGTTCGTTGTAGCCCAGAAAGGGCTCAGCCACGGGTGCAGATCCAATGCTGGAGTGGATAGAGGGCTTACGCGGTGGTGGAAGTTGAGTGGCCTGTCCAATCGAGTTCCATCTTTCGCTCGGATCGCCTACGGGGAAATTGAAGGCACGTTTCGAGGGAGAGGGAGACCTTGCGGTAGATGCAGTGATTGGATCTGTAGACTGTGCTGAGCTGAGATGGGTATATGGTGGCATGGCGCGAGGAGCTGCTAGAGGAGGACGTTGATGCTGAAGCGGCGGAGAAGAATGAAACGCCAATGAGGCTGCGTCCAGTGGCTGTTCGCGTGGGTATGGTGCAGTCGACTTGTTGGATGTGTTGGAAGGCTGGTTGGTATAAAGGCCGGGCGGCGGGGGAGGCCTTGGATTTGGGCCGGACGAGCTCATGCCAGATTGCCAAAGGTCGCCAGTACGAGTGCAGAAGCGCTTGTCTAAATTAGATGCAGATGGCTCGGCAACAGATTGGTGAGCAGACAGCAGCATGAGCGAGCCCAACGGCAGCGCGTGACAGGGAACCCGACGTCGGCCAGCTGGTGTCTACCTTGCCCGGCGTACTCAAGGGAGAGAAATGTAGATTCCAGGTGATGTGCGACTGTCAGATAGCGCCATGCAGGCTAGCTGTCAATGTGCAAGATCGACGGCCCGACGATGATAGATCGGACAATTGCTCGAGATAGTGGAGGGCCCACGGCGATGGTCGGGACGCGGATGGATGTTGAAATAATTGCAAAATGCCGAGAGGGGTGACAAGAAGAAGGGGGCACCAAGATGCGAGAAACAGCAGAAAGTGGACGACGGCGATGGATGCAGGAAAGCAGAATGCGGCGGACAACAAGCAGAGAGCAAAGAAAGAGATGGTGGTAGTAGAGTGTGGGAAAGAGGACGAGGGGGAGGGGGAAAACGTCTGCGCACGAGAGAATTTGGACCCTCGCACAAGTTGAATCGCAGGACCGGAACGCCAGATCTGGCGCAAACCAGGGCGTGGCAGCAGGGGCCGGATCACGATCAGATAGCTGTCGGCGTCTCTGGGTGTGGATGGAATGCACGGCACAATTCCCCTTTTGCGAGCTTTCGCATCTTGGACCCGTTTCTGGTCAGCCAAATTGGGTCGATATGTGCCCATGCATTATGCACTAACTAACGCGTCGAGATCCAATAAGACACTGCTCATGTGCCTTGTGTGTCGCGTTGAGTGCCGCACACTGGCAAAGTGCTTGTCAACAGACGCGACGCCCCGCTCCGCCCCCTGCCCCCAACTCGTTGCTTGACGTCCCGCGTTTCGACGGCTGAGCTTGTTTGATTTTGCAGCAGAGAGCTGAGTTCCAGATCGGCACAAGCTTTGCGCGCCCTTTCCATTAATCCGCCGATGGGAATCACCGATGTCAACCCCTGGACCGCCACGGACCACACATTCTGGGTGCTGCTCACGCAAATTCAATTGGCACTCTGGTGCTATACTAGTTGGCGGTTTGCGCCTGAGACAGGAACTTGTTCATTTGATCCAATGTGATTTCCTCGCGGATCACGGTGGCCTTGATCTCATTGTCCGGGTTGGCAGGCACACTGACCTTGCCATTGTCGAGTTTCCAGCCGTCTTGTGCGTCGATGAACGATGCAAGCTCGGATCCAGACAGGTCGAGGTACTCGCCGATCCGCTTTTCGCTGATCGTGGTAAACGATCCCTTGACCGAGTTGAGCGCCACTCTGCGTGCAGCATTGTCGAACTCGGCAATCTTGGCAGCATACTCTCGGATCTCTGCAAACTCGGTGCTGTTGAGCGTGCTCCAGAATTCTCGGAACTTGCACTCAAACAGGAGCGCACTGAGCCGTGCTAATTGTGCGATCAGAGGATCCGTGAGGTGCCCGGCCGATGCAACCTCGGTTTCGCCGTTTGTTTCGGAAGCATCACCTGCAGGCTCGTCCGTTGTTGATGCCTGCTTCTCGGCCTTGGCAGGCAGAGTTGGCAAAGGGGCTTCTCCCAGCAAGCAGAGGCATAGGCTGAAATCGGGAAACGGCGCCGCAACCAGCGCTTTGAGTAGGATGTTGATTACGACGACATAGTTGAAATCCGCTGGGTTGAACTGGTATCTGTGTGAAGAAAGAGCAAGCCTGGTCAGTCGATCTGGGCCCAATTCAGAAGAGTGAAACTTATGGCAAAGTCAAGTCAGATAGAGCTAATATGGATGCACGTCATCGGTCAGCCCGGGGCTTCACTCCCAGGCTGCCAGTCGCTTTGCACTTGTGTGTTTCACAATTGGTTTCGTCCTTCTGTTCGCCTTGGTGGCGCGCGATCAAGACTTACAATTTGAGAATCGAAAGGTTGGCCAAGAGGTCATATGTTTCGTCGTCGAGCTGCTGCGCCAGATAGTCATGCAGTACATCGAGGTTTTGAGGATTGTAGCGATCCACGCCCGAGATGAGCTGCTCAATGTGCTCAGGCCTGGAAGCAGGCGACACCCAGGAGGCGGGAGAAGTCATGGTGCTGTGTATGGGTGTAAAAACAACGCTAGAAGAAAAGTGCAGAAGGCAAAAAGTTCTTGCATGCACTTGGGAGGAATTGCTTACTAAGGCTTAGTCATCTTTCCCAATAGCCTCATCGACACTGTGATCGCGGGAGATCGAAGTGAGCAGAGTGAAAACCAGGTCTAACAGCATGATTCCGGAGGTGTTTTGGCTTTCGCAACTGTTTCCGCAGCGAACCATTGAAGCATGGGTGGGTGTGGGTAGTGCTTACAGCTGTCAGCCTTTGCCGAGGCGAAGAGGGCTTTGGCATTTCTGGGGCATGACCAGGGCAGGGATGATCAGAGGGCGAAAGCCTTAATTTGAGGTAGCGTGGCTAAAAATGAACTCTTGCGGACAATCAAAATGACGCAAACCGACCGTAACCGAAGGCAAGCCAGTCTGGCCCACAGCAATGTGAATACCAATCTCACCCATCTCAACTCACACAATAAGCCCGCTCTCTCTGCGCAATCAATCATCCCTCTTCCCTCGCCCAACTCAGCTGGTAGAGTGCAAAGTCCTCGTCATCACCTACGACGCAGTGAGAAGCCAAGGGAAAAAAGCAACTCTTCGCTTGAATTGCCTTCACACGCGTAATACTACCCGACTGCGCCCCATCCTCCTTCTTCGCCCAGACAACCTCCTCACATCGCCATTTCCCCAGCACACATCAATCTCTCATCGCCAGCATACATCTCGGCCCTTGTCACTCCAGGGCTCAACCGCCTTTGTCTCATGTCTCTTTGCCTCTAGCTTGTCGGCATACGCAGATCTTCATCCAAAGGGTTTCTAGGACTGAAGGCAGATAGTTTGCCTCGGGATGGACGCCCCTCGTGATGCGTCCGACTCTGCTGGCTTCGGTACAGTCAAACCATCCAAGCCCTATCATCAGACAGACAAAGTCTCCCATGTCTCCATCGACCATGCAGCCAATGCCTTGTCAGCTCAGAGCCAGCCACAGCGATTCCGCATCCCCATCTCTGATCACGATGACACTGCTAGCTCAGACTTTTCCGGTACATTCGCCAGCAGCAGCAAGATCAAGAGCACCCATTCTTCTCCGCGATCCTCAATATCTTCCGCTACGGCCGTCCGCAGAGGTGCATGGAAGGCAACCGGTAAACCATCTGGATCTGCCTCTCGCATCCATACCATGAGAAGCACACAAAGCAGATCTTCACGCTCGTCCAGTCTTGGCCCCGCAGATAGTGAGACGGGGTCTCCCATTGACGCTGATGCCAACGCCGATGAGTCCGATTTTGACCATAATCCGCACGGTCTAGACGTCGCCGATCATCCGGCATGGAACAGAGGCAAAGAGCATTCCGACGCTACTGGTCCAGGTAAACTCAGCTATCTCCCAGCTGTCGGTCACTCAATGGCTTCCACTTCTTCTCTAGACGGAACTGTAGACGATTCTCACCCGGGAGATGGCACAGGCCTGCTCGATCCAGGTTGGAACGTTGCGCCGCAGGCATCCTCCAGTCTGACCGCAGCCAACGAAATTGAGATGCAGGGTCGGTCGGCCGGAGATTACGACTGGGCCAACTTCATCTTTGCCTATTCCAGAGGCAAATGGAATCCAGGTCTCATTCCCCAACCACCCGGCCAGTCCACCGTCTATCCAGGCGCGAAGGTCAAGGTCAACACCATTCCTCTTCCTTCCGCGCAAGCTGAAACTTCTCAGAATCACGGTCGCAGACCTTCGCTCGAGTACATTGATGTCATCGCCCAGACCGATACAACCGAATCGAAAGTCGGACCGGAGGGGCCCAGCTCGAGTACTGTCAGCGGGGCATCCGACAAAGACAAAGATCGTCCTCGCAACGACGAAGGTGTATCACACGTATCCAAAGCACCACTATCCGTGCCCACTTCTGCTGTTTATCCCAGCAGTGCGGACAAGTCCAAGGCAAGCACCAAGTTTAACACAAACGTTTTCGCGGCTCTTCGCCCCCCGTCAGCTAGTATGTCGGCTGTTGTCCAGCTGCCGACCAGCAACGATGCGCAGGAAGGTGGAAACATGGCAAATGATCCATCAGATGGGCACACTCCGCAACGATCACAAACAGTTCCTGATGCTTTACCCTCACAATCGGCAGCAGGCGAGCTTCCAGAGCAAAGGCCGGATCTCCTCCCAGCTGCGCAAGCAAAGCAGCCGCAATCAGATTCCATCCCACGGTCCACAACCGAGACGTCTCCACATACCGTCGCAGCGGATCAGCTGGACAAAGTGTCTCCAGCTAAGAAAAAGGCTATCTTCCAGGATGTGCGACGACCTTCGATCCCACAACACATCAGCCACCTTGATCTCAACCCCTCCCCGCTCTCGTCACCAGCCATGTCCAAACGAAAGACGAGCGCCGCCGGTCCTCAGCACGATCTTGAGACCCCGCATCGACCTGGCCCGACTCCTGTGCAGAGATCCGACTCAGAAGGCAATCCTCCTTCGGTGTGGCAATCCGCCCCCGAAGGTTTATCAGCTTTCGCAGAGGCAATGGCTCGCCAAGCCTCGGGCAGCGCTGCCACCCACTACAGCAACTTTGGCATTGATCACTTTGTTGACAACAATATTGTCGCAGGACTCCGACGTGCTGCTCGCAGGACTAGCGTGGAAAAGGAGCACACTGTCATCAGCGACGCCGGCAAGCTTGCAAAAATGGTCAACGTACCACACAGTGCCAGCTTCCCTGGCAGCTCTCCTCGTCCGTCCTTTTCTGCTGCGGGGCCGCGTGATGGCGTGCAACCGCTGTCGCATCTCTCCTCCGGTCGCATTTCCGTTTCATCGCAAGGAGCCTCGTTCAACAGCAATCCCACCGTCAGTGTCGCCCATTTTGTCGACGGCAAGCAAAGTGGAGAGACGCGTATAGATCTCAGAGGCACGGTCACCAGCTCTCCCGCTAGCGGTCAAAACCAGACTCAGGTTCAACCTCTTACCTACTCGGATGCCGAGCTGAATACCGAAGACGTCACTCTAGCAGCTCAAGCCTCCCTGCGACCCCACGCACCACTGCCTTCGAGCTCAGCACGACGGATCAATGAATACTTGGCCGAAGGTCAACGTGCTGAACTCTTCTATCGTGACAATGGCTATCTGCCTGCTATTTTGCCACCGCACGAACGGCAGCGTCTACATGCGCTTGCTCGATATGGACCACCCAAAATCGCCGGTGACGCCAATTTCGAGCGCATCGCACACCTGGTGAAGCTCGTGTTTAGCTCAAAGCTCGTTCTCATCACGCTGGTCGGCGAGAATGAGCAGATCTTCCAGACACAAATGGGCGGTGGAGGCAAGGTAACGACGTCGTATCTGCAAGGTGTCGCGGGATCCCGAAACAGCTCTTTCTGCTCGCACGCCATTCTTCAAGACAGCGACGAACCTATCGTGATCCTCGACGCTCCCAAAGATTGGCGCTTCTCAGGCAATCCTCTCGTACAGGGAACGCCCGACATTCGCTTCTACGCAGGAAGTCCGCTCAGGACATCGGATGGTTTCAACATCGGTAGTCTCTGCGTGATCGACGATAGACCCAGGACCGAATTCGGACCACGTCTCCGTCACACTCTCAAGGAATTTGCCCGAGTCGTCATGCGCGAGATGGAGCTGCTTCGAGATCGAATTCAACTCGGCGTTCGAGACAGGATGCAGAAGTCTGTCGAGATGTTCACCAAGGAGTGCCTCGAGATGGATTCCGAAGAAGCCGAATCGGATTCTGTTGCCACACCCAAAGGCCAGATCGGAGCTCATAAAGTCTTTGATCTTGCTGCCAAGAGCATGCGCGAAGCCCTGCAAGTCACCGGAGCAGTCATCTTTGACCTATCTCATTTCGAGCTTATCGACTCGTATGACAGTGAGTTTGTTCCCAGCGATTTAGGCTCAGGTACCAGTAGCAAAGTCTACTTCTCAAATCCGCACTCCTCCCGAGACAACGGAGGTCCTACTGCAAGATCAAGCGATGCAGGCATAGGTCGCAGTAACAGCTTTACCGCTTTCGACGGCACGTTGGGCGTTGAAACAGCTAATTCGCCATTTGGCTCTCCAGGCGTCGAGCAGAGTGTCAAGGCCAGACGAGTGCCGCCAATGAACGTGCTGGGCTCCTGCGAGAACGCTGTCATCCCGTCTGATCGCAGTGACCCGGTTCCCCTGAGCCATCACGTGCAGGTGGCCGAATTCTTACGACTCAATCGAACAGGAAAGTTCTACCCTTTCGCTCCACCTCCTTTCCGATCTTTGCTGCCTCACGGCGTCAACAGTCTGCTCCTCGTGCCGATCTTTGGTCTGAACAAGCAACCCTTTGCGCTTCTGTGCGCGTACATTGCCGGGTCGGGCCAGTCTATTGGCTTGGAGGAGCTGCAGGTAAGCGGTCTGCAGTACATTCGTGCTCTCGGCATGATTGTCTTGAGCGCTACTCTCAAAAAGGACATCATGCTTGCCGACAAAGCGAAAAGCAACTTCATCTCCAACATCTCTCACGAGCTGCGAACGCCACTGCACGGAATTCTTGCAGCTGCAGAGCTGTTGAACGAGACCAAGATCAATGCTACCCAAGGCTCATACTTGGAGACAGTGGAGGCTTGCGGCAAGAGCCTTTTGGAACTGGTCAATCACGTTCTTGACTTTACAAAGTTAAGCGGCAGTACCCGAATGGGCTCCAAGGGCAGACAGACGAAGACTCCGTGCGACATGGTCAAGTTGATCCAGGAAGTTTGTGAAAGCAGCTGGATCGGGCAAATGGCCAAACGACTCGAAAGCTCCCACACGGGCATTGGCAGTGTCTATGCCCCGCCAAGTGGAACATCTGCCTTGGACAATGCTGTGCAAGCGAGAGCCAAGGTCGTACACGAGAACAAGGTCGAGACCGTGATTGACATTGCCATGCGCTCCGACGGCTGGCTCGTCAATTGCGACATTGGTGGCATTCGTCGAGTTTTGATGAACCTGATTGGTAACTCGCTCAAGTTTACAGCGGAAGGCTTTGTCCACGTCTCTTTGCGAGAGGTGCAAAGCTCGGACACTCACATCATGATTGAGTTGTCAGTCACCGACACTGGTTTGGGCATCTCGCGTGCTTTCCTCGAAGAGCAGCTCTTCCACCCGTTCACACAAGAGAATCCACATGGAACTGGTACAGGATTGGGACTCTCCATTGTCAATAGTATCGTGCAATCGCCAGCGCTCAATGGCAAGATCGATGTGTGGAGTACAGAAGGAGAGGGAACCGAGATCCGCGTCACATGCGAGCTGGAAATATGCCAAGAGGATGCGTTCGAAGGAGCAGTCTACAAACCAGCGCTCAGCATCGACCACAAGTACAAGGTTGCCTTCCTGGGCTTCAGCCAGTCTCGTGGCGATCAAGACTTAGAGACCGCGCTCAAGGGCTACTTCCTGGTCTGGTGGGAGTTCGAGTTTGCAGCGCAGACTAAGCCCGATATGCCCACCTATGGCGACATCATTCTGATCAACGACAACCTCGAGACGCTGAGGCGCTTACAATCGGATCTAAGCGGCAACCTGCCACCAGTCGTTTTCCTCACAGCAAGTCGTGGCGACGTCGACGTTGCCAATGCCTGTGAAGAGTACCACGCAGCGGGAGGCATCGCCCGAATGTTGTTCAAGCCTGCCGGACCTGCCAAGTTGGAAAGCCTGGTTGATTTCTGTCTCCAATGTCTGGAGCGAAAGGAGGCAGGAGAGCCACTTGACTCGGAACAGACCAAGCCGACGACGCCCTTGCCCTCTCCCGCTGGCGATTTCGACAGGACGACGGCGGATCAAGATGACGATTACTTTGCACGTCGGACCAGTCGTCCGGACATACGCTACAGTACGGGCCATGATCTGGGATCTTTTAATTCAGCTGCTTCGACCACACCTAGAGCTGAAAAGACGTCACAAGCACCACCTGCAGCTCCCGAGCGAGACTTGATTGGTGAGCGCCGCCCGTCTTATCACATGTCACCAGATCCTCCCTCGCCCACGAATTCGCTTCTACGACGCCATTCGACCGAAGCTAGGATGGAGGTTGCATCTGGCGATGATCAGACTGTTCTGGCTTCTCGCCCAGATCGACCATTGCTCCCCGCTCGAAGCATTACCTACCACGAGCCGAGATTGCACAAGCACGTCTTGATGTCACCCTCAGCCTTGCGATCACCGCGTCGCGATCTGGAAGCTGATTCCTACTTTGACCGCCCGGCTTCTACCCAGCCAGACACACCAGGTTCCACGATTTCACTCGAGGGAGGCGATGGAGCTGTGCTCAAGAGTGCCGTCAGTACTGGGAAAGGTTCTGCTGGCAGCGATGCTGCGAGTCCTAGAAGGCCATTGCGAATTCTTTCGGTGGAGGACAACTCGATCAACCGGAAAGTGATTGCAGCCTATCTCAACAAGATGGCCATCAGCTTTGTCGAGGCGACCAACGGACAAGAGGGCATAGAACAATTCCAAGCTGCACCGGCGCACTACTTTGATGTGATTCTCATGGACCTTTCCATGCCAGTTCTCGACGGCATTTCGGCCATTGCGGCCATCCGCAAGATTGAGAAGGAGAGAAACCGTAACAGCGGCGATTTTGGCCCGTCCAAAGCTGGACGCAGCGGCACTTTGTCGAACAAATCCAAGAGTGCGGACAAGCATCACGCCAAAATCTTTGCATTGACAGGCCGTTCCACGGACGAGGACAAGCGCAAGGCCTTCAAGACGGGCGCGGATGGCTACATTGTCAAGCCGTTGAGCTTCAAAGTCTTGTCCTCGCTCCTCCGCATGCTCAATCCCTAACGAAACCGCACAAACACTGCCCCACTTCTTCCACTTAGACCTTCACTTTTTGTGCCCCCCCCCCCCCATACATTTGTTACCATGCATCACATTGCTTCGCTATAATCATTTTTCTCCTTGCAAGAGTAGGCGGTGTGGCGCGAAGGCTGCATGATTGCTTCTGTGGTAAATTTTCAGCCGAAGTGTTGGACTAAGCGAAGCAGGACACGTGTTTTTTTCTGGGCGATTAGCGCTCACCATCTCAAGCGTGGACAGGGCTGAAGGTAGATGCGGTTTGAGCGCGAATGAGCGATCGCCAGGGAGAGTATAGGGCAGGGGCTTGCACATGCACAATCGGACGACTCCGACACCATGATGGCCACCATTGCACCAAACCCCTCCTCTTTGCCAATCTCGTTCGGGGTGTGATCCGAAATTAGGGGTCTCGGCGATGGAAAATCCTATGCGGCGACTCCGAAGTGCCTTTTCTTTATCCATTTCTTTACTCGCCTGTTTGGGTCGCATGTTGTGCTCTCAACCTGATATTTTGTGCCCGCACGCGACGGTCGTGTTCTCCCGCTCGGCGGTCACACTTTTTGCGAGCAATAAGCTTTCGTGCGTCAACCCAACCCATTCGCCTCCTTCTTCCCCCCCACTTTGGTTTCATTCAGGAGTTCCCGCCCCTTAGTTGGTTGGCAATTAACACTTGCGCATCCCGCACCTCTCTCGTGTGTGTTTTAATCTTTGTGCTTTACACTTTTACTCCTTTTCGGAATTTTGAAATTAGAGGTCTGTGATCCCTTTCAGCTGCTTCGAGGGTCCACACTCTCTCGCATTTGGCGCAAAAGACGCCCAACACGTTTGTTTCGTGTGCGCCGCCGCCGACGCCTGTGTGCCCCTCTCTCTCTTTCTAACCCGCCCAGCTGACGACACTTTCTTCCGTCCCTCGGCTTCTCTCCTCCCCCATCACACTTTCATCCCCAGAGCGGGCACAATCATATCCCCACCTTGTGCACACAGTGGTCTCCCAGACAAGTCACAAGCGGATCATGACCAGCGTTCTGCCCACCTTGCATAGCCATTTCTCCCAATCTGGCATGTCGAACGAGTTCAACAAGTATTCGTATCAAGACCTCGCAAGGGTGCCAATCAACAACAGCAACAATAACGGCACCATGTATCCAGCACATTTCTACTCGTCAGCAGAACCATCGTCAGAGAGCCATGCCTCATCTCATCTTGATTTCACACCATCAAGCAATCCATATTACTCCGATAGCCAGTCTTTACGCACCTCGAATCTCGACAGCAATCTGGCCGACCTCGCTGCGATCGCCGAAGTCAAGTCCAACGACATGAGTCTTGTCGATTCCGTGCTCTCCTTTCCAACGTTGCCAGCGGATCTGCTCGACCAGGCGCCAGAGTATGAATTCTCAACGCATACACGCACCAATGTCTTTGAAGCCTTTGCCGACATCTCAGCGCTTGCATTTGGCTCCGATGGGCTGCCCTTGCTGGATGCGGTAGACTATGGGTCATGGTCTGGAATGGAGCATCCAACTGTCCAGCTTGGCTACCCCCACGACCCGAGCGTGCTGGACAAAGCGGAAGCATTGCCGAGATCTCTTGACTACTACGTCTCGCCCTCTAGGCCGACACTCGACATTGCTCGGCCTGACGAGTCCTTTGACGCGAGCTCTGACTCCCATCCGACACCTCACAGCCATGCACAGGCCGTCTTTGCAGCACCCGTCGTCGACAATTTGCCGCCCAACGATGGTCGACCGTCGGTACTGCATCCTGCACCTGAGCCGACACTCGCACAGCCGCGCCTATCTCTGGGCTATGACACCATGTTTGACTCTCAAGTCGGCCCTTCCCGCGTCGCTGTACGTCGTGCGCACGATCCATATTCTGCCAACAACTCTCCACATCCTTATGGACGCTCGGCGCCGCAGTACGAGGCTGTGCCCTTCACTAGGCAGGATCAACGGCGATTGTCCGCAGGAGGTCGACCGCACGGGCGAGATCCAGTCGTGCCATCGCAGAATGTCGGACGTGCTCGCATGATGAGCTGGCAAAGCGAGCGTATGCTGGCCATGGGTGGGCGAGACGGCCAAATCCCTGCCGCACATGCTGCTGGTTTCCCCACAGATGCCTTCGGCAATCCGCAAGGATTTGGCGGGCAAGACGGCGCAGCTCAGGGAATCGCCATGACGGCATCACGCTCCCTTGGTTACGACATGCAGAATGCAAACGGCAGCACAGCGCCTCAGCTCAACATGGACCATCACGGCTCAGACATGATCAACGCACTGGGTGACGCCATGGACGCCCGCATCGACGTGGATGGCATTGCCAAATGTCCATACCCGAACTGCAACAAGACGTTTGCCAAGAACCGTTCGTACAACCTCAAGGCGCACTTGCGCTCGCATTCGCAGGTCAAGCCCTTCTCGTGCTCTGTCTGTCCGCGGTCTTTCTCGCGCAAGCACGATCTGGAGCGCCATGCTCGCGTCCACTCGGGCGACAAGCCGTACCTCTGCGAATTTTGCAACAAGGGCTTCCCGCGCAGCGACGCACTTCGTCGACACTGGCGTGTCGAGAAAGAGTGTGGAGACAAAGAAGCTGCGCTCGAGGCTGGGCAACCTCTGTCGTCCGTCTACGGCGATAACGGCGGCGGCGCGAGCGAGAGCCCAGACTCGATACCCTCGCAGTATCAGCAATCTATGCATCAGCAACAACCACAGCAACACAAACCTGCACAGTATCGTTCACAGCCCTACCAGCAGCAGCAGCAGCACCCAGGCCCTTACGACGGTCACCAGCAACAGTGGAGCGACAATCGGCGCTAAGGTCGGCTTTCCCGCCCCACTTCCTACTGCAGAATATTTGTACGCGCGTATCTGGCTTTTTCTCGCCAGCAACACGCTCACGACACACACCAACTCGATACCCTTTATTCAATCTTTTGTAAGCTCAGTCATGGGTCATGATCCACACACGTTGTGCGTATGCATAGTATGTCGTGTTGGTATGCGGTGGTGAGTTTTGATGCTAGTAGCGACCGCGTTTGATGGGTGGGCCTTCGTCGTAGCCACTGCTGCCTGTGCCGTTTGGGTATCCTCTTGATGTGCCGTATGAGTCGGCTGTGTAAGTTCTTGGTGCGCCGTTGGACACCGGTGGAGGGCCGTATCCGCCACCGCCGTAAGAACTTCTACTGCTAGGAGGAGCGCCGTAGCCGCCATCATAGCCGCCTCTGCTCCCAGCGCCGTAGCCGCCATCATAGCCGCCTCTGCTCCCACCTCCGTAACCGCCTCTGAAGCCACCGCCGCCTCCACTGCTACCGCCGTACCCGCCACCGCCGCCACCGCCACCGCGGCCTCCACTGAACCCACCGCGACCACCTCCGCGGAACCCGCCAGAACTCCCACCGCGAAACCCTCCTCTGCCGCCAAAGCCTCCGCCGAATCCAGCGCCAACAGGCCCGTTGTCCACTGGCACTTCGACCATCTTGGCTTTGCGCGCAGAGCCGCCCAGTCCACCGCCGAGACGGGTCGGTTTCCAGTCCTTGACCGTCCGCCCGCGCTCGACGTCGACCATTACTCTGCGACCGTTGATCTTGATCCCTTCGGCATCTTTGTATGCCGCCTTCATATCGCGCTCCCTCTCGTACAGGATGAATGCGTATCCGCGGGGTTTCTGCTGTGTATCGCGCACAATGCGGATCTGCTCAATTGGGCCGTACATGTCGAACTCGCGGTGAAGATCCTTTTCCGTTACATCGTACGCCAGACGGCCGAGAAAGAGCGTCTTGTAGGCGTCCTTGGTAGCATTGGGGTCTTTATGCGGATCGTATGATTCTAGGCCTTTTCGTTTGATGTCCAGCTTGGCGTTGCGACGTTCTTCAGCAGCTATTTCGGCTATGGTGACGCGAGCATGTGTAAAGGTGGATGTCGTCGCTTCGTCCGCCACGTCGTCTGTCACTTCGCCCCGGTCTGCGACTTCTTGTCGCACCCGTTCCAGTGCCGATACGACGCCGGTCAGTGGGACACGCACGCGCTTCCGCTTCGAAATCTCTTCTGTGCGTTTGGGTAATGGCGTTGCATTCGGGTCCTTTTCAAATTGTGTTGGCGATGCGTACTCCAGCTGTGGTCTTGGTGCAAAGAGTCGTATGAGATTTGGAGGAAGTAGGTGTGTCATTGTCACTCTCCCTCACACAGCTCTGATTGAGCTGAACGGAGCCGTGGGCAGTTTCGAGGTGTTGTCGAAGAGAGCTATAGGGAAAGGGGGGTTCGAAGTTTGTTCGACACTTCGTCCGCCTTCCGAGCGCAGCGCTACGCAAGTTGTCGGGCGAGAGAGTCGGCTTGTTAGACCGCAAAATGGTGATCGGAAGCGTCAAGGCGTAAGTGGACGCGCAGTGCTCCACACCAACAGCTTGGCTATCTTCTAGCAGCACTCTGTCTCGAAGCTGATCTTGCAATCTCGCAATGGCTTCACAGGGTACAGGCTACGACCTGTCAGCCAGCACCTATTCACCAGATGGCAGAATCTTTCAGGTAAGCACGCTATCCCGAACAGTGGCCTCGGCCCAGCTACTGACTATCCTCTCTTTGCTCTACCTAGATTGAATACGCAGCCAAAGCGGCGGAGAACGCAGGTACGGCGATTGCCGTCAAGACAAAGACGGGAGTGGTGATTGCTGTCGAGAAGCTGGTCCAGTCCAAGTTGTTGGTACCCGGTTCGAATCGCAGAATCTTTAACGTCGACAAGCACATTGGTCTCACATCAGCCGGGCTCATTGCCGATGGCAAGCACGTAGCCACTCGGGCAAGACAAGAGGCGACAGGGCACCTGGACAACTACCGCTTCCCAGTGCCCGTCAAGAGTCTTGCTGATCGCTTAGGGTACTATATCCAGGCCTTTACGCTCTACTCTTCCGTGCGGCCATTCGGCGTGTCGACGATTCTAGCAGGCGTAGACGAGTCGATGGGTCCACAGATCTACATGATTGAACCGTCGGGTGTCTTTTGGGGCTACAACGGCTGCGCAGTCGGTAAAGGACGACAATTGGCCAAGACAGAGATTGAGAAGCTCGACCTGGACACTTTGACACAAAACCAGGCGGTGGACGAAGCGGCCAAGATTATCTACAAAGTGCACGACGACGCCAAAGACAAGGACTTTGAACTTGAGCTCTCATGGATCGGCCCCGAAAGCAACGGCAGACACACCACTGTACCAGAGGATCTGCGCAAAGAGGCCATTCGTAAAGCCAAACAGGCTCTTGACGATGAGATGGAAGACTAGAGTCATCCGGCCCCACTTTGTACACTATCAAATCGCAGAAATCTGACCAACTGCATACACACGTGCGACAACTGGTGGGAATGGGCATTGTACAGCTGAGCAGGGCCCGTAAGAACCGAGACAGAGGGGGACAGACGGCTCATTCTCGAGGAACCTTGATCTTGCGAGAGGCTTACCCTGGCTCGGCAATCTCATCACGTTCAGCACGCGACGAGACCAAAGCGTGGGTAAGATTTGGCTAGTGGTATGGAGCTCGTGTTGCAAGGCACCATTGTAGCTGAAAGCTTGGCGTGCTTCGCTGTACATGGCTTGCCTCTATGCTCAGACTGAAGCCATGCCCAGATTCGTGTGTGATTGCTCCTCGGCAATGACTCGACTCCAATCCGTTCGTCCTTGTCTTTCCGCGAGGATCGTAGCAGCGGTACGAGATTCGTGCTGGAAATTGCGTGTGAGTATTGAGCCCCCAAATTCGTGGCGAGTGCCGAAAGCTGAGCACTGGCACATTATCTCAATGGTCAGCACGATCATGGGCACTACACGTGCAGCTCTACGGCATTCGTTCGCACAAGAGACAAAGCAACGGCGTTTCAAGGACAATCACAATTGTCGTATCTTGCTGCCACAACTTAGCTACAAATGGCATGAAAAGTCATGATCTGTCTCGAGGAACAGCGTCGCTAAAAGCGTGCGAACCGAACGGAATTCAGTGGTTGCTCGAACTGTCTTTTTCGCACCCTCCTGCTAATGCTGCGAGCTTGTTGTAATGCGTTAGACTGATCTACGCTTTGCCAGTTGAAGGGCGAATGCTGTGCTGCTACAAACATGCTGAATTATTGGCCGTAGAGTGCGTTACCGGTTCACCGTAAGTGGGGCCAGTAGCGAGTCACAGCAGAGCGTAGAAGGTACCGTCCGGCGATACGCAATGCTCGGCTGTCTCTTAGGTCCGTTCGGCGACTCAGTGTCAACGTGTCTTGTTCATCATCCAAGCTGTTTATCCACACGCGCTTGCCGCCCCACTTCATATGTGTCCACATCATTTCCCGCTACCGCTCGCAACGTAGAAGCTCAAATGCCACACGAATAAAGCCTCGGCAAACCTGAGCCGTGGACAACGTGATTCTCATTACTAGCACGCATCTAGACTATGACTGGCTTTGGATTTTAGTTTTGTGGGGCAAACATCATATTATTTCCAGGGAATCATGTGGGTCAGCTGTGACACGTACTGTCGCCTGGAACCGATCGAGCTTGACACCCGTCAACCACGCTGATGTTTATGCGCACATGTTGCGACGCCCTGCATTCCCCCGGCTATCTATACGACTATCCTCATGCGATCGCATGAAGTGCATCAAATGGCGCTAAAGCGGTCACCTGGGATTTTTTAGCCATAGAATAAGCTTTCTCGCGCGCGCGTGCGTACAGCTCTGCTTTAAGCTCCAAGGAGGCGTTGGGTTGCAAACCATCGCAAGGCAGAGCGGAGGGTCAAGAGCGGATGTCCGAGGAGCACATGGGCTCAGCAGGCAATTCAAGATAACCTTGCTGCTCACGGATCGCTCCGATGCCACTGCTAACCATCGCCCGCGCTGATGTCCACGACTGGGCGGATAATTACGTCCACGCCGAGAAGAGCGCGGTAGTTGAGAACGTATCGCCATCTCCTCTCCCATGGCCTTCCTTGTCTCCGGACACTGTACCAAATATGGGCACGGATAAATTCGAGCAGCAGCCGCGAGCGCTCATCAGCCTGGTTTGGACATATATACTCACCCCCTGCCCGCAGATTGTGTCTCGCTCGCGTTGCATTGAAACTGTCCTTCCCACTCCAGAGCTGCAACTCTGGAACACTTCCTCTTACCTGACGTTAATATGAAGGCAACCAAGCATTCTCAGTCTCCCTCCTTTGACCCTTACTCGGTTCAGCGCTTGCTAGCAGGCTCAAATGGACGCAAGAGAGCCAGTCTGGACAGCGATACCAGCTCCAACCTCTCAGTCGGATACGGCAACACCAACTTGGTCATCAGCCCGCCTCGTCAAGCACAGCTATTTGCTACCAACAACCATGTTTTCAAGAAGGGAAAGACGCCACCACTGGCGGGGACCGCGGTTTCATGGCTGGTAAGTTGGCGAAACATCTTACTTGTCGTACTGTACTGACCTCTTCATCCGTTACGACCAGTCTTCGAGTATGATGTGCGAGGTAGCACCGTGATGATTGATGTTGACACATCCTTTGTGCGATTGTAAGTAGCCTCTTGCTTGTCCATGATGTATGAGCTTGACGCTGACCCCAGCTTCAGCACGTCCATCACTCAAGCTCTTGGAAGAAACAAAGGTAAAGAACGACAGGTGAATTTGGTTTCGTGGTAGGAGAAAGCTAATCCACTCGTTCTATCCAGTCAATTTCGGACGTCTCACTCGGTCGTGCCCCGAGCTTGAACCGCACATTCACAAGCTGAAAGGTGGATACCTTAGTATTCAAGGTCAGTCAAGGCCCCGGCTTTCCGATGAATAAAAAGGAGCTGACGTGCCGTGCTCTGTCGGCGGACACAGGCACCTGGCTTCCCTACGATCTGGCGAAAGAGCTCTCCCGACGAATTGCCTGGGAGATCCGAGATGACCTGGTCCCTCTGTTCGGCTACGACTTTCCTCATCTCTGCCTCCGGCCAGATGAGGAAGGCTACGGGCAATTGGCCATCGGCCTCTCGCACAAGCGTGCTAGAAAGCGCCACAACAATGGTGGACCTCATCAAACGTCCTGCTACGGGCCCGCTGCTCCCCTCCGGTGAGTGAGAGTCATGTATTCCATATGACACGGAAAATTCTGACAGCATAGGGCTTACTTGTAGCTTGATTGACGGTCATTTGGTGGAGCAAGCAATGTGTAGTCCTAACTTCGGTACAGAGCCATTCGCTCCTCCGTCCACCGTCCTGCTCGACCCTCAGCAGTCGTGGCAATGGAACACGCTGCCATCAACGGGCTATCCGACAGGCGCACCTTATCAACAAGTTGCCAATTCGCAATACAGTCCGTCCTCTGCCAGTCCCGGCGTGGCAACCCCTGCTGCGACTACATTGCCTCCGTCCTTGGTCTCTTTCTTCGCCTTTGATGGTCAAGCTCACCATCTGTAGTCCTCTGCGTATCTCGAGCTTTGTGATTCCGTTCAGCCTCTATTATCGCACTATTCAACTTGTCTCTGGGTGTAAAAGTCTTTGCAATTCACACGCTGCGTGATCAACGTCTTTCGGAGGTTCCGAGAAGTGTCGGAAATGTCCGAAAAAAGTTGTCTAGAAGACCGTGTGACTTTGACTCGACAAGCGACGTCGCTTGCTCTGCAGTGTGATTGGACTGAGCCGGCCTGTTGGAATCGCGCGACGTGACTGCTCGCTAATTCTTGCTCGCTTGTCTGAGTTGCACGTTCTCTGCACATTTTTGGCAGGCGGAGGACCCTTTACCACAGACTGGGTGGCTAAGCTTACTCTTTTATGCCGAAAAGTGGAGCGGGACAGCACAGCCAAAACTGCAACACTGTGACTCAAAGCTTCCACTTCCATCAGTGCGCTCCCTGCATAGCACTAGTATCGCGAGCTTTTGCAACGCGTCGAGCTTGTCTCTTTACTCCATCTAGGCTCGTATTCAGCCTCTCCAAAGTTCTCAGAACGGATCAGATTGGATGCATTGACGTATTGCGCTTGACTTTCTTATTGCCAATGCGTGATTGAAGGTGCCAGTACGCAGCTATGGAGCGAAGTTGGTCGACCGATTCCGTCGATTCGACACCAGAAAGACCTGCGCGCTCGACACCGGATCCGACTAGGTCACGAAAGCAGGGTCGCAAGCTCTCAAATCAAGCGTCTCACGACGGCGCTCGAGAATGGCGAAGGAGCAAAGCTGGTCCCAGCAGCAATGGACACGGCTTGAATGCCAACAACTCCAGCACTGGCGCAAAGGCAGGGCCATCACATAGACTCAGTCAGACCAAGCCTGTAGCATCTTCGTCAGCACTTCGAAAACGACTCGCAGCAGATGCCAGATCGAATTCGTCTAGCATCCCACACGCTGAACGACATCTACAGCCCTCAATATACCAAGACTCGGCAATCATCAACTCCTCAGAATCCGGCTCGTCAACGGATAGACCACCACGTCGGCGGCGGTCTATGACAGTCGAGTCGAAAGAAGCTTACCTGGCGGACCCATCTGCAGACTCAGGCCCGCGGAATAACGGCTACGGATCAAGCAGCGAGGACTCTCCGTCGAGCTCTGACTATACCGCCTTCAAGTGGGACGTAAGCCGAAAGAAAAGCGCAGACCGTCCTCGAGCATCTCCCAACGACAACTTACTGTTCAAAGCACTCGGGGGTCATGGAAGCCTTCCAAGCTCTGCTGCATCCTCAGAGAACCACGCGTCTGTCAAGGCATCCTATACTGGGCATAACGTGGGCAGAACCCTGTCGCCCAAGAGAGCATCCGTTCAGCTACCGGTAGGTAATGGGTCCAGCGGTCAGGGTCGCACAGTGAACACATCGCATCGGACAAGCTTGGCTCCGCCAGAGAAGAGATTCGGCGCTGACAAGCGGAACAGCTCTGATGGCTCACCCGGAGGTAAACCTGATGTTCAGCGCAGAGTGTTGCGCCGTTACATCTTGAAGCATCTTCGCGTCAACCCGACTATCGAGGCACTGCTTATGGCGATAGCTTCTTGTGCCTCGTACTACGGTCTCAAAACGCATGAACGACCAGAAACGCAGAGCCACGCCTCGGAAGTTGGCCTCATAACTATCATGAGCACGACTTTCTTCTTTCTGCGAAATCCGGACGAGCAGGCAGCAATCTGGGCCACTGACCATCGGAACTATCGCGGCTGTCCAGAAGACGGCGCCCTGAACGCACTCTTGATGCCTCCCCTGCTTGCGTGCGCGGCTCTGTTCTCGGCGATCCAGGACCAAGCTGCAGGCCATAGAAACTCTCGTGCGTCGGGCGAAGCACTGCCAAATCCACCTTGGTTGGTCGATGGCCCGCCTACTATTCTCAGTCACAATCGCAAGCTTCCAGGTGGCATGACGGCACTTGTGGTATCCCGCTACTCGCTTGTCAGCATGATGTGCTTGACTTCAACCATCTTGCTGTGCCACTTGCTCGCTACAAGATTCATCCGCAAACCGCATGAGTTCCCAAAGAGCAATTGGTACAAATTACGCAGTTTCACCGCCTTTGCCAGTGTTCTGGCGATCCTCCTCGAGCTAGTCAAAGAGATTGCGGCAGTTCGCGGCTTTCCTCTTTGGGCAAACTTGGCGCGATGGGAGGTCATTGCAGCCGCATTGCTGTATCAAGCCAATTTGTACTCAATTTCTCGCTTAGCTCGGAAGAGTTTCACGATGGGCGAACTCGGCATCGTTGCTGCTGTAGGTGTCACGCTTACCATGGAGACTTTACACCTGTTCGTTGCCAAGTTGCTGCCGGTCACCACGCCCTACGTCAAGACGTTCCGCAGACCTACTCCACTGCTCATCTTCCAGCTTGCTTTGATTGTCGGCACATTCCTTGCTGGATTCTTGTTGTCGCCGCTACTGTATCTTTCGAGGAATCTTGCTCAAAAGCCGACACATCGCCTTCGTTGGCCTGACAAGCGTAATCTCCACCGCAGGCTCCTGGCTGGCTTCTTCTACCTTTTCACTGTCATCTACGTCGTCGGCGTCCTGGGCATGTGGATACGTTGGCTTCTCTACAAGCGTGATCCATGGATCTGGACGGCTTCGTTCCTTCTGAAAGGCCAAAGACCATGGTCTCGACCAGCTCTTATTGGCTATTGGATCTCGCTTATCTCGATCTCTATATCGAGCTGGCAAGCGGTGGTAGCTAATGCCAAGCGGTTCAGATCGCTTGGAGGCCAGTACAATCGATCGCAAAACAAGAATGCGGCCAACAATGTCTCGGTCGTCCCCTCATCAGATGCACCGGGCGGAGTCGAAGTAACGGAAGCCTCGAAGCGCAGTTCTGGCGTCTCACTGAGTCTGAACACACTCGGAGGAAGCGCAACGGCCATTGCAAAAGAGCACAATACGGTTGCGATCAAGCGAGCGGCGCATCTGAGCCTCAACGCTCGTCGCAAGTTCTTTCACGCCCTGGCAGTGGTCCTTTTCGTGCCTGGCATCGCGTGGGACCCGGCATTCACTCATCTCGCCTTTTCGGTGGCGTTCTCGGTCTTCATCTTTGCCGAGTATGTGCGATACTATGCACTGTATCCGTTCGGAGCGGCCTTACACGTATTCATGAGCGAATTCCTGGACCACAAGGACTCAGGTCCAGTGATTCTCAGCCATTTCTATCTGCTAACGGGCTGCGCTGGTCCGCTCTGGCTCGAGGGCAACTCACGTATCATGCAGCAGACGGGCGTGCTAGTCTTGGGAGTCGGAGATGCTCTGGCGTCTGTCATTGGCCGGAGGTACGGCAGGATGACCTGGCCAGGTGGTTCATCCAAAACCGTCGAAGGCAGCCTTGCCTTTTTCTTCAGCATTATCCTTTCCGCATGGGCACTGCGTGCCACTGGACTGTGTGAGCAATTCGACATGTACAAGTACAGCTTCATTGTGGCTGTCCTTGGCTTGCTGGAGGGTGTATCTGACCAACACGATAACCTGATTTTGCCCATCTTTGCCTTCATTGTCGCCTCTCTTGTCGGGCTCTAGGCGGTACACCTCTGTAAACACTATGCACACTCTCCATACACCCTGTCGCCGCACAACACACGGAGCGAGATTACGGATGGGACGAATCAAAAACATCTTAGGGGTAAATGAAAGTCTAATGTAGGACGCCAAGCTACGTTGTAAGGAGTAGGGACTGTGGATGTACTTGTAATGCCTGTACTGTATCGAAACAGATGCTTATGTTTTTGCGCAAGATTGTTTTATCGAAGCCTGTGACGTTGTGGACAGGTAAGATAGGAATCGCCAAGTGTTTCTAGAATTGTGTCGAGAGGCTCCAGTTCCAATCGGCCGCAACGGCTCCATTCTTGCTGACAGGCTTGATCAACTTAGCTGGAGCGGACAGGGTGTTTGCCTGCGAAGATGCCGGAGCAGTTTCACGCTTCAGATCGTGGCCCTTTGCTGCTTTTAAAAGAAAAAGGCAAGATGGTGAGCTTGATTCATCTGCAGTCGGTCAGAGTTTTACAAACAAGACACTTACCCAGAGAAGAGGCCGAATTGCCAAATCCGCGGCCTGCTTGTACGTATGATGGCTGTACGAGCAGATTGTTGCCCATACCGGATATGGGCAAGGAGTGACTGAGACTGGACATCATGGCGACGCTCAGCACAATAGCTACGAGAAAATTGGCCACCTGCATGTCTGGTAGAACAGATCAATCGCTAGACAGAAACGGAAAAGAGGTCTTGTAAGTTACGGTGTATACATATTATACATATAGGAGATTGCGCAAGACGGGTAAAGTGCAGGTACCAGACGCAAACACGGAAGAGACATTGGTCAGGAAGCGGCACTGTGTGGGTGTCTACGGCTGAAACGTCGTCCAAGAATGAACTCGACGCAGCAGCAGGAATCAACGCTTGGCTACATGCGACAACGGGCACGTGGACGTAGTAGCCGTTACTTCAGAGCCGCCTATCAGCGCCACGGTATGAAGTATTGGTGGGAGCAGAGTTGACGTAATTAACGGCAAATGGCGGGCTGATGTACATGCAGCTCAAACGCTTGGCAAGATGAAGCACGACGTGACCATGTGTCGCCTTCGCTACTTGTTGGGAACAAGCGCTCGGTTGCCTTTGCCAGACCATGACTCAGCCGAAAAGTGTAGGAGACACTGCGTGCACGGGAGAAGCACTCACCTTGGAAGGTCAAGATCGGAATATTGTCGATGCTGTAATGTCGACATAGCTCGACTAGGCCTGTGTATTTATCATCCTCGCCGTCTCTCTTATCTCCGTGAGCACGCCAAAGACAGCCACAACAAGCCACGTGTGCATGATGATATGGCCTTCGGAACAACCGAGTATCGCGCCTGTCCCGCAATCGATCGAGTAGGATGGACATTGCCAAAAACATCTCCCGAGACAAGGAACCACGAGCACGAAATCCAATCACCAAACTTTGTAGCCATGCTCAGACGGTGCGTCTTGGTACGGACCACGACTATCATTACCTCAAAGTAGCGCAGCGTTGGCACTCGTATCGCAGCTGCGTGAGAAATTTCTAGCGGTACTACACGATGAATGATTTCGCTCAGGTGAGCAAGAGCATTTTGACAGGTCGCGCGCTTGACAGCCCCCACATCCGCAAGGTGACGGAGCTGCGAGACGAGACGACGCAACGCTGAAGATCGTCAGCCCAGCCTGCGTGAAATGGCATGACCACCGATGCGACATGCAGGTACCCGAACGCGGAACAAGGAATCGGATCAATCCGCAGTCGCTCTCAGGGCGTTTGCACTGCAGAGTCTAGGTCCGTGTCCAGACGGAAGGATCTACGCGACAAAGCGGCTGCCATGTCGCTATCACAATTTCGGTTCTTGTCCGTCACAAGCCGCAGGACGTGTGTAGCATGCCGACCGAACCAAGGCCGATTCTTGGCAGTGATGACTGAAAAGATTGCAATTGCAGTAAAAGTACATAATGGCAGAGACACGTTGAATTGCAGTCGATTCATGTGGTGTTCCTCAATACTGTTGTGAAGCAAGACTCGTGTCAGCATGATGCACGCTTCTGCTGCTCGGGACAATCTCGGACCTACCAAGGACGACAGAGTCTCCACGCAGAAACATTTTTGAGATAAAGCGGTCCTTCTGTGAACGGGAAACGAGGTGGGTCAGCAGGTGAAGCGTCTTCTGAGCGTTTAGAGGTGCACGACTTACGTTAACTGGCTTCTTGTTCTTGCCTTTCGGTACTTCTGTCCACATCTGAGGAAGGATAACAAATACATGGTCAGCGCTCTGGCGAAGTGAGATGGGACGAGCAGCGAGACATACTTCTTTCACGTTTTCGAGCACCATGTTGCTGTGTCGGTCAAAAGCCTTGACTCTCGCCAAAAGTTTCTTGTTATTGCGCAGCGCAATCAAGATCTGGGTGTGGTTGCGGACGGACTGTTGCAGGACTGAGAGGGGACCTTGCGAGATCTCGTACTGCTCCAGCTCGCGGATCTGGCCCTCATCCAGATCCGACTTTGGGACATTGACGTATTGACTGCAGAGCAAAAAAGGTCAGCACACTGCCACCCGTTCTTGCTTGTTGAACGGGGAACTTACCTCATCCTGTCCCGTGATGTCGCACCGTGTGTGATTGAGATGGTGAACGAGTGGATCGGATCGGATCCGAAGACCGCACGTCAAAAGTCTTTTTTGGCTTCTGCGACTGGAAATTGGTGGTTCAAATTGAACGAGAATCACAAGGCGTGACTCGATACGCTAGAGTCGAGTCAATCAATTCCAGTGGCGCCCTAGCCGCGCTCTTTGGCTCTATTTAAGAAGAAAGTGAGAGAGGGAAAAGGGAAAGCGCTTCGCCAGGCTTTTGACTCAGACGGTTGGAGAAGTCGGATCTTTACTACTTCACACACCATGCCATCACCAACGCTCTTGTTGGATGCTCAGGCCAAGGTTGCTCCACTAGCGCCACTTGCGCTTGCCCAGCTCATCTCAACACTCAGTCCAGGTACTGCGGTCAAGGTCACGTTCGAAGATGGCATCACACCTGCGCTCAACGTACCTGGCTCCGCTCCTATCGAAGGCTACGTGCACATTGTCCGTCAACTCGCTTCTCTCTACGCAGATCTCGGTATCGCAGGCAAGGACAACGAAGAAAGCGCTCAGGTCAACCTGTACGTCAGCCAGGGCGACAATCTGGCGCTAGCCAACTTCCAGGTCGCTTCCGCTATCGCTGATGATCTTGATCAACACCTGGCTCTGCGCACCTTCCTCGTAGGACACAGTCTCACAGCAGCAGATATCTCTGTCTGGTCCGGCATCAGAGCTAGCAGTCCCGTCATTGGTCTGGTCAAGCAGGGTCTTCACAAGCATCTCCAGCGCTGGTTCAATCACATCGACAGTCTGCAAGCCACAAGCGATGCTTTGGTCGCCCTTGCCGACGCAAAAGCTGACAAGTTCAAGAACAAAAAGGCCGCGGCTAGCTTCGATCTCTTCCTCAAAGATGCACAGGAGGGCCAGGTCGTCACACGGTTCCCTCCGGAGCCTTCAGGCTACCTGCACGTTGGCCACGCAAAAGCTGCCATCTTGAACCAATACTTTGCCCGACAGTACAAGGGCAAGCTCATCATTCGCTTCGATGACACCAACCCGAGCAAGGAAAAGAGCGAGTTTGAAGAGTCCATCATTGAGGATCTTGCTCTTCTAGGCATTCACGGCGATGTTACCACGCACACATCCGACTACTTTGACACTCTCTACAAGTTGGCCATTCAGCTCATTCAGGCTGGCAAAGCCTACGCCGATGATACCCTTCAGGAGCAGATGCGTGCTGAACGAATGGACGGCATCGCCTCCGCACGACGTGAATCGACCATCGAGGAAACAATGACCCGCTTCGCAGAGATGACGGCCGCGTCCACCGAGGGTCGCAGATGGTGTCTGCGTGCCAAAATGTCCGTTGATGACCCCAACAAAGCATTGCGAGATCCTGTCATCTACCGTTGTAACCCAGACATTGCGCATCACCGCACTGGCAACACATGGAAAGTTTACCCGACCTACGACTTTGCCTGCCCCGTGGTGGACTCCATCGAAGGCGTCACACATGCTCTCCGAACCAACGAGTACAGAGATCGAAATCCGCAGTACCAATGGATGCTCGATCAGCTCAATCTGCGCAAAGTCGAGATCTGGGACTTTGGCCGTCTCAACTTTGTCTACACTCTGCTGTCCAAGCGTAAACTACAGTGGTTCGTTGACAAGGGTCATGTTTCCGGCTGGGACGATCCGAGATTCCCCACCGTTCGTGGTATCAGAAGGCGAGGTATGACGATCGAGACCATTCAAGAGTTCATCTTGGCTACAGGCCCGTCGCAACAGGTCATCAACATGGAGTGGGACAGCATCTGGTCCACAAACAAACGTTTGCTTGATCCCGTTGTACCAAGATACGTCGCTGTGGACAAGGAAGGCTTGGTCAAAGTTACTGTCTCGGGAACGTCTGGGCTCCACGAGAAAGACGTTCCGAAACACAAGAAGAATCCCGACCTCGGCGTCAAGACTACCGTGTTTGACTCTACCATCTACATTGAGCAGTCGGACGCACGCAGCTTTGCAGACGGCGAAGAAGTTACCATGATGGACTGGGGCAACGTCATCATTCAGTCTCGCACTGCTGATGCAGCCGGTAACGTCTCCGAGATCCAAGCTGTCGCCAACCTGGATGGCGACTTCAAAAAGACAAAGAAAAAGGTTCACTGGCTCGCAAAATCACCCACTCGCGCTTTCACCGAGGTTACATTGCTCGACTTTGACTACCTGATCACCAAGAAGAAGCTCGAGGAGGACGACAATGTGGCTGACTTTGTCACGCCCAACAGCGAGTTCCGCAACGACGCTTTCGCCGATCACAACGTCGCCTCCCTGACTGAAGGAACAGCGATTCAGTTCGAGCGCAAGGGTTATTACATCCTGGACAAGAAGTCTGGCAAAGATGGTAAGCCCGAGTTTATCAAGATTCCAGATGGACGACAAGCGTCGTCTGCGTCGAAATCGGCACCAGAAGCGGATACCGAGGCGAAAAAGGCCGCCGCTGCTGCTGCCCGTGCCGAGAAGGCCGCTGCGAAAGCGAAGAAGGAGGCGGAAAAAGCCAAGAAAAAGCAGGAAAAAGCACTTCAGCACGGCGACGGTGTTGGATACGTGGCTGGTGCTATCGGTGCGGGTGTGTCGGGTGCCGTCGCCGGACTGGCCACTGCCATTGGCGACCGTAAGAAGGATCAAGCTGTCGAAGGCGGTGCGGCGACACATGCCAGCCAGTATTTCCCAGAGATCATCGACTCAGGCGAGGGAAAGATTAAGATGTACAAGGCGCCCATCATCACCACCAACATCGACACCCCTGCGACCACGTCCATGTACTCGATGAACAAAATTCTCTGATGCTTTTAGCTAAAATCCCACGAAGCAAAGATCTTTAATAAAAGTCTATCGTCTGTGAAAGCGGTGTGGGGAAGTAGCGCAATCAGAAGAAGTTGAGCTCCAGGTCGTCGTCGGCACCGTCTTGGCCGTGTAATGCGCGCTGAATTGCATCTTCGTCGTCTGCATCTGCATGGTCAGCTGCTGCGGCCGCTGTCGCTGAAGCGAGACCGCCACCAGTTCGTCGTCGAATAATCTGGTCAGCGTACGCCTTTCGTCGACCGTCAAGCCCATCTTCTGCCATGCGTTCAGCTGATACTGTCCTTGTCGTGTTTCCACCATCGAGATGTGTGTGCTGCTGTTGCTGTTGGAGATTCTGTCTACGCTCTTGCTCGAGCCGGGTCCATTTACGGATGACACGTTCACGCTCTGCAATAGCCCGCTTTCGCCGCTGTTCCACCTCCGGCACCATTGTAAAGAAGAATAGCAAAAGGGGAAGAAACACATTGCAGTATACCGCAAGCCAGAGACCCCGCCTTGGGCGCGGTGCAGCCTGGTCTTGCGGAGCGTTGGCTGGAAGCAAGCCCAATTGCGCGTCTTCCATGTCTAGTCCGATATACGACATGTATTCCACAAGGTAGTCCAAGGTAAATGTGGAAGTGGCAAGGTGGCGGACGGGCAAGCGTGGAGGCGGCAACGGTCGCATTGGCTCTTCTGCCACTTGCCGATCGATACTCTCCTCGTCAATTGAGGTGCGCGGCACGTTGCGACCCGTTGGTGCACCGGCCGCTGCTGGTGTTTCGTCTGCACGTCGTTCCGTTGGAGGCGGTATGGGCGTCGGTGGACGATTGATCGGCGGAGGAGGCTGACGAGCTCGGATTCTACGCAACAGGATCCGCCAGCTCTCAAAAGCAACATAAACACCCGTCATGCCCAGCACGAAGAACTTCTTGAGCGGGTCGGCATGGCGAACGACAATGTACAGCAGGATGCTGACGCGAAGCACAAGAAAGAAGACGTGCATGGCCACCTCTGCCAGATCCTGCATTGTGACGCGACCAAGGCCTGTACGGGTTGTATGTAGCATGATCCGAAGGTAATCAAGTCTAGTCGGTTGTTGATTTGCAGAAGAGGCCGGTTGTGAAGTGACGTTGGGCTCGGGTTGCGGCGAAGATGGTCGTATCAGAGACCCAAGAAGAACCAGGTTCTCGATCTTTTGCAACATGGTACGCAGTGCAGACATGCGAATCAACAACTGGGACAATGTCTCGCTGCGCTGCAAGGCAAGAGGTGAAGAAGTCAGTCGAAGCAGATAAGGGAGACCCTGATGCGTGATTTGGCGATAGTAGTACGTGTCTTCGCTAGCTTTGCTTATTGGATCTTGGCCACCGACTTGTATAGGCGACCACCCAAAAAGTGGCTCCTCGACGAGGTCGAGCACGTCTCTGGGTGCGTTGATCGTGCTCGGAGTAGCGTCGTCTGACGTTTGCTCGTGGAAAGAAGCAGTATAGATTTCTTCGTAAAGGATGAGGTACTCATCGTACGCTCTGGACAATGCGTCTGTGAGGATGGGATAGTTTTCAGGAGCTGTTACCCGTATCGTCTGTTCGAATCTGGACCAAGCTGCTGCTGCTTCTCGGTCCAGTGTTTCAGTACTTCGGGGTGGCAGCCCAGTAGCGTCGCCTCGTGTGGTAGAGGTATTGATCGGTTTGCTAAAGTAAGGGGCAAACTGAGGCAATGGTGACGCTCCAATAAAGTTATTGGCCGTATCCGGAACAGGAGGTGGGCTTGTCTCATGATCCTGTAGCAGAGGACTCCGAGCTGCCAGGTGGGGAACATAAGAGCTGCGCCTGGAAGTTGTCGGCCGATTTTGTGGATCTGACCATGCATCTGGACGAATGACTAGATGCAGTGAGAGCGGCTCATTCGGTTTTAACTATTTCACGGCAAAGTAGAGACTTGTTAGCTTCCAGGACAAAGGACTTGGCAAGCAAGACAAGCACTTACGGCAACGGCCAGGTCACGAAGCACATCCTGATCGTGAAGTAGTCGGCCAGCTCGAATACAGCGCATACCATGAGACCTTGGAGCGCCACGCCATGTGCGCTCAATGAGTTGTTTAAGATGCAATACAGAAGCGTCCGATGGAACCTTGATAAGGATCGAATCACGATCGAGAGAGGGACACTTGATGGCGATCAAGAGCTCGTCCTGATCATCCTGCATACTTGATGTGGGAGACAGTGGTGTCTGTTGAGATGTTTCGGACAGGAGCGAACTGTCTTTTTGTGGCACAGAGGCCGCCATTGATGAAGATGGGGAGGTTGGATCGAATTGCTGCGTGTGTGCAGGTATGTAGCGACTAGTGCTAGTCGGAGGTGGCGAGGACGGGTGGTGATCTAAGGCCGAAGGGCCAGATGCCGCGTTGGACGAAGGCTGCTCAAATGTTCCAGGACGGCGAGCATGGCCAAAGTGAGATTCGTTAGGAGGCTGCATGGTGAGAGGTGTCCCGCTTCTGACGTGGAGGCAAGCGCACAAAGCGTGAATCGTCAATCACCGATTCCTCCTGGTCAGACCGGCCAGGGCCAGCGCGCACAGCGAGAAATTCGGAATTCGGGGATAGAGTATAGAGAAAAGCGAGATTAGCTTCAGTCTAACATCCCATCGACTTTTTCCGAATTTGCGAATTAGGGAGCTTTCGGTGCACCAAAATACCGCTTTTTTAGAGCTAAAAAAGTGTCAAAATCGACAAATTTGGCTGGTGTTTAGCAGATTTGGCTCTTTTTTTAGCTCTAAAAAAGCGGTAATTTGGTGCACCGAAAGCTCCCTATTTGGCCCAATTTTCGAATTTTCGTTGTACGTTTGGAGCACTGAAGCTTTGCTGCCATGCGATCCGTACCCATGGCTACCATTAGCTGTCATCAGACAGTCACAGCGTACAGGCGTACTATTTGCCAGTGGTTACGCTCTGAACCCTGAACTTACGGCAGCTGTCGAGGTGGTACCGCGCAGGACCAATTATTGACCACCTTTGTCCCTCAAAAAGGTTAACTGGATTGAATTTGGGTACATGGGCGTATATGCTGCTGCTTTGCTAGCTGGCCAGTAGACTTCTAAATTGGGATCAGATCAACCTGATAACGTGGGGGATTGGCAGCGATGCAACAAGGCTTGGCAATCGGCTATTGAAGTCGGCTACGGCGGCGGATACGGATGATTCCGTGCTCAAATTTCGAAAATCGTACGCGTGCATGATCCCGCACTACTGGAGCTGAGAATGCTTGGCAAAAGAATTCCCTTTGATCGCTGTAGCAAGAAAGCACGGAACGGACTCAAAGTCGTAATGATTCCCCGACGACCCCACGTTTCTGCCCCAGACACGAGCATACCCGATGACAAATATGCACGCGGTGATAAGTCGGATGTCTCCGCACTGTGAGCGAGCACTTGGTCGGGACACGAAACGAAATCTTTTGTGACAGCTTCTTTTTTTCTTGGCATTGCGGAAATGGTAGTACTTGGCCACGTCCGCTGTTACGTCTTGCTCCGAGACTGTCCGCACTGATCCGGATCAGCCCATGCCGTCGATAGCTGTTGTATTCACTGCCTCCAGTCCCTGCCTGGCTCGGGGCCCCGCTTCTTTCCGCAAGGGGCGGCGGTAGTGTAAGCAGGCCTGCAAGCGTGCTTGCCCTTGCAGCGCTTCGTGCAGCGTGGAGCCCCAGTGCAGCCACACCACTTCGACGCAATGTCCACGCTCGCAGCGAGCAGCATCTTCTCAGCGGACACCCAAATGTAGTGACGAAACGTATAAAGCGGACTCAATCCCACACCTCTTCCCCCCAGAATCATCATCTCCATACTTGCCCGTCCAATCAACATACCCCAGACATGGCGACTGACTACAATCTCAAAGAAGCCAAGCAGTCCTTCAAGGATCTGTTCCGATGGCGTCAGCGCGTCGTGACTGTCGACAAGTCCGGCGTCGAGCAGGTCACCTACGAGAGTCCTGCTATGCCACCAAATCCTATTGGTCTGCTCCGAAGCATCAGTCTGATCGGATGGGGTGCCTACCTGATCGGATTCTTCTGCTGGACGGCCGATGCCTTTGATTTCCACGCTCTCTCCATTCAGAGTGTCAAGCTCTCAAAACACTTTGGTATCTCCAAGACCGAGATCTCTACAGCCATCACACTTACTCTGCTTCTGCGATCCGTCGGCGCTGCTCTCTTTGGCTGCTGTGCTGATTACTTTGGCCGAAAGTATCCTCTTGCGATCAACATGTGGATTCTTGGTGCTTTGCAGGTTGGTTCCATCTATGCACCTAACTGGCACACTTTCCTCGCCATTCGTGCTCTTTTCGGTCTCGGTATGGGTGGTGTCTACGGTGCTGCCGCCTCTATGGCTCTCGAAAACATTCCAATCGAAGCTCGAGGTCTCATGTCCGGTATCTTCCAACAGGGCTACAGTTTTGGTTATGTTCTAGCAGCATGTACCAACCTCGGTGTTGGTGGTGCTGTCAACACTTGGGCCACCATGTTTTGGGTTGGTGCCGCCATGTCCTTTGCCGCCGGTCTCGCTCGTCTCGTCTTCCCCGAGTCCAAACAGTTCCTTGAAGCAAAGGCCAACAGTAAGGGCGCCAGCACCTCGCAATTCATGAAGAACTTCGGCGCCATGCTCAAGCAGGAATGGAAGGTCTGCGTCTTCTCCATTATCCTCATGAGTTGGTTCAACTGGTTCAGTCACTCTTCCCAGGACTCATACACAACTTTCATGCTCGTTGGCAAGTCACTCAACAACGCCGCTGCATCTCGCGCCTCCATTTTGATGAAGACTGGCGCATGCGTTGGTGGCACGTTCATCGGTTACTTCAGTCAGTGGCTTGGTCGCCGACGTGCCATGATCATCTCCTGCTTCATGGTCTGCTGTTTGATCCCTGCTTGGGTTTTGCCAACCAGCGAGAGTGGCCTCGAGGCTGGAGGGTTCATGCTTCAGTTCTTTGTCCAGGGTGCTTGGGGTGTCGTACCCATCTACCTGTCCGAGGTCTCTCCTCCTGCCTTCCGTGCAATCTTTGTCGGTCTCACCTACCAGCTCGGCAACGCTATTTCCGCGCCTTCGACTCAGCTGATCAACTATCTGTCCGAAAACAACTACATCATCAACCACCTTGGTGTCCGTGTCCAGGCTTACGGTCCAGTCATGGCTATTGCAACAGCCATCATCGCCATCGGCCTCGCACTGACGGCCTCGGTTGGTCCCGAGAGAAAAGGTCGCCACTTTGAGAACGCTGCTGCCGCCGTCGCCGTCGACGCAGTTCCTTCGACTTCCACAGCACCAGCTTTCGACCAAAACATCTCTGGCATCAGAGATTCTCCCTCCGAAGAGTCATTGTCTGGTAAAGAGTCCAAGACTGTCGACCACACCAGAACTTCTTACGCTTGAATGTAGTATCTTGTCTTTGTACAACTGTAGGCTGATTGTGTCAAATGATTGTCTCTTAGCGGTCTTCTCGTAGTTTGTTTTTGTGTCTCGTAGTTTGTGTTTGTGGTTGTGCGTTTGACATGTTGACATTTGGCTCTTCCTTGGCACCCCGCGAAAGCCCACTGAACAGTAATTACCGAGTTCCGAATTGCGTCGGTTGATATGTTGTGCCCGAAGCAGTGAGCATCAGAGCGCGCATACCACCATCATTGCTTAGTGGCTTTACGCCACGATGGCTTCATCGTCATACTCGGAGCTGAACCCCTATGAGGAGGCGAGGCTGTATACGACAAATTATGATCGCGAAAGGTATGAGAACATGGCCACTCTCTTCAGTCTGATCGTCACGCTCGACTACCTGGAACGGGCGTACGTGAGGGAATCCATCTCGGAGAAAGAGTATGCGCCAGCATGCACCCGTCTACTTGCGCAGTACAAGACTTTGGTCAAACTTGTCGTTGATCAAGAGAAGGGCTCGAGCAGTCCGATCCTCGACGCGGCAGACTTCATGAGGATCTACAAGATGGACCATCCTGCAGCAGTGCATCGTTTGGCGGTAGGTGTACCTGCCACGGTGGAGCACGCCTCATCATCGTCATCACAAACATCCTCGGAACGGGCCAAATGGGTAGCCGAGACGACGCAGAACTTTATCACGTTCATGGATGCCCTCAAGCTCAAGTTGCGAGCCAAAGATCAACTGCACCCATTGCTCAGCGAGTTGATGCGCGGATACAGCCGTAGCGACGAAGTGGGCAAGGACAAGGATGGTGCCGAGATTCGAGCAAAGCTACTCAACTGGCTCATCACGCTCAATCAGATGAAAGCCAGCGACGAGATCGACGAGGATCAGTCCAGGCAGATGCTATTTGACGTGGAGGGCGCCTACAACAGCTTTTTCCGCGCTTTGCAAGATTGAACAAGGTTGCTGCAAATGGTGACTATGGTATTGTACAATGCGGGACTATGTAGAGCAGATATATCAATCGTCCTCGCGTAACACACCGGGAAGAAAGAACTGTCGACCAGAACAGTGATCAGCAGCGAGTCTCGTAAAGCATCGACTGGGTCGTCACTTACCGTCATGACACCAGAACTCTTGTCAATGTCTCCGATGTAGACGTAGAAGATGGCACAGTGGTTCGCGCAGATACACGCGATCGTAGTTGTTGCTACCACATAGCTGGAGAGAAAGCGTAGGAATGACTTCATCTCGAGATTGACGCTCTTGTGTTCGGACGGGTCGCTTTGTTGAGCGGTGCTGTTTTGGGAGGCTGCGTCCAAAGGCGGTCAACACTTGTGCGCGAATTCATAATCTCGATACGGCTTACCATTGATATTTGGATGGGTCAGTTTGGACCAGGTGGTATCGAGCTTGACTTCAGCCTCTGTTACCGCCAGCCTCAGATCTCCTTGGTGATTGGCGGAGATCGTCAATACGTCGGAAAGGCTTCTCATATGGTCAGCCACCGTTCTCAGATGCAGCAGCTTTGGCAGAATGATGTGCACATCCGGTTCAGGACAAAGCGGTTCGAGAATGCGACTCATCTCTGCGGGCTTGAGCACCTTGATCAATACATCTTGCAGCACCTCAAGCTTGCCTCCAGTATGGCTTTTGGCCGATATTGAAAAGGAGAGCAAGGCATCCTTGTCGCGTTTCGCTAGACGCAAGATGACAGCGTCAGCATGACTTGCAGAGCGTAACGCTTTCAAGAGTGTATCTGGCGAAACCTCAAGGTTGATCTGGTTCTGAAAGTTGGACTCGATGCGGTAGTCGGAGAAGATTGAGTCGGCCTGTAACTGAGACCAGATCTGTGTGCCGTCACTGTCTCCTGGACAGATGAGATGGATCTTGTCCGGGGTCAATTTGATGATGCACTTGCTGGCCACCTTTCCGATCGACTGCACTACTCTTGTAAAGACAGACACATCCGCGATCTCGGTTCGAAAGCGCATTGGAGCATGCAAGGCAAGGGATGGTGTTGGACTGAGTGTTGTACTCTGACAATTTCCCGGCCGATTGAGTGTTGCGGGGCTGGGTGGAGGTTCGCGGCAAGTCGATCACGGAGCAAACACAAAGTCGCGTCGTCAGCCACCTTCTTCCCAAGTGTCACTTTAAGCTCTTCCCATCACCCCTGTCGCCCGTCTTGACTCTCGGTATGGTCGCACTCGTCACTTCAGCAGCGGGCATCATCGCTCTGCTCGACGAGCCAGAACCAGAGCTCCAGTCGTATGCGCTCAAACGTCTCGACACACTTGTAGATCAATTCTGGACAGAAATCGCCGATGCAATCAGCAAGGTCGAAATCCTCTACGAAGATGAACGCTTCCCAGATCGCAAGCTTGCTGCTCTCGTCGCTTCCAAGATCTACTTTCATCTTGGCGAGCATGACGAGGCCCTGATGTTTGCCCTTGGGGCTGGATCCTTGTTTGACGTTGAAAAAAAGGATGAATACGTAGATACCGTCGTCTCAAAGGCCATTGATCGATACATTTCAAGCTCGTCCACTGAGTCTGATTCCAGCAAGATTGATGCGCGTCTCAAGAGCATCGTTGATCAGATGTTCACCCGCTGCATTGCCGACAAGGAGTTCAAACAGGCATTGGGAATTGCGCTCGAGACCCAGCGTCTAGATGTAATCGAAGAGGTGTACAGCGTCACACACGACGCTGGTCTTCTCACATACGTTCTGGAGAGCACTGTCGGCGTAGTACCTACCATCGAGGTTCGCAATCAGATCCTCCATCTGCTAGTCAAGCTTTTCCAGCGTCTTCCCTCGCCCGACCATTTCAGCATTGGACAGTGCTACGTATATCTCAACGCACCCGAGCTCGCTTCTGACCTGCTCTTCGGCCTGATTCAGCTTGCCCACCAGCCTTCGAGCTCTTCACTTACCAATACAGGCAAAGACCCTCTACTGGTTGCTTATCAGCTCGCCTTTGACTTGGCCGAGAGCGCCACCCAAGAGTATCTCGAAAACGTCCGAAAAGATCTCGCCACAAAAATCACTGACTCTGTCGTCAAATCCGAGACAGACGCCGACATGAACGGCGACGACGATGCCGCTACCGTCGAATCGTGTGTAGCCCGGATTCGCTCTATCTTGCAAGGAGAGGAAAGCATTCAGCTATACCTCGAATTCCTCAAAAGATCCAACCGAGCTGATCTGCCTATCCTGAAAGCTACCAAGGACGCCCTTGACGCTCGCAGCAGTATTTACCACTCGGCAATCAGTTTCGCAAACGCCTTCATGAATGCCGGAACAACATCGGACAAATTTTTGCGGGACAATCTCGAGTGGCTTGCCAAAGCCTCCAACTGGTCCAAGTTCACTGCTACCGCTGCTCTTGGTGTGCTGAACAAGGGCAACCTCAAAGAAGGCATCAGCATTCTCAGACCGTATCTGCCCCAAGACAACGTTACAAGCAGTGTCTATTCGGAGGGTGGCAGTTTGTTTGCCCTTGGACTCATCCATGCCAACCATGGTGCCGAAGTCATGGAGCTATTGACCACCACACTCAAGAGCAATCCGGCCGAGATCGTTCAGCATGGCGCCGCTCTCGGATTGGGTGCTGCCGGTATGGCCACAGGAAACCAGGATGTCTACGAAGAGCTTCGCAATGTCCTGTACACCGACTCGGCTGTGGCTGGAGAAGCCAGCGGTTATGCTATGGGTCTCGTCATGCTTGGCACTGGCTCCGAGCGGGCAGTTGAAGAGATGCTACAGTACGCTCACGACACCCAGCACGAAAAGATCATTCGCGGCCTGGCGATCGGTATCGCCTTGCTATTTTACGGCAAAGAAGAGCTGGCCGACAGCATGGTCGAGACGCTTTTGGGGGACAAGGACGCCATCTTGCGGTATGGAGGTGTTTATACGATTGCCCTGGCATACGCGGGCACAGGCAACAATAAAGCGGTACGACAGCTGTTGCATATTGCCGTCTCTGACGTCAGCGATGATGTGCGTCGAGCTGCAGTCACCAGTCTGGGTTTCCTGCTCTTCCGCAATCCCACACAGGTCCCACGCATCGTCCAGCTTTTGTCGGAGTCTTACAACCCTCATGTCCGATACGGAAGCACGCTTGCACTGGGTATCGCTTGTGCGGGCACCGGTCTGGACGAGGCAGTTGACTTGCTCGAACCTATGACCAAGGACCCTGTCGACTTTGTCCGCCAAGGTGCCTGTATTGCTCTGGCCATGATCTTTATTCAGCAGAACGAGGCGCTCAATCCCCGCGTCACCAGTGCTCGAAAAACGTTTGACAAGATCGTTTCGGACAAGCACGAAGACGCCATGGCTAAGTTTGGAGCTTCGCTCGCTCAAGGCTTGATCGACGCCGGAGGACGAAATGTGACTATCTCGTTGCAGAGCCGAGGCGGCAACGCCAACATGCCTGCCATTGTCGGTATGGCGTTGTTCACTCAGTTCTGGTACTGGTTCCCTCTGGCACACTTTTCGGCACTGGCGTTTACCCCGACCGCCTTGATTGGTCTGAATCGAGAGTTGAGGATTCCCGAGTTCGAGTTTGTCTCGGAGGTGAAGCCTAGTCTGTTTGCCTATCCCACAGCATACAAAGCTCCGTCGGAGAAGAAGGTTGAACGGGTCGAGACGGCCGTGCTCTCCACCACTGTGAAAGCACAGGCTCGACAGCGCACTAAGGAGCGAAATAAAGCCCAGGCTGAAGGCGGCGATGCCATGGACCTCGACGACACGGCCCCAACGTCCAAAAAGGACGATGGTGACGTAACCATGGAGGAAGAAAGCAAAGCCACCAAGAAGCCCAAGAAGGAACGCAAGGCGGAACCGGCGTCCGAGTTGCTTCCCAACTACTCGCGCGTGACTCCGGCGCAGGTCAAGTTTGTGAGCTTCCCCGAGAATGCACGCTTTGTGCCGATCCGACCTGTGCAGGGTCTTGGTGGCAAGGTGCGACAGGATGTGTACAACACGTCTTCGGTCGCAGCCAAGCTGCTTGGCAACCCATCTCCTGCGCCGGGTGCTAGTGGTACGGTGACGCCGAGTGGTGTGTCGTCTGGACCGGCATTGCCGGCTGTCAAGTCGCTTCACCAGCAGGCGCTTGCCAACAGCGCCGCGGACAATTCAGCGGCTGCACCACCGACTGCAACAGCCAACTCGGCAAACGCTGGTCCATCGGCGGATGTCGCTCGAAGCTTCCTCACCTCGGCGGTAGGCGGTGGAGGCGGAATTTTGCTCATGGTCGACCGAAAACCCAAAGACGAGTTCCGTCCGCTCAAACTGGGTGACAGCACGGATGCACCTGCGCCTACTGGCGATGGTCAGGACGCGCCCACGCGTACTGCGGACGACGACGAATTAAGTCCCGAAGACGCCGCGGCTATAGCAGCGGCCATGGCCGCTGACGACGACGACGATGCCGCCGATGTGGACAAGGATCTCAACAGCGTCGCTGGCAACCAGAACCGACGCAACGGCGGTGACGACGGCGCCACAGCTCCCGGATCCGGTGGTCAACCCGAAGCACGATAGATGTTCCCCCTCTGTCGCCTCAAACCCGCACAAACCTCCCTTGATCAGGCAAATATATGAAACTATTAGCAACGCGCACCGCTGTGTGTATATGTGAAGGGAGCGGAAATACGTGTAGTACCAAAAACTCTAGCCGGCAAGACCGACTGAGCCCTGTTCGAGCTCGTCAGCAGCGTGCAGTTTCTTGGCTTGCTCGTGCAATTGCGTCTCGAGGGAGGACGTGGTGCTGCTGGCGGGGTCAAAGATCGACATGGTGCGACAGACCAGCGCGGCGTCCTCCAAGAACGCATTGACGCTCAACCGCAGTTGTCGTACGGTGGTTGCCTGGATGTCGACTCTGAGCTGAACCTCCGTGCTGCCGGTGGTGGAGGGGGGAAGCTGCTGAAAGTGTTTGCGCACCTGCGAGGGTTTGAGTTCCTTGTCGACGCCGAGGGCGTTTTGAAGCGTGCTGGCAGACGTCTCGTCCGGGAAAGGAAGGACGAGAGAGACGGCGTGCTTCATGTCAGACTGCTGCTCGGTTGGCTCGATTGTGCGGAATTGTATCTGAAGGGAACCGGCATCAGGTTCCTTGGATGCCACGCCAGTGTTGGTCGAGTAGAGACCGTTGGATTTGACACCGTTGGAGCCGCCCTTGACGCCACCATTCTGATGCTCAGACTTGAGCGTCTGAAGGAGTTGAATCAGATCGTCGATGGCTTCTTTGGTGACTTGGTAGTGCACCACCAATCGTCCACCACCGAGCTTGATGGGCTGGGGAAGAGCAGCTGCTCGAGCGACCAAGTCCGGGATGGCAACGCCGACGGAGGATGGATCTAAGAACACCATGTTTGTCTCGACAGGTGCAGTGAGACGAACACCGAGTTTCTCGAGCTGCTGCGCTGCGTAGCGGGCAAGCTGATGTGTGCTTTGAAGTTTTGGGTAAGTTTCGGAAACAGCTACACGGGCTGCTGCGACCAGGGAGCCCACCTGTCGCACACCACCGCCATACAGCTTGCGGAAGTGGCGAACCTTTTTGATGAAATCTGAAGAACCGACCAAGATACTGCCGATGGGAGCTCCGAGACCCTTGCTGAGACACAGCGAGACCGAGTCGAAAGGATCGCACAGCTCCTTGATGCTAAGGCCAGTTTCAGCAGCCACATTCCAGAGACGGGCACCGTCGAGATGCATGATCAAGCCACGCTTGCGAGCCTCGTTGGAGATCTTGATGATCTCGTCCTGCGGGAAGATGGTGCCGTGAAGCGTGTTCTCGAGCGAGATGATTCGAGTTGGGGAAAAGTGAATGTCGTCGTCCAGAGAGAGATTGGGGAGGATATCTTGCTGCCAGCGCAGATGGTGTCCATTGGAAGGTGCGACGATTTCGGTAGCAGCACCACAGTGGAAAGCAATTCCGCTGGCTTCGTACCGAAAGATGTGGGAGCGGGTGTCGCACAAGACAGTGTATGGCGGCTGCACGAGATGAGTGCGCAGAGCGAGTTGGTTGGACAGCGTGCCACTGGAGACAAAGATGGCCGACTCCTTACCGGTCAGAGCGGCAATCTCTGCCTGGAACGAGTTGGTGGTCTCATCATCTCCATAGACATCGTCGCCGCGCGAAGCGAGCGCCATCTCGCTCATCATGAGATCGGTAGGAATCGTAATGGTGTCTGAGCGAAAGTCACGGGCAATCTGCTGCAGCTTCTTGGCGTTGTCTATCTTTCCAACAAGCGGGTTTGCAGATAGCAACGGCGCGGTCTTGTTCTTCTGACGTTGTACCGCGTCATCTTTACCGGCGTTATCTTGCACTGCTCCGTTGCCGTTCTTTTGTACGTTGATCGGATGCTGCGTCTTGGCCGGCGTGTGTGTGTGATCAATCTTCTCCGAGGGCTGGAGAGGATAAGCGTTAGCAGCCGACATTTTGACGGGAGAGCAAGTATGCAGATGAGCTATGCGTGCAGTTCTTGCAATGGTTCTGGCAATGCCGAATGGTCTGGCCAGAAGCATGTAAAGAGGGGATGGGACGAGCAGCGATGATGGAAGGAAGGATGGTGATTTCGGCATCTATCTCTTCTTTTTCGGCTGTTACGGTTCAAAAGAAGCTCAGATCGGCCAATTTCCTTTTGCTCTTCGGCGTCTACGCCGGACCATGCTATCGGCGCAAGGCCAACCGGTTCCCTTTCCAAAGCGGTACGGCCACGTTCCACGGTGAGGTTGCCACACCCGCGGCAAGTGTCGGCCAACTAGAACGCTTAAATGCAAACACTGCTCGACTTGCTCACTGAGGGCAGAGGATCGCGATAAGCTAGGGTCAGCAGGGTTGGTGACGCCCCCCGATGCCAGCCCCGATAGGTGATAGCCGATATCATTTCTTCTTCCAATTCGCCTGCATGCTTCCTTGACCCTCCCGCAACGCCATGCTCAGACGAGGCGCAGTGGCACTGCTGTCTCGGCAGTGTTGCTCCAGTCTGTCCCGATCGTTACCGTACTCGGAAAGGGCAGGGTCATCGTCGCAAAAATGCAACATCCGCTTACTGAGTACTTCGACTAGCTCGCGAAAGAAGGCAAAGGCGCAAGCGCCATCTTCGACATCATTACCTACGCCAGGCACAGTTTCCCATTATCCTCCACTACCGCCAGGGTGGCAAGCAGTGATAGGAGTCGAATGCCATATCCAGATCAAGCACACTCACAAATTGTTCAGCAATGCCAGGCTCCCGACTATGGCCACCAGACCAAACACACTGGTCTCGGCGTTTGACGCGGCCCATCCTGGAACGTTACCAACGCTCAATCAGTCTGCCGTACGACTTGCAGTAAGCACGGCGCTTGCATTAAACTGCGTGGTCCACCCAGAGAGTCGCTTCGACCGCAAACACTACTTTTACTCGGACCTGCCAGCAGGCTACCAGATAACACAAAAGTACAGTCCCTTGGCCAACGACGGCAAAGTCCACCTTAGTTTCGAGGAGGGCCATCTGCCTAGTATAGATGACGAAGTGACCGTTGTTATCGAGCAGGTACAGCTGGAGCAGGACACAGCCAAGTCTACCTACTTTGACACAGGCGATACTTCGCGCACCATCAGCAACACAGACACCGAGGAGAACTCTAGCCAGAGATTTGTAGATCTCAATCGTGCCGGGACCGGTCTCATGGAGATTGTCAGTGGACCGCAGATGCGAACGCCGGAGCAAGCTGGTGCCTATGTGCGCAAGCTGCAAGAGCTCGTACGTAGAGTAGGAGCGTCAGACGGCAACATGCAAGAGGGCTCGCTGCGGTGCGATGTCAACATTTCCGTCAATCGCGAACAACAATCGTTTGGCACGCGATGTGAGGTCAAGAACCTCAACAGTATTCGTTTCATGATGAACGCAATCTCGTTCGAGTCGCATCGACAAGTCGCTCTTCTCCAAGACGGTCAGCAGATCGAACAGGAGACTCGAGGTTACAATGAGTCCACTGGCAAGACTTTCCGCTTGCGTGGCAAAGAGGACGCTCCAGATTATCGCTACATGCCCGACCCGAACCTTCCGCCTATCATTCTGTGTCCTAGTCAAATTAGCAATATACAGCAAGCCATTCCGGAATTGCCAGATGCTCGTCGGACTCGCCTACGACAGCAATACCTGCTCAATTCACGGGATATCAATGTTCTTATGAGGGTCGGATCGGAAGACGAAGGCGCTGGACGCACTGTTCCCGCAGCTTCCGAAGTCAAAGGCGTGCAAGTGGAACCAAACGCCATTGAGGCGGCACAGGAAAGCGACGCGGTGGAATACTTTGAGCGGGTCGCCAAAGGCCGAGATGCGCAGACTGCACTCAATTGGATCATTCACGAGCTGCTCAAGATCCTCAACGCTCGCAACTGGCCGTTCCGAGCATCCCTACTGCCACCCATCTATTTGGGTGAGCTCCTGGATCTGGTCAAAAGTGGCAAGTGTACAGGCACAACGGCCAAGTTTGTTATAGGTCAAATTTTGGACGGGAACCCTTCACTCTCGCTTGACACATTGGAGCGGGACACGGCCGAATCAGGTACAGCGGCGCCTGTGTTCAACGCCCTGTCCAAGAATGGCCTACTGGCTCTCAATACGAAAGAAGCACTTGCCCCATTGGTTAGCCAAGCAATCCGTCAGCTACCAGCTCAAGCTGCAGAGGTCAAGAAGGGCAATCTCAAAGTCGCAGCCCGTATCGTTGGGCAGGTCATGAAAGACGCCAATGGTCGTGCAGACGCCAAGCTCGTGCACGAGGTCATTGTCGAGCAGATTCAAGGACAGAATTGAGGATCGTATCAGTGCAAATTTGTATACCCCACGTAACGTGCATTCGGCGTGAACTAATCCTGCATGTCTCGAACGTCTTTGGCAACAGGTTGGCGTTGCTTGAACGTGCGCGACTTCTCCATGCCTTGTGTGAGGTCAACTGCTCCATCCGACTTTTGAGCCTTTGCTGCACGACGCTGGGCCTTCTCGTTCTGGATGCGGGCTCGTTCGACTTTCTTGAGGTAGTCGTTCTGCTCGTAGGCAGACTGGTTGAGCTCAGTGCGGAGACGAGCGGTATGCGACGCTCGTTCCTGAGCAATCTGTTCCGAGAGCATGTGCCATTTAAAGCCACTTAGATACTTTATTGTCCAGACGTCGTCCTGGAATCGTTTCTTCGTCTTGCCCATTTTGGAACTTGCACCTCCTGACCCGGACTTTTTGGAATTACTGGCCGCGAGCGCTCCGATGGGCTGTGCGTTCAGCATTTCTGCTGTTGCCTTGGCTACTTTCTTTGACGTAAACTCCACCCAGCCTTCGGTATAATGCGCAGCTCCGCGCTTCTTCTTTTTCTTCTGACTGCCGTTTTCAGCTCCAGCGGACCCGTCTTGGAGATATATACGTCCAAGCTCACCCATGTTGGAAAGGATGTGTCGCACTTTGGCAGGTGTCATACCGTGAGGGATACGAGAAATGTAAATGATGCCAAGCTTGCGTTGCTTTTTCTTGAACGCTTCGAGTTCTGAAGCGGAAAGTGGCTTGATGACTTTAGCTTCATCGTCGGCTGCTGTGAAAGGATCGTCCTGCGTGTGCTCGTTCGGGTCTTCGCTGTCCGAGTCTGAGGCTCTTTCGGCTGATGCGGTCAGATCCTCCTCAACGCCCTTGGCCTCAGACACCCGGGTAGTATCGTCCTTCTTCCCTTTTTTCTCCTTCTCCTCCTTGGTCTCCTTCTTCTCTTTCTTTTCTTTCTTCTCTTTCTTTTCTTTCTTCTCCTTTACTTCCTTCTTCTCCTTTTTAGGTTTTGCAGGAGACGGCTCGGCTGATGGGGCTGCTGGCTCTACCTCGTCGCGCTTTCGCTTCTTGTCTTGCACTTGCTGCTCTTCTTGTACTTGTTCGAGGTTTGCTTTGGGTGCTATCGAGGCTGCAGAAGATGCAGTCTTTGGGGCCTGTTGGTGTTTGGGACCTTTATACACAGAACGCTCGTACTTCTCCGCCTCGCTGACGCAGGTGTTATGACCTTTGAACTCGTTTGGATTGTAGAATTGTTGCGAGCAATCTAGACACGTGACAGGGGCATAGCAGCGGTTGTAGTGCTGCAAAAGTTTTGGCTTCTTGACTACGTCGCCGCATCCGTCGCAGTTGAATGACACCATGGTGAGCACAGGTGTGTGTGTGTGTGTGTGTGTGTGTGTGTGTGTGTGTGTGTGTGTGTGTGTAAAGAGGGCGGAAGCACGTATGAATTCTTCTCAGAACAAAAATATCTAAGGCAAAAAATCTCGACTTAATTTCGGGATTCGGCCAACCCCTGTTGGACCCTGAGATCAAAGGTGACTACTGACTAGGAGACCATCGGTAACTAGTTGGCTACACGCGAATCACTGGCACACATGTTCCAGTACAGTTTGCATGCTGGGATCTTACCCAGTGTGTTGCTATCCACCCGGCTGGCAGGCTTGAGCAGATGTACTTTTCCGAGACCGATCTGGATTTCCACGGATTTTTTATGCCTTCTTTACGAGCTACTTTTATTGTGATTTTTTTTTTCTCTGAGCATGCAGCCTTTGACTCACGCACTCGAGCTCACAATCACAGGTCACGACTCAGCTCACAACTCACAACACATGGTCCAAGAGCGGTCGTATCGTGCGAAAGCCCGATGCGAGACTGAAGATGAGATGCGATGGAGTCCCGCAGGTCGGTTTAGCGTTACCGAGTGCAACGGAGCGCAAGTGCTCGGCTTGGCCCAAAAGGGCAAGAGGGACCGAGACGGACAGGAACCCGGCCCTGCGGAGGGCAAGCCATCAAGGGAGGGGAGACTATCGGTTGCTGTACAAACAAACCTCCCTGCAGGACTGTCCGGACGCGAAGGCCTCGTTCGCAGCCTGCCATCCTTCTCTCGAGCTGTGCGCCACGATCTTGCATTGCGGTTCTATGCTTTTGTACTTACTCGTTTAGGCAATTCGGCGGCGAGGACCACCTGGTATTCCGCCACGCGAAGACGATGATCTTCGCTTCACATTACCCTTGTCCAACCGAACAGGCAAATCACACGGTCGGCTCAGAAGTTCGTAATTGTGCGTTGTTGTCGACAGCAAATTAAAAAGCGCCTGTCAATCTGCATCTGCATGACTACAAATTCAGGGTCTTTCACCGAGATCATTTCAAAAAATGGAATTCAAGGCCGAGCATGTATTCAAAAGTGACAGCTGGATGGCTAGCAAAGGCCAAAACAGCCACGCTTTTCTTCGCTCGGAGAGCATCTTGATCGACGCTGTCGCTTGGGAGCGCTGCTGGCCGATTCCGTCATGCTTCCCTGACCGAAGTGCATTCTGTCCAGTCCCCGCCAAAGGATCGAGACGTCCCTCAAATTATGGTAGCGCTGGCCGGTAACAGCTGCACCTTGAAGCAGGTCTGTCCGAGTTTGCTTCTTTTCTCTGGCAGCTCATGCCAAACAACGCCTATGGCAACCTTGCTTTCCGCCGCTCCTACCGAGCGGACCTCAAATGTAGCTGCTGTCCCTACAGCTGCTTGCTAGCAATACCATTCCCTGGTGAGGCTGCCGCCAAGTCTAGATCTGCAGATCTGCCCTTCATCCCCTGGTCTCGCAATATAAGCAAGCATCGCCTCCTTTACTGCATCTTCGTTACACCCCTCTCCATCTCACACACACACCATCTCCTTGTCCCTCCCTTTACGCTCCACTACTCTCCACACTCTCTTCGAAGCTCTCACAAAACGACAACGACATTCTTTCTCTTCCCAACGGCTTCAGCACACACTCTCTTGATTCCCTGTTATTTTTTGCACTGTAGGTATGGTGATCTGGTCAAAACGTTGTAGCACCACTTCTGACACATTTTGTTCACAGTCTGCATTTCTGCATTGCCAACAAAGACCTTCAGCGTCTACTCCATACTACTTGCTGCAATCCCTCCGCCACGACAAACGTAACTCCAATCGCAACGGAAAATGCCATCATCTGCTTGCTCTAGCGCCTCCTCTTCTCGACGAAGCTCCGCTTTCCCTCGTCACAGTCGTACCAATTCCAACAACTCAATTTCCAGCATCTCTAGTGCTCGTCCACGCTCGTCCCGCGGCAAAAGCACTTCGCCTCTTAACCCCAACAAACAGGAGATTGCTATCCAGATGGCCGCCAAACGTGCTTCGTCCGCTTGCAGCACCGTCTCGGTTCCTGTTTCGTGCTCTTCTGCCGAATCTGCAACAGCCGCCGACACCACCGCCGCAACTTCCACCATGTCGACTTCATCTTCGATCTCAATCACCAAGCCCGCCGTCGACGTGCGATCGATTCTATTCGAGGACGAGTACCAAGACGAGGTCATTCAACACATGCACGAAATGGAGGCTCAGACCATGGCCTCTGTTGATTTGATGGATGCTCAGCCTGAACTGCGGTGGTTTATGCGCCCCTACCTCGTCGACTTCCTCATCGAGATCCACCAGACTTTCCGCCTTCGGCCTGAGACTCTCTTCTTGACCATGAACGTTGTCGACCGATACGTTTCAAAGCGCATTGTGTATAAGCGACACTACCAGCTAGTCGGATGTGCAGCTCTGCTGATTGCGGCCAAGTTCGAAGACTCCAAGGACCGCGTGCCGACCGTGGCCGACCTTAGCCAGATGTGCTGCAACGCCTACGACGAGTCTGCCTTTTCGCAGATGGAGGGCCACGTTCTGTCGACGATCGGATGGACGCTTGGCCACCCTACTGCCGAGGCATGGCTACGAATCGAGAGCGTCCGTGGCGAGGAAGACCTCAAGACTGTCAACCTTGCTCGTTTCTTCCTCGAGATCAGCTTGTTTCACAAGGACTTCATCACGCTCAAGTCATCTTCTTTGACAAAAGGAGCTCTTATCTTGGCACGCTTCATCAATGGTCAGCCGCAGTACAGCAATGTGCAGCCTGCTGACGAGGCGACAAAGGCAGCGCAAATGCTCGACGCCTATGTCTCTGAGTCGCTGCGTGGAGACCCTTCGCTCATTCTCATGAAGAAGTACTCCTACGCATACTTCAGCAATGCTTCCACCGTCATTTGCGACTATTACCGTGCTCGACATGAAGCAGCTGCCAAGTCCGCCTCTGGCTTGCTCCCAGCGCAGGCACCGATCTATGGTCAGGCTGAGTCCGCTGTCGATATTGACGATGACGAGTCCATGTGCTCGCAGCCAGCAACTCCCTCTTCGTCTGTCCAATCCACACCTTCGCGATCCATGGACGAGGACCGGGATGATGAAGACGACGAGGACGAGGAGGAAGACGAAATGCCCGTTACGCCTCTTTCGCTCTACTCTTTGCACGATCCTCTGGTGGCCGCCGCAGCTGGCCTACCAAGCGCATCCTCCAGCCCTTCCCGACAGGGCAAAGCTCAGCCACAATTACAACAGCAGTCCAAAGCAGCATCACTCTCGACATCATCCGCACACCTTTCCCCATCGGCGGCATCCCGAATGCTGCCCAAACAGCACCAACACACAGAAGCGCAGATGCCATCACGTCCGGCTCTCGCTACAGTGCAGGTCCAGTGGAACGTCAACATCCAGCAGTTCTAAGCATGCTTCTTCTCCCCTCCCTTGTCTTTCTAGCATCCAAGTCTTCCATACAAGCAGCATACCTTGCCGTGTAGCATCACATTCCCGACCTCCTAGTTCTCTGTACTTCATACTGTCTCGTCATCGCATGCATTTTGATTGACAAAGCGTCATTGCCTGTGGGTTTGCTAAGCGTTCGATTGGAGACACCACAGTTGGGCGGTGAGACATTTCATTGCCGACTGTCTCTGAAGAGGTCCGTCTTGGATCTTCGCATCTCTCTTCGTTCGCGCGTGAGGTCTTTACCGCCCATCTTACCCCAAGCTTTCAGCGGAATGACAAGGACGGTGCAATTGTCCTGTGCACCCAGTTCTTCTGCGAAGCGGAGGACATTACTGGCCGCTTGACTTGGGTGTCTTGCGTCTCTGCAGAGATCAACGACTTCTTGATCAGAGATGACACCACCAACACCGTCGCTGAAGGCGACGAGGAAGCTGTAGTCTGAACCTTTGACCACCTGGGAGAAAATCTCAGGCTCGGATGTAATGCCCACTTTCTTGAAACGCGAGTCGCCAAAGGCGCGTGTGTTTGCCAAGGCGCCCATCCAGCGTGCTTCGCCGAAGGAGTCGGTGATCATCCCGGCGCCCATCTTGCGCAGTCGTTCCGACTCGGATCGATCGTCGGGATGGTGATACGTTGTTAGTGGTATGGCCTTGCCCTCGGCAGAAGAGCACAGGAGCACCCGCGTATCACCCACATGCGCTACATTCACACCGACGTGGTCCGAGGAGTACCAAGGCGCCGCTGGCATGTCCAACGAGTGTAGCAATACCACTGATGCGGTGCTTCCACCGACGTCCAATGATTTGGACGACTGGATCTGACGGTCGGCCACCAGCCAGGCAAGGGTTAGACGCTCGGCCATACTCAGCGCCTCGTTCTCCATCCCTTCTGGCGGCGCAATGCGTTCGATCGACGACAACTTTAGTATCGTGTCTGCGTCCGTGCTGGGCGCGTGACCGACAGTGTCAGCAGTGCCGCCAATCACGACAGTTCCATCGCGCGTGTGCGCTTCTGTGAGCGTCTGTGACGTTGGTTCCGGTGTGCTTGATTCCTGCGCACCTTTGCTTTCGTGCTGAAGCATTTCGGACAAGGACTCTGGGTCTTTTACCTTGTGCGACGAGTCTTGCTTTGGGGACGAGTGTCCGGTCAGAGGCTCCTTCTGTAGCGCGGGACCTCGACGACCAGCGGGCGGCCCCGCTCGCACTGGTTTTAAGCGCTCTTTTCTGACCCATCGCTCCAAAACGCCGCCGGTGAATCTGCGAAAGTAGCCGCCAAGCTCTCTAGTGTACTGTACAGTATCTGTGACCATGTCCTTTTCAACGTCCTCGGTCGTGCCATGCAGGGTGTCTCTGAGGAAGCTCGAGACTTGTTGTCCACCGTGTCCGTCGAAGCAGCCAAACCAGACGACTTGCCCGGCCAAATCCTCTCCTCCAGCTTTGCTTGGGTCCCACTCGAGCGCGGCTTTCGATGAAGAGCCAGAGGAAGAGTGGTACTTGAGATAATTTCGCCGAAGCTCTTCTGGGGATAGATGCAGACAAGAGACAGAACCCGTATCTTCTTGGTAGGCTCGTGTGCCACGCGAAGTTGCTAAGCCAAAGACGCCCGATTTGGATGCTTTCAGTTGAATGCGTGCCTGGCCGCCGGATGGAGAGATTGTGCGGAGGTACGAGTGATACTGTCGGGCTGGACAGAGACGAGGCAAAGAGACCAGATCCAGGGCTCTAGCCTTTCCATTCCCAATAGTGGCCAGCCGGGAAGGCCCAGCGACCGACTGGATCATCTGCAGGACACAACAAGGGGGTTGTACAAAGGTAGGAAGCTTTTGGCAAACTTTTGAGGTTTGTGGATGACGGAGGGGATGTGCCGGTTTTGCCGACGATCGGGGCACAATCGCGATGGTATCGGGACATCTGCACCCACCGACCCACGTCAATTTTGCTTAGCAAAAAGGATTAAAGGAATTTCGCAGGAAGATTCAGCTTTGACCACCATACCACCGACCTCGTTCCGGCAATGTTGACCAAATCATTATCGCAGGCAGGGAGCATGGCACGCGGAGCCGTGGCCACGTCTTCTGCACTACAGCCGCGTCTCGCTGCGAGTCTTCACACTTCCTCGACACACATGGCTTCAAAGAAGCAAGACAAGCCGCTTCCTCTACTTCATAGCTCACAACTGTCTCCTTCCACCCCACCGCCGCGAAAAGAGCCGTACTCCGCGACAACAGTGTCGATCGTGAAAGGCCTGGCGCGCCTAATGGGCTACAATTCTACAACAAGTACTGCCATTCGAGTCACTTCCGACTTGTACGATCGATGTGCGGAGCGAGCACATGTCGAGCGCCATTTCTGGTACCGCGAATGCGCTTTACCGGAGACGTATCAGTCCTGGTTTCAAATCACCAATCTACATGTCTATCTGCTCATGTCTCGTTTCCGTGCGTTGAACAAAGCAGAGGCGCAAACGTATAACCAGGAGCTCATCAATCACTTTTTCCTCGATGCGGAGTCTAGAATGCGCGATCGATTCGGCGTGCAGACCTCTCGCCTGGTCAAAGGCTATATGAGAGACATGCATCAGCAACACCGTGGCGCCATTCTCGGCTATGATGAAGGCTTGATTGGAGGAGACGCACGATTAGCGCAGGCTGTCTGGCGTAACATTTGGGGCGCAGGCTGGGGCACCGTAGCCGGTGTCAAACGCAAGCTGGCCGGTGTTGACAAAGTCGTCGAGGGCGAGAAAGTCACAAGCGACAAGCCTGATCTCGCTCGAGACATCGGCTCCGCAAACACAACTCCGTCCACCTCGTCTGCAAACCCAACGACCAGTGTGTCTTCTGCTCTGGACGCATTGGCAGCCAGTAATCCAGAGATGGCCTACCCGCAACATCTTCACCGCGTCGTCCACTTTGTCCGTAAGGAGCTCCATCGCTTGGCTCACATCTCAGACAAAGACGTTCAACGGGGAACTTCCGATTTGCGTGCATCTGCACCAAGTCGCTCAGAAGAAGCTGCAAAAGCTTCGCCCAGCATCGCCAATTTCTCACGCCTTTGACACGCGCACATCGCACTTACTGCACATACTTTCGTTCATTGATGGCACGCGCACTTATATACACCATGGACAGGACAGAAAAGGTCGGTGCTTACTGGGAGTCGGCATGCTTGCCATGACGTTTGAACGGGTTGTGCATGCGAGACTTTCTCTTGGATGGAGTGGTGTGCGATTCAGTCATCGACTGACCGTCGTCTTGGTCCATACTGTAGCGGTAGTCCTCGGGCACTGTCTGTGGAATTTGCATGCCCGTTGCTGCTGGATCCGTCGAAAAGGCGGTGAGGCCATCAGAGCCACCGTTGAGGCCTGAGGCGAGCCCATTGGTGCCCTGCGCGCCAGCATAGGGGGTAATAACTTCGCCCGTCGCTGGGTCGATGACAGGGTGCTCTGCCACCGAGTCTCCTATCGACATCCGCCGGCCACCAGGACGGACGATGCTTCCCACGCCCTTGGTCACGCCTCCGACGCCCTTTCCGGCAATTCCTACCACGCCTTTACCCACGCCAAACCCGACCTTGCCAACTCCAAGACCAGCTTTGCCCACTCCTGTTCCGACCGCAAGCACACCGCCAGCACCAACTTTGCCGACGCCAGTGACACCAGAGGTGAAGCTGCGAGCGATGCTCGTGCCTTTGCGTTCTCGGTGGGTGACAAAGTCCGGCTTGAAAACAAAGCGCAGCGTCAGCTCTGACTTGTCTGTCGAGCCCTTGCCTGTCAGCTGGTATGTCTGTTCGAAAGGCTCGAAAGGCTCCAGTTCCGCCAGATCAACTTGAGCATGGCCGAGCCGATCAGGAGTTCCAACCTGGTCCCAGTCGTAAGCCTCGAAAACTGCTTGAGCTGCGACACGAGATGGAACCTTGAACTCGCCAATGTTCTCGTTAAAGTCGGGATTCAATGTTTTCTTCACCACCTTGGTCTTGCCCTGACGTTCGCCGTTGAGCACAAAGGCAATATATGGGTCAGACCGATTTCCTCGATCGGCCGCACGCAGGTTGCGAGCTTTGACCACATCGACGCGAAGGAAGCCTTGGTTGTTCACGCTCTCGACAGGCTCGAGCTTCAGGTTGATAGGGATGTACTTGCAGGCAATCACCACGGTCGCTACCTGTGTGCCTGCTTCATTGTGCAAGCGGAACTCGTACTGCGAATTTAGGCATTTTTCCAAAACATCCTTCGTGTTGCCAGCAAACTCGGCGAAAACGTCGTCGTCGCCTTCGCCAGTTCGCAACTTGAGTAGGAACTTGGACCAGTCCAACTCCTTGACTACAGACTCGCCTACCTCGTCCCACATACATTGAGCCGTGCGCGCTCGTTCTGTGGTGTAGGCTGGCCAGTACCCGTCGTCAAAGAGTACTTCTAGTCGAGCATGCTTCTTGTGATGAGGAAGCGAGCCTTGAAGGACGTTGAAAACAATGATTCCTGACTGCTCCTGCAGAAGCTCCTCCTTGGTCATGCTGATCGCCTCGCTCTCTCTGTGTGCTGCAGATCCGAGACTTGCTGCCATTGTCTTGGCACTCGCTAAGGAGGCGATCGATGGCTTGTCCTTCACATGCCCCTTTGCAGCACCGTTTGTCGGCGCAGCGGGTGCTTCGATTTTTTCTTCTTCGGGCTCTTCCAGAACGGATCCACTCTTGGCTGCTGCCTCGTTCTCCTTCTCCTCAAATTCGACACCGCGAAGGTTGACGGCGGGCAGGAACTCGCAGTCGAACTCGATCGAGCCTTTGTACATACCTCGACCCAAATGGATGCGATCTTTGTGGGCATGTCTGCCAGTGCTAGAGTAGGCTGTCTTGGAATCACTAGACCCTTCGGTTGCGAGCGTAGCCATGTCGACTTCGACACTGCCCAGAGATCGATCCTTTCCAGCGTTCTGGTAGTCCATTACTTCGAGAGTGATCTTCTCGCGCAACGAGTGAACAGGCGCATACAAGATCTCATTCCATTCTGGGTTGAGATTGTTGTTGATGATCGTGCTTCCGTCCACCAGCTGACCGCGACTACGCAGAGTGACGTAAGGATCTGACTTGCCACCTGTCATGGCCTCGACATTCTTGACATCGCTAGCCTTCTTGATCCAGAATTTGACAACACCGACAGCAGGTGTGTAGCCGCTGCTGCCATTGGTGCTGCCAGACATCAGTACAGGCTTCCATTCAGCCGACATACGGATCCGTCCGTGTTTGCTGTTCTTGAGTGGGAACCAGTCCTGTTGCTTTTCCTTGGCAGCGAGCAAGTCTTCGAGCCGAATGCTCAAATGCGAGACCACGGGGTCAGCTCGCAGATCCCTCTCGTCGAGAATCTCGATGGTGATTACAGCCTTTTTGCGGTCAGTCACGAGGAACTCGGTGGGCAGCTCGAAGATCGGATTGGTAGTGCGCTTGATAACGGGCGTGTCCTTGACCTTTTGTCCGTTGAGACGGATGCGACCCTTTGGACACAGCTCGCCACTGAAACCTGATCGCTTGTCAAGCTCCTTGGCTTGGTGTAGTGTGAAGCGTACCACGCCTGATCGTGTCTCTGGAAGCGGCAAAGGATGTCCTCCCTCGTCGACCTCCGGCTTGATGACAGGGTAGTACGACAGCGAATACTGCACTTCACCGCGTTCCTTTGCATCGAGCACAATTGCGGTGCTGAGATTCTCCTGCTCGGGTTCTTCCATAAGTTCTTTAAGGTCAAAAGCGGCCTGACCGAGAGCTGAATCGGGACGATGTTCGTTGTAGTCGAACAAGGACAGGGTGAGCATGCCGTTCAGGTTGTTGAGCAGCACAAACTTGGTCTCCTTGAATTGCGGATTGGCAGTACTCTTCTTAATGGCGGTCTTGGCAAGCGTATCTCGATTGTCGATAGATATGGCGACATATGGATCTGGAGTGCCGCCGCCCAGCTTGACGCCTCTGAGGCTTCTAGCGGACCAGACATTGACCTGTAGGACGCCGATAGCAGTGTCAAGCGGGGTTCCAGACATCATTTGCTCCAAATTGATAGTGAAGAGGTTGGGATGATACATCATGGGACCCAAATTAGCATGAATCTGGCCCTGGATAAAGTCTGACAGGCCCGGAATGATGCCGATGTCGAAACCAAAAGTGTTGCCTCCAATCGGCTTAAGCACGTAGTCGATCTTGGGAGGCTCCATGAAAGACATGTCGACCAGCTGGACGTGGGGAAAATTGCTCATCAGCTTCAATCTGAGACGCATGTGGCCAACAAAATTAATGTCCTCGAGCAAGATAGGGAGACCAGCGCCGACAAAACCTTTTCCGATGCGGATCGTTAGGACAATCTTGGGGTTGATCTTTTGATTAGCTTGTTTCACAGTAAGATCCAGAGTGTCGCTGGGAGTGAAGCTAAACTTCCAATCCATCATGACGATATCTTCTTCGGTGTCGGGAAACGTGCGGACCGAGTCAATTCGAGGAGCTTTCGTGCCGAGAGTAAATGTCGTCATGCGAATAGAGTCGAGGAAGGAGGGACAATTTTGCAAGAGGACCGAATCAGCGACGCCGATGATGGTGGCGGATAGAACGGGCTCGTAGATCAACCAAAAGCGCGAGAGAAAGTGATTGATCCACTGTGCAGATTCGTGCTCTGAGATCATTTTTTTCTTTGCCATGTCTCGCGTGATGTCGTCGCGGGCGCGCTGGCGTGTTCTGCGCATGCTGGTGTTGTAATAGGTCGAGCAGAACGCACCGATGACGAGCAGAGATGCAATACCTCCGCCGAAACGGGTGGCTAGGTAGGTAGTCAGAACGGCGACCATGATGACTGCAGCGTTCCACCAAAATTGGCCGTAGTACGCATCACTGAGAAAGGTGCTGACGAGGTCCAATTGCGCCTCCTCTTCGGCAGTGACCTTTTGGTTGGGTCCAAGGCCGCGATTGGCTCGTGCAACGCCAGACCAGCCTACCTGATACCACTCTGGGAGGTTGCTGGTGGGCTGCCCTGCTGGAAGCGAGCCGGGCGCAGTCTTTTCCTGTTCATTAATCCGATCAATGTCGGCTGTGTTGAGGGTCGGATCAACTTTCTTGCCTCCAATGTCAGAGACCATGCCCAGGCCACTGTCTTCTTTCGCTGGAGCCGCTGCGGTCTTGGGCTTGATTTTGTCCATGGCCTTGGCAGCTTGAGCCGCTTTCTCTTGGGGAGTGGCATTCTCGTCGAACTCCATGACACGAGCACCGGCAGCTTCATTCTGCCTCAGACGGGCATTGACAATAGCGTGCTCCGACTTGTCTTGCGCTGCGGCAGCGTTGATCTCATCCTGGGGTGGATCATGCGAACCTTTTGGAGACGCAGCATAATCTTTAGACCGGAAAAGCGAAGACATGACGGGACCGACACCTGCACTGCCGTCAATGACCTATCAGAATATCGCAGCGTAGTCTGAGGAACACAGCTGCTAGTTCATCAGAAGTGTACGATAGCGTAGACAGGGCAGAAGCGAAACGACAAGGTGTGATGAGAGAGTGCTCAAAGATGGTCCAGGGTTGTCAAGTTTATCAGGCTGTGTGGCCCAAGCGTTCTGGCTTTTTCGGCAGTGGATCCATGTTGTTTGAGTATTTACAGGAACCGTCAGTGGATCAAGTCACAGTGGATCTCTCGGCCAAATTCCTGCCGTTCCGAGATCGCATCGGAATCGCGGAAATGCAAATTCCAACTCACGCTCATCTATCTCAGAAGCACTCACCAGCCACAACCGTCGGAACAAGGATCACAAAAGGGCTTTGATTCAGCTTAAAACAGTGCGTGATCAACCGAAATTACTGGCCGCCGCAGATTTGGTGGACCACATTGAGAGGATCGACCGTGTTGCAGACAGCTCGATTTCGCTTGTACTTGTCTGGAGCAGGCGATCCGGTGTCATCAGTCAGGCCTGAATAGGGCGGAAACTCGACATCGTCCTTTCTCTGCGAGCCAGAACGGTCGATGATTCCTTTGGGGCAGCGTACACGCCTGGGAACACTGGCCAACGCAGGATTTTCACCAAAAAAGACGAATCGGAACAAGCACGAAGATCGCAGCCCAGGAGGCAGTCGACAGCAGTCTTGCGCTCCCCTTACCCCTCCGTACTGATCTCCCCACGACGTTCCCCACTGATTCACACAGCCCCTAGGCCAATCGCCTACACCTCCTCCAGCCAAGTTGAGGTCGAAGCTTCCCTGCAGGATGTTGCCGCTTGTGTTGATGTTTTGGAGAATGAGTCTGCGCACTTTGAGTGGTTTACCGTTGGCATCCTCGGGACGAAACTCGGTATAGTAGCAGGCGCTCTCAATTGCTTCGTCTGCTCCACGAATGTTGTACGCTGCAAACCCGTAGCCAAGCCCATTATCTTTGGAATCCATCCAAGGCTGAATGCAGTTGCACGCAAAGCGGTTGCCTCCCTCACATCCATTTTGAGCCGGCTGACGAAAGTCAAAGGGGAACGGAGTGACACCATCGGCCTTGCATGCCTCCACGGGCGAATAGACAGAGTCTTTGGGGTACGAAAAGGCTGCTGGGCAACAGTCCCAGAATCGCGTAGCGTACGGAGTGCTGGGAAGGCCGCCTGCAGAGACCAGAACCGTAGTGGCTGTTGCGCAGCTTAGAAAGAGGAAGGTCTTTGCGTGCATCTTGTGCATTTGGACTGTGAGGAAGGAAATAGCCAGCTACCAGATAGCTGACTTATATGGCCAATAAGCTGCCCATCTCTCGTGGTTGCAGAGGGCGCAGCCAGCTTTGAAGGAGCACCTCATGGCGAATTCAGGGGTGGCCCCTTTGCATTTACCAAATTACCTTGGCTCATGACGAAGCCGTCTCGTTCACACGCCGCAGAAAGGTACCACGTTTCATCGCAGCTACATCTGAGGTCTCGCAAAAATAGTGGGAGGACGCCTTTCGGGGTCAACTAGCCCTCAACTTCATTTGCGAGGCTGATCACCGACAGACGCCTAACTCGATGTTACCCACTTGACAGCTGTCATTTTCGAATGTCGGAACTTGTGAGAGACAGTTTATAATGGAGCTAGTCTTTTTTTGGCAATGTGTTGGACCCATAGCTCAGCGGTAGAGCGTTGGCTTCCAGTATCATTTCATTGGAATTTTCCAAAGGTCATCCGTTCAAATCGGGTTGGGTTCATTTTTTCTCATCCTGATGTACATAGTGTTTCTAGGTTTGTTATTACAGGTACAGAGAGGAGGGAAGCACGAGATCAAGCGAATTGTCCTCTGCGCATTAGGTTGCGTCTGATTTTTCGCTTTTGCGAGCCGAGATTAGCGAGGGTGGTCCCTTTAGCACCCTTGCTCGTCTCGAGTCTTGAGGAAGAGGTAAATGGGCCATGTGATGAGTTTAATGAGGGTGGGTCTGGAAGCGTCCATGGCCATTCGATGTATGGAATTTGGTTGCGTGGTACGCCGGCCAAGGTTTTTTGTGGGGCCAAAGTAGGGGAATGGAACGAGGGTGGAGCTACATGTAGCTTACTCTCTTTTGCGTCTTTGATAGCGTCGAAGTCCATCGAAGCCCAGATGGGTAGATCGAGCGCGCCTTTGATGAGACCAAGAGCATCAAATGAGGAGAGCACATCTGCAGAAAGAGGCGACAAGAGATGTACTTCCGAGCTTGAAACGTCAATGGATCGCAAGACGCCCAGCCCTAGGCATTGAGTGTGAACGCCAGGCGCAAGTAATTCGCTGCCAGAACGAAATGCTGTCTTCCAAATACTACTCGCACGAGTTGTCTCGTCTGCTCCAGCCGCAAGAGCAGCTTCTGGCTCTTTGTTGTACGCAACAATGGCCACAATGGACGCATTGAGTGCACTTAACTTGAAAGCATCTGGAACCGACGATCCAAACTGTAAGACTCGAATTCCAGCTTTGAGGCCTGATTCGACTTCTACTACGAAGGGCGCCGCGTGGACTAGTGGCCGACTGAAGTCCCAACGAAGATTACCTGGTTTCATGCCTAGATTTTGGGCGTAGAGATACGTCACGATGTTAAGGACCCGAAGATCGGCGGCTGTGAGTCGGGATGGCGAATCGGTGACAAAGGGTGGAGGCACGGGCCCACCATCGCCAGGTCCAGCGTTCTCGGCAGACGAGGGTTGATACTCGACGGGCTTGCTGTTGTACACGCCTGGGATGAAGCCAGTCTGGTTGACGCTTTCCAGTGTAACAATTTCGGGACCTGTTGCAAGAATAGCGCCATCGGCATCCAGCCATGCGGGGCCTCTCGTGGGATAGGGCACTGGCGCTACGGAACCTCGGGGCACCACCTCGTAAATGTGTGAAGGACACAGAAGAGATTCGATGCGTGAGGCTAGATCAGCCCCCAGGCCTTTGACCCAGCCTTGGGTATTGACTATGAGCGGCATTCTGAACGGAGACTGATCTGGTTGCGCGTCATCCCGCACATGACGTCGAAAGTGTGTTACTAAGTCGACAATGGCAGTCATGTAGCTGGCCGGATCGTCCTTAGGGCTGAGGTCGCCAATGAAATGTGCCTTTCGAGGAACGCGAGGTTGCACCCAGCCTGGCCCGATCGTGAAGACGTCTTTGGCATCAAATACGTGCAGGGACACCATTCCAGGGGGACCAAAGTCGGATTGACCCAGGTCAAGCTCAATGAAAGCTACTTTTCCGCCCATGTCTTGACCCAGGGTAAGCAGTCTTTCGAGCATCATCCTGCTCAGGGTACTTTTCCCGACTTTCTTGGGCCCACGAATGACTGCGACGACTGCATCTTCTTGCGGATTCATAGCGGCTAACTGTGCCGATTTCGCCAGATTGTTCAGGGCCATCTGCCAAGCATGAGGTATGTACACGGCACTCAGACCAGTCAAAAACCCGACATTGTGCTCCAAGAAATACTGCTGTTGTCCTGTGAGAGAGGCCGCGTCAGGCTTCAAGAGCATTTTGAGAGTTGCAAGGCTGGGTATCTTGAGCACAGGTATGTTTGCTGGTGCTGTGAAAGGGGGCGTGACTCCACCGACCGCACATACTTGTACAAGATCGACGATGGAAGATTCTAACGAGCTGATTCGAACAATAGTCGAGAAAGTCGAAGAAGCAAATGTGGCTGGAAGGTCTTGACTTTCAAAGCTTTGAAGAGGACCATCGACAGCTTTGAGGAGTGGTAATGGATGATAGATAGGTGCGAAAACCTGTGCAGAATTGATGCCACTTTGATCTGTTTGCGAAGAGAGTATGGCTCCTCCTATCTGCAGGTTGCCTTTCAACACCTCGACCAAACCGATTCCGACAAACGTCAGAGATTCGCCCGGTCGCATACCGAACGTGTAAGCATCGGCCTGCTTGGCACCAGGTGTGTGAACGAAACAGTTAGTCTCGATGTTCACAGCAAAATTGGAGTACGGTATGGTTGGGCCCAGCGTTGCTGTCGGACTTCCGAATGAGCTTGGCTTAGAGGAAGAGGGAGAATTTGTCGAGATCGTGTCGAGTGCCGGAGATAAGTCTCGTCGCCTTGCTTGCTCTGTGCTGCCTACATCAATCGTGTTGTGATCAGAGCTGTCGTCTGAGCTCATGCCTTCGTCTTCACTAGCAAGTTTTGGTGCATCGCTGTCTTGGTGATCGTCAACACCAAAGGCCAGGAATCCTGTGTTCGTGTCTTCCATCGGTACAGGCGACACTGTGCCGCTGGCTGGCCTTCGACGGATCGAAGCCCCAGGATCGTCATTCGCAAAGTATCTGGTCGCTGCCTTGCTCTTTGTCTGCCGAGAGTTCTTTGACCCCTTCATAGGGCTGGTGTTGTCAACCTTGTTGGTTCGGGCAGCTTTCGCCCGCTTTCTTGCCCTCAATTGCACGTTGACCTCTTCATTGACAGACTGTTCAGGGTCGCTGCCTACATCCAAGTTTCCAACGATTTCTGGTGAGCCCGATAAATATCTTCGTCTTGCAACGCTTCCATCGGGGGTTTTGCGGGTTCGTGGTCTAGAGGTGACCGAGCTGCTGGGTGCCTCCGAATGTTCACCGTTAGTAAAAGCGCCTTGTCTTCTGCTATCTTGGCTAGCTTGAGTTTGTGCTGCTGAAGACTCCGCTAATGATGCCGCGGCGATGGCTCGTGCCTTACGAGCCGCCAGAGCACTCACAGGTGCTGTGACTGGATCAGTAGCCGGCATGAAGGTGGCATGAGCATAGGTCAATCACAATGTCACTTTTGAATTTCTTCTCAACCGCTGTCGGCGGCGTCAAAAATCTCGAGTTTTGTAATCATAAAAGGTGCGTGGCAGAGTCCATTTCTTTTTCCCGAGCTTTAGCGCTTTAGCTTCTGGAGACTCGTTGCTTAGAGCGTAACTGCATCGACCATGCCGCCCAAGCAAGCTCCCAAAGGGGGCAATAACGCCAAAAAAGAGGCTGGCGGAGGCAGTAATGCTGGTGCTACTTCTAGCAAGCAGGAAGAGCTGCAGCGAGACCCGCTTCAAGCCGTCATTCTGGCTGATGCCTTCTCGCATCGCCTCGATCCACTCACGTCCAACAGACCAGCGTGCCTTTTGCCGCTTTGCAATGTTCCCCTCCTTGACTGGACATTGGAGAACCTAGCGCTTGCTGGTGTCGATGAGATCTTCGTCTTGGCCAGTCGCTTCACCGATCAGATCAAGAAGCATATGGCCTCGTCTTCCGCTAAACAATCCTTCCCCAAAGTCACCGTCATTGCTACGCCAGATGCACAGTCTTTGGGAGACGTCATGCGAGAACTCGACAGCAAACAGATCATCCGTTCTGACTTTATTCTCATCCATGCCGATTCGGTTGCCAACATGGATCTGGTCAGTATTCTAGACGCACATAGGACACGTAGGAAGAAGGACAAGGACGCCATCATGACAATCTGCACCATGCCCGTGGGCAAGAAGAGTAGAACCAGAAATCCAGGCAACTTGTCTTTGTTCTTTGTCCAGCCCACGACCTCTCAGCTTGTTCATTATGCGCCTGTCCGAGCAGCTCCCCGACTGAAGACCACGAGTCTACCACTGGAGCTGTTCGACGACAGTGCAGCAGGCGCCGAGATCGACATTCGCAACGATCTTGTGGACTGCGGCATCGACATATGCTCAGCTGATGTACCACCGCTATTCTCGGAGAATTTCGACTATCAAACCCTTCGAAGTGACTTTGTACTGGGCATCTTGACGTCGGATCTACTGGACAGCAAGATTTTTGTTCACATCGCCCCTACAGGTCAGTCGTCCTCCGCCGTACAGACTGCTAGCTCTTCGTTCCCTCAAGTCGTCGGTACGTCCACATACGGTCGTGGCTACGCTGCTCGCGTGCGGACACCCGCAGACTATGACGCTGTCAGCAGAGATGTCCTGAACAGGTGGACGCACCCCCTCGGTCCAGCTGGCTACTTGCCAGGCGGCCAACGCTACAGCTCCAGGCCGGGACTCAAGTTTCTGGGCGAAAACCTGGTTCTCAGCCGAAGCTGCGTCCTTGGCCCCAACACCCTTATCGGGGACGATGCTGTTGCGGGTGACAAAGCCTTGATCAAACAGTCAGTCATTGGACCCAATGTCAAGATTGGCGCACGGAACAACATCAATGCATCATACATCTGGGCCGGTGCCCAACTTGGTGCTGACTGTACCATCGAGCGAAGCATCATTGGCGAAAACGTAAGAATCGGCGACGGTGTCAATATTGGCAAAGGCTGCGTTGTTGCTGATGGATGCGTCATTGGTCCCAATGTCGATCTGCCACCCTTTTCGCGCGTAGGGATCAAACGATTCCGCTCTGCGTACGAGTTTGACAGCGATGAAGATACAGACGATGAAGGTCCAGCGTCGTTCGGCAGCACGAAAGAATCTGCTTCTGCAGAGCTGGGTCGAGATGCAATCGGGTTTCTATGGCCCGCTCTCGGCGCCAAGCTCAGTAAAGCGCACTCCGGCTCTGACAGTGACTCTGATGACGAAGAGCTCGATGTGGATGAGATCGAGCGATCCCATAATCTTCGCATGATGCGGATGGGCACCGATCTGGACGATCTGGAGGTTTCCGACTCTTTGTCTGACATTTCGTCTCTGGACGAGGTCAACAACTCCACAGACGAGGGTGACTCTGACCTCGAGACTGAGACCTCGATGGCTGATGGCGACTCTGACGACGAACTAGGCGAGTCCATGATGCTCTCCATGGGAGACGGAGAAACAAATGTGGAAAAGCAAGCAGCAGTCAGACGCCTCCACGAATTCCGAGCCGAGGCAACTGCATCACTTGAGCGTGCATTCGAAGAGAACCATACGGTCGACGATGCCTCAATCGAGCTCAAAACATTACGTATGGCATCCAATGTACCGCTCAAAGAAGTGCGCAAGACTGTCGTTGCCTTCATCTTGAACAAGTGCGAGCCAAACCGTCCCAAGGAGATGCTGACCGTATTGGACAAGTGGTGTCCACTAATCTCGGTCGTTGCTTCAGACGACCAAATTGAAGCTCTCACAACCGTGCAAAATTTCTGTGCCACGCAGGACAAATACTTCAAAATCTTCATTCCATTGCTCAAGAAGTTCTACAACGACGACATTGTCTCAGAGGAAAGCATTGTTGCATGGTGGAGGAGCCCAGCAAGCAGGGTAACTTCAAACGAGACAGGTGGCGAAAAGAATCTCGCGCTTCGCAAAGCCGCAGAAGAAGTAATCCGCTACATTCTAGAAAGTCAGCAAAGCTCTGACGACGAAGATGACGACGAAGAATGATGGGTGCTAATCAATGAAAATTCATCATCTGTGTCCGAGGACGGAGAAGTCAGAGTCTGATGCTCCAGGGATGTGTCCGAACTTGGATCGCTTCTCGGCCAGTGCTCGCTCAGCGTTCTCGCGTTTGACCTTTTGAGCAAGGAGACGCTGTTCTTCATCGTGGATTGAAATGTCGTCGAGCATGCAGTCGAGTTCGGGAGTGACGATAAATTTGCGATGCAATTCGCCGAGAGTCGTCGCTGTGCCACCGTTCTTGTTTAGCAGCATAACTTGTTGTAGAAATGTGCTCTGCGATCCGCCTGTGACTTCCATAACGAGCTCGCCAAAGCGGAAGAAGACTCGACCATCTCGATACACATCCAGTTTGCCGATCTGTCCTTCCACGTTGTGCGCGCCGCGATGGACCTTCGGTTTGCTGTCGACATCAAGCGGTTCACCGGTCACTGATTGCCGAGTGCCAAGGTCGTCAGCTTCGTCCTCGGATTCGTCTTTGATCTCCTCCGGTCTAGTAGAGCCAGCGCCTCCTGCTGTGCCTTCCGCAAACGAAACGGTGCGCCGCTTGGGACTCATCGACTCTGTGGTAGTATGTAACAGCTCTGCTTGTCCCTCAGGCTGGCCCAATTTGAACTTGGGAAACAGCTGCGGGAATTGAAAGAGATACAGTCTCTTCTCAGACGCGACTTGTTCAATCTCGTCTTCATGATTGAACACAAAGTCATCAACGAGATCATCCATGAGCTCCTCGCCCTCGCTCTCGCTCAGATCAAGAGCATCAGCGCCATTGACCTTGTCGTCTCTTGCGTCTACTTGAGGTTGCGGAGTGTTACTTCCACTTGACACGGTTGTAGCTCGCTTTGCATCGGCAGGGCTGGGTCCTACCATCAATTCGTGGATGTCGTCTAGTTCTGCCTTGACCTGGATCTCTTCCGTCTTGAAGGATTCATGTTTAACTCGTCCTGTCATCTTCATCTGTCTTTCCGAGGCAGCTTTGAGCCGATCCTTCTTGCTCATTTTGTCAGCGACTCGTGGTAATGCAATGGGAGCTAGGTCGTCAAGGCAGTAGACTTGGTCCATGTCTATAATGGCGACACCGCCGTCTTCTGGATCCGAGTACTCTTCAGCATCTTTGAGTTTGTCAGGATTACGGTACGTAGCTCTTCCTGGGTCAACTGTCGACGCGGAAGCATCGCTGCCGTTTGCTGTTGCCCCAGCTGCAGTGAGGCCACCTCCACCAGGACCTATCGGTGTCACACGTGCTCTGGATGCGGACGGACGCGATGAAGGACCGAGAGCAAAAGGGCCAGACGCCGTCATCTGAGCTGACTGCCGCGGCGGACGAGATGCACCCTTTCCCCGCCCGGAGGCAACACCGCGGGATAACCCCCCCGAAGTTGCACTTGCTGACGGGGACGAGGCATGTGATTGCTCTGGTATCTGCTGCGGTGCAGGTGATTCCGAGGGTTTGCGACGCTGCGGAATGACTGGACGAAATTGCATCCTCGCTCCTGGAGCTACATTTGGCGATGATCCAGAAGCTGAGGCATAAGAAGACCTGGACGGAACCATGGAAGTGTTGCTTTGCACTATACCACCTCTACCAAGCCCACCTCGGAGAGAGCCAGTGCCTCGTAAGGCTGGCATACCTCTCAGAGATCGAGTCGCATTTGCTGAATTGGTTCGCTGCCGCTCCTCTTGCCCGTTGTTGCGGTCGGACATGGTGCTCTGTCCGGGAAGAAATTCCAGCAACGTCTAGAAGAAGATTGTGTCTGTGAAGCTGTGACGTTCGAGGTTGGTAGTCACAGTTTTTGTAAAAATTAATCTCATATGTGTAAGATCTTCGCAGCAATTTCCGAATCCCGCGCTTCCGCGTTCCGACTCACTCATCGCCTAGCTAGCATGCTGGCCGACTTCCGCGATTCGTGTTTTAGCTCGCACTGGCCCAACATTATTGGATGGACGAAACGGAATCAATCGATAAACCTGCACGGACTCTTCTTCTCACACTTCCACTTCACCATCTTCTACTACACTCACAGATCTCGCAATTATGTCCCTCTCTAGCAAGCTCGGTATTACTGACGTGGATCTAAAGGACAAGAAAGTCCTCATTCGAGTCGACTTCAATGTGCCCATGGATGGTGACAAGATTACCAATAATCAGAGAATTGCCGCCGCTCTTCCCACTATCAAGTATGCTGTCGAGCAGGGTGCAAAGGCTGTGATTCTCATGTCGCACATGGGACGCCCAGACGGCAAGCCGGTGTCGAAGTACTCGCTTAAGCCGGTTGCCGCCGAAGTATCCAAGCTCCTTTCTAAGGATGTCAAGTTCCTCCCAGACTGCGTTGGCCCTGAAACTGAAAAGGCGGTCGAGTCTGCGTCGAGTGGGCAAATTTTCCTGCTCGAGAACTTGCGCTTCCACATCGAAGAAGAAGGCAAGGGTACCAACGAGGCTGGTGAGAAGGTAAAGGCCGACTCTAAGAAAGTCGAGGACTTCCGAGCTGGGCTAACCAAGCTTGGTGACGTATACATCAACGACGCATTTGGCACAGCTCATCGAGGCCACGCTTCTATGGTCGGAGTCAAACTGCCACAACGCGCCGCCGGCTTTCTGATGAAGAAGGAGCTAGAATTCTTTGCGAAAGCCCTCGAGAGCCCCGAGCGACCATTCCTGGCTATCCTCGGAGGTGCCAAGGTATCAGACAAGATCCAACTGATCGACAACATGCTGGACAAGGTCAACTCGCTCATCATTTGCGGTGGCATGGCTTTCACATTCAAGAAGACGCTCGAGAACGTCAAGATCGGCACCTCGCTATTTGACGAAGCAGGCTCGCACAAGGTTGCCGAGCTTGTCGAGAAGGCCAAAAAGAACAACGTCGAGCTTGTCTTCCCCGTCGACTACATCACCGCAGACAAGTTCGACAAGAATGCCAAGACTGGATCGGCAACCGACTCGGAGGGCATTCCGGACGACTGGATGGGTCTCGACTGCGGTGAGAAGTCAAGACAACTTTTCAAGGAGACCATCCTCAAGGCCAAGACCATCCTCTGGAACGGACCTGCCGGTGTGTTTGAGTTTGACAACTTTGCTGGTGGTTCCAAGGCCATGCTCGATGCTTGCCTCGAGGCTGAAAAGAAAGGCTCCACCGTCATTGTTGGCGGTGGTGACACCGCTACTGTCGTTGCCAAGTACGGCGCAGAGGATGGTATCTCTCACTGCTCCACGGGTGGAGGCGCCTCCCTCGAGCTCCTTGAGGGCAAGGTTTTGCCCGGAGTCAAGGAGCTTTCGGAGAAGTGAATTTTTCTTGCTCACCTGTAATGCAGAACCTCTTCACAATATGCGCCGTCTGTGCATCTGCGCCTGAACGCCGCCGGCTGGTGTGTGATGGTTATTCTGCCTACTGGGGAGCTTTCGGTGCACTCAAGACCGCTTTTTTAGAGCTAAAAAAAAGAGCCAAATCGACAAATTTGGCTGGTGTTTAGCAGATTTGGCTCTTTTTTTAGCTCTAAAAAAGCGGTATTTTGGTGCACCGAAAGCTCCCTACTATAATCGTGAGTGAAAATGATGCGGAAGGCCAAAAAATAATGACCAGCCTGGGGCTCGAACCCAGAATCTCCTGATTACTGCGAGACAGACAAGCTGTGCTCACGGTCGTAGTCAGACGCCTTACCATTGGGCCAACCGGCCAGTTGTTATTCTATCACGCACAGAGTATGTAGATATTTTGGATCTCTCACCGTAAGCTGGTGACAAGCTCGATTAATCTCGGGAAGAATTGGGAAGAAGCGGAGGAAGACACTCTTGATTGCTCTAGACCAACTCCTATCACACGAGGATGACATCGACCGCGGCTCAAATCCTGAAGAACACGTCGTCAAAAGTGCTTCGGCTTGGCATGATGCCTGCTGACGGTATCGGACGTGAAGTACTACCCTGTGCTCAACGAGTCTTGCAAAACACGCCCGGCGCTCCCAAGTTCGAGTTCGTTCACCTCGACGCCGGATTCGAGCACTTCCAGAAAACAGGTTCCGCGCTCCCACAAGAAACAATCCAGGCACTCAAAAATGACTGTGCAGGTGCCATGTTTGGATCTGTCTCTTCTCCCAGTCACAAAGTGGAAGGGTATAGCTCGCCGATTGTCCGTCTGCGCAAGGAGCTTGATTTGTACGCCAACATTCGACCTGTCATTGGCGTCAGAGGCACCAAAGACGACGCGAAGTTCATCGACTCGGTCATTGTTCGCGAAAACACCGAATGCCTGTACATCAAATCCGAGACCAGTGAGCAAGGCCCTGATGGACAGGTCGCTCGGGCCATTCGACAGATCACGGAGAAGGCTTCCACTCGAATCGGCAAGAAAGCATTCGAGGTAGCCCTGGCTCGTCAAACGCTGCGACAAACAAGTCAGCCCTCGTACAGACCCACTGTAACCATCTGCCACAAATCCAACGTCCTCAGCGTCACTGACGGTCTCTTTCGCACCTCGGTGCGCGGACTTTACGAGAAGGACCAGAAATCCAATGGTGGAGCCGGCAGATACGAAGGCATCACACTCAACGAACAACTTGTAGATAGTATGGTGTACCGGCTGTTCCGCGAGCCTGAGGTATTCGACGTTGTCGTGGCACCCAACCTTTATGGAGACATTGTATCCGACGCCGCAGCTGCTTTGGTCGGATCTCTCGGTCTCGTGCCATCTGTCAATGCCGGGGACAGCTTCTTCATGGGCGAGCCGGTCCATGGTTCGGCGCCCGACATTGCTGGCCAAGGCAAGGCGAACCCTATTGCTTCTATCCGCTCTGCTGCCCTCATGCTCGAATACATGGGCTACACGGAACCTGCCCTCAAAATCTACTCTGCTGTTGACGAGGTGATCCGTGAAGGCACTTATCTTACTCCAGACCTTGGCGGCTCTGCTACTACCACGGAGTGCGAAGAAGCTATCCTCAAGAAAATTACTGCCAACTAGTCCTGTGATTTGTAGCCAGTAAATTATAACGGACAACTTGTCTAGACGATTTCGGCCAATGAAGTATGCTCTTTTGCTGCGAACAAGTCGTGAGCAGACAAAGCAGTCGTGGGTGTTCCTCCCGGAACGACTGACAAAGTATGATTTTGCGAAAGTGGTGTTTACTCCGATTCTCCCCACATGAGACGCAACAGGATGGGGCTGTGTGTCGCGATAAGGCCACATGATGCAGGTTTCAGCGTCAGATTGACTGTAGGACGACCACCAGTGTTCCGGATCGAATGCTACGATGGAGCGATTTGATTAGTCGGAGCTTGAGTGGGCTGAGCAGTGGCCTTCATATCACATCACTGTGGTCTCCTTCCACAGCACGAGTGGGCTGAGCAGCGACCTTCATGCCACACTACTGCGGTATCCTCCCACCTTCACCTCCAGCAATTCGAAGTCCAGGCTCGGAATGCCTGTTTCAAACCATTTATAAACCTCTCAGACCTTGTCCATCTTCGTTCGTCCAGTACAAGGACTTCCACTTTATCCCGCCTAGAACGCCCATGGTACGTTATACTCGATCGAGTCTGCACCACAAGGCTGTCGCCAATCTACTTACATGAATACCTTACTACCCAGTACTTCTTTCGGCAGACAGTCCTGGTGGCCGGTCTAGCTGCTTCCATGTTTGCTTTGGGTTATCCGACTGACAAAGATGTCGAGCTACAGAGGCGTCAATTGGATAGAAACGATCCAAACCTCGTTGTTGTTCACATCCGAGATATATCGACGCCGGATGTTCAGGTTTTCTGCTATACCGACCAAAAAACTTTTGGCAAACAGCTGAACAAATTCCCAGCTAGCAGATGGACTGGCCACATGGAAACATCTCCATCGGGGTTCAAGGGCAAAATATTCACATTCACCTCCGTTCGTCGCGATTGCTTTTCCGACGACGACATTGAGTACTTCAAGCTGACGTTCGGCAAATGCATTCGTGCTACTGCCATGTGCTTGGGCTCAGACAATTAAGAACAAAGCGTAAACAATTCCAGCAGTCTGTGTGTTGCATACATGACCAAAGTCATACTTCTTTTAGAGCTCACAGCAATCAGTTGCAATTCATCGCGCGTCCTTTATTTCTGTTGAAGGAGAGATGGCATTTAAGGTTGTCGCACAGCGTAGGCGCTTTCACGGTCGGATCCGGCCAGACCCTTCTCGCTGAGACCCAGACCGTATCGACGAAGTCGGATGGCTTGAACAGTGATAAAGCCTGAGGTGGCGGCAGAGTCAAATCCTCCCTGCTCGTCCATGGAGGTAAATTTCTCGTCGTACAACAATTCTTCCGAGCTTCGACCTTCAATGATGACGTTGCCCTTGTACAGTGCGATTTTGACCTCGCCGTTGACCGTTTTTTGCGATTGCGGGATGCAAGAGCGGACGAACTCGCACTCGGGCGAGAAGAAGAATCCGTAGTACAGCTGCTCGGAGAACTTCTGTGTGATTACCTGGTCGCGGATGCGTCGGACCTCACGGTCAAGAGTGAGACCTTCCAGGTCCAAGTGGGCGGCTCGCAAGATAGTGGCGCCGGGCGACTCGTAGCAGCCTCGAGATTTTACTCCGATGAACCGGTTCTCCACAATATCGATTCGTCCAACCCCGTTTGCTCGAGCGAGGGCATTGAGAGTGAGAAAGACATCGACGGGGTCAGTGTGTTCTTTACCCGTAGAGAGTACCTTGACTTTCGTCGGAATGCCTTTGGTGAACTGGATCACGATGCGTTCTGGTGTGTCGGGTGCCTCCCGGGGATCTTTAGTCAGCTTCCACATGTCGGAAGGAGGAGTGGTGTTGGGATCCTCGAGGATACCGGCCTCGTACGAAATGTGGAAGAGGTTTTCGTCAGTGGACCAGGGCTTGGCTTTGGTCTGTGTGACAGGAATACCCTTGGACTCGGCGTACTCCAAGAGTGCACTGCGACCAGCAAAGCGGTTGAAGAACTCCGGGATGCGCCATGGAGCGATGACCTTGATGTCAGGCTTCAGACCGTAGAAGGCAAGCTCGAATCGAACCTGGTCGTTACCCTTGCCGGTACAGCCGTGAGAGACGTACTGACAGCCAGTCTTCTCAGCAGCTTCAATCATACCTCGCGCAATGACAGGTCGAGCAAGTGAAGTTCCCAACAGGTAGACATCTTCGTAGATGGCATTGGCCTGAACAGCTGGGAAGATGAGCTCCTCGATGAACTCGCGTCTCAGGTCCGAGAGAATGAAATCTTTGGCACCGCACTTGAGCGCCTTTGACCGAGCAGCTTCAAAGTCCTCCTCCTGTCCCACGTCAGCCATGTAAGCGATGACATCGTATCCTTCGTCGATGAGCCATGCAAGGATGGTTGAAGTATCTGCAAAGATGATCGCGCATTAGTGCCGGTCGATGTTGGCAAGCCCTCCAAGCGCACTTACCGAGACCTCCAGAGTAAGCCAAAAGCACCTTTCCCGTCTGTCCAGGCATTGTTGATAAAATTGGTAGAGAAGGTGAGAAATGCCAGGATCTATGCTAGAAGGAAAGATGGTGCTTGATAATAAAGCTGTTCATTTCTTCTTATCTCGGAGTCATACACCTGAGACAAACAAATTTTTATTCTTACCCACTGGCTCGTGCGCCAAAAAGACCAGCACCAAAAAGATGATTTCTGCCGGGTTCGAACCGGCGACCTCCTCCGTAAGCCTCAACGATCTGGAAAGATCAGAATTGTTAAGGAGACGCGCTAACCAGCTGCGCCAAGAAACCGACGTTAAAGAATGCAGGTAAGTACGCGTATATTGACTGTTGACAAAAACAAGCCTGATTCAGTCAGAACAGTGCAACCACTACTAATGGAGATGCATGGAATGTGTCAATTTGAGTCTTGAGGAAATGTGTTGCACAGCCAAAAAATTGCGCGAGATACCAGAATGAGAGAGAAAGTTTGTAAGAGGATTGTGCGTTCTTCTCAAGCCTATTCTGAGGGGGCTACTACGTTGCGGAATGGCTTGACGTGACGACGAGGCTACGAAGCGTTTGCGGAATGATTGTCTAAAGCTGCTTGGCCATACCCGTCTTTTCTTTGTCCAGACCCTTCTGCACTGGATAGCAGCGGTACAGTGCTGCCCATACCCATGCCCCTTGTATCCTTGGAAAAAGGTGGCTGCGCGCCATCCTGAACAGACATACTAGTCATGGCAGAGCGAAATTGCAAGTCGGTAGGCGAGGAGCCCATTGGGTTTTCTGAAGATGCAAAAGTAGTTACAAGTCCTCCTGGAACTTGATGATACTGCCCTGGATGCGGATGAGAGCCGTACGCATAATTTTGTGAGAGCTGAGGGTATTGCTGGTATTGTCCGAGGTGCTGAGGCTGCGTCGCCGATCCTCGAAGCTGATTGGCGCCATCTCGCTTGTACTCTATCTCTTCCATGTCCTTAAGCGAGGATGGAGGAGCGAAACCAGAACGAGTCGAGTGTGGATTATCAGGGTAGATTTCGCCTGCATTGGGGTTGGCGCTCGAGCTCCATGAGCTAGCCTCGAACTTGGAGGGAAAGCTTCGCGAAAGACCTTGTTGCACATGTGCCGCCTCATCGCGAATAAGGAAATCCCTTGATCGCATGTCAAGAACGCTCTCGTGACGCGAGCCTCTTCCACTTTCGCCGCTTATACTAGCACTTCCATCTGCGTGCTCCAGCTTGGACAACGTAGCAGATCTGCGACGCGTCTCTGGTTTCTTACTGCCGATGCCACAACCTTTGACCAGTACATGTCGCTTCAAGGCGTCCTTGCGACTGAACGCCTTGTCACAATAGCCGCAGGGAAATGGCTTGACAGCCAAATGGATGCGGGCGTGACGCTTTAGGTCATGATTGCGACTAAAGATAGCATCGCACGCAGAACATTTGAACTGCTTTGGGGGCGGCAGCGAGGATCGAGCTTTCATTTTCGCCCTGTCTGAGGCAGAGGTTAGGGTAAAACGAGCTGCGGAATCGGATGGTCCAGGTATACCGGCAAAAGCTTCCAGTGAGTTCGGAGCCAGAGGCCAAGATGGCTCAGCTTGCTCATTCGAGTCTGCTGAAGAGGGGTGACCGATTCGAGACATCCCATCGTTGTTGCCCACACTCACACCTCCGTCGCCGTAGGACAGAGGCGCAAAGTAGGGGCCTGCGTGGCGTTGGGTCGAGTTGATGTAAGGAAGTGTGGGGTACGTGTATTCCGAGGATGGACCTGTTGTGCCCCAAGAGTGCTGAACAGATTGACTGTAGACGACAGGGTTACGGAGGGCAGCAGCATTGCTCTCGTAGGCGTAATGTTCTGAAGATGCATGGTGTCGCGCGAAATCGGACTGCGACGAAAAGTGGGCCGCTTCTCTATGGCGATCACCAGCGTAGCTCTGCGAGTTCATCCGAGGCACAGGCCAGACTGGCTCCGACGTGTCTGCGCTCCCCGTCCTTTGTTCGCTTGGGCCGTACATGTGTGGCACGGCTGCTCTGTGATGATTCTGAGTTAGATTGTGCTGGCCAAAGCCGTCCGAACGGTACACTACATCCATTGCTTGTCTCTGAAGAGTCCCCGAAGTGCGCGGACTACGCGCTAGATCAAGACTGCGGCTCTGATGTAGATCACTTGAAACGTCCAGATTGCCGAGCTGCGCGGATAATTCGGGTTGAGTACCGTCTAGACTCCAGGGTGAGGTGTGCCGTTCACCTATTGTTTCGCGTCTTTGCAACGTGCTGTCAAGAGGTTCTTCAGCGCTGCGACGTGTCCTGTCCTGGTACATGAGTCTCAGCAGAGCTAGACAAGAAGCTGAGAGGGGAACGAGCTTTCACTGTTCCTTTTCGCTCGATGTAAGTTGACGTTGATTATTCGGAAAGTGTGTCGAAAGATTGACCAATGTGCGAGGGTTTCGTCGCAGCTTTGACTTGTGCACTCGAAGATAAATCGACAGACAGTGATACGGCAGACATGGACCAGAGCGAGAAATGCGCCGCTTGTTCCCGATGATGTGACGAACTGACGTTGCCGAGTCTGGGCTGAAGTCAAAGAGTACAACAAAGAGAGAGCAAGAGCGAAGGACAGATATACTTTAGAGCCTCAGCTTCAGGCAGCGTGAGTAAGACGGTCTGTTCAGCGTCGAGCAAGGTTAAGAAGAGAGCCAACGCAGAACGACAGGAATGAAAAGGGCCACGAGCTAGGGATGCAACAGGCGAGTTGCTGGATTTGATCCAGACCGGCTACGGTGTTCCTGCTCCAAACCGGTCAGGAGGCTAAATGCAAGGCCGAGAGTAATGAAGGAGCACTGACCGTGACGGATGTTTCGCGGCAGCAAAACCTGCAAGGATTGAAGCGCCAAATCTGCGTCAGTCATATCTGGTTACACGGACCATGGTCAGCGATCATTGGGATCAGGCAAGCGATGCAGACGGCATCAATGAAATGCTGCTCGACTCGACATGCGACGCATGATATTCTGCAGGCCAGTCCCACCTGCCATTTCCCCAAATTGTGAGGGTATCTGATGTGAACAACTTACCGGTCAGGTGCGCAGATGACAAAGCGGGGTCGATATGAGTCTGGTTAACGATCTTGAGTCCGTGAATAAGCGATGAGCTCCTGCGCTTGCCAAGATGAGATCGGAGTGCGACTGGGCAAAGAGGAAGCCGCTAACCGCGGGTTCTTTGCGAGATTGAGGAAGCGAAATGAAGGAAGCGGGACTTGACTGGTCCTTTCTGGTCTTGGCACAGGCAACGAGCATGCAACGAATGGCGCAGACGGTGTACCAACAACGGGGGGACCTCGCGACGTGTGATAGAACGGGACGAAGTGATTGGTAGTGGTAAATGGGGGCAGATGAAGAATCAAATGGGGGAAGCAGGGGTCAGCGTAGGCTCTTGGTGGCGGGCTCCATCGTTGTGCCGTTTTAGTCAGGGTGAACAGGACCACGGGCACTAGGGTGGGGGGAGATTTGTAGCAATTGTGTGGAGAGACCAACACCGACGACCTGCCAGAAATCCGAAGCAAAGGCAGATCGGGAGCGGCGATTGTCGATAGGCGCAATAGCCACAGCCACCTGGCAACATGCTCGACCAGGGGTGACTCCTGCAGCAGACTTACCGCAACCAAGCGAGCGGATACAGGCACTGAACATCGCCTGAGTCGAGGTCTGCATAAACAGCGGTTGACGGACGCGCAGCCGAGTCGGGCTCCACTACAAGCGAGACGAGGGTCAAAGAAACTGGATCCGATGTCCTACAAATCGGCGCATCTGCCTTGTAGAGCTTGGACCTCCTCCCCCTGCGCTGTCGGCTGCCTAACCGAGACGAGGCATACAAGCAGTGGTGATCTTGAAACATTTCGAAACCTAAATTGTCCATTCGCCTGAATCTGGCCTGTCCAACCTGCGGCGTTCGCCAAACTCCTCCTTTCTTCTCACCGGCGCTCACAACTTCATTCTGGGTCCGTTGCGTGCTTGAGCTTCCTATACTCTGTTGTGAAAGTCTTTTAAACAACGGACACCAAAGCAGGTGTTTGCAGTAGCTTTCAGTACCTGATCCAGATTCTAGCTTTTCATGCCGGCTACCTCTCACACATCAGTCTTGCCCGCGCTCATTTCAGTCGACAGCGAGTCTAGGTGCCTTGCTTTGACAACAGTCCTAGCAGAGGCTCCAGTTCATTGCCACGGTATTGATTCATTTGCTGTTTACGCATTGGCTTCTTCAGCATACAGAACCTGGTGCGGTGCGAATGTGACTCCCGGAGCGCAGGCCGCTAAACAAATTCCGGATGCACACCGACAGAGCGGTTCCAGCCTTCGGCTCGGAGCACACTGCTCGAATGCCTGAACACAATCCAGAATTGAATTACGCGCCGCCGCGCTAACTGTCATTTCTCTCCAATTAAACCGGGGCCTCGATGACTCGGACGTGAAGTTGAACCGATGAATGTTGTGCACACCGGCCAACCCTTTTGACGCGCTCGCTCGAGAGGGTCTGCCATCCCCCTTCGCGTTCGCCGACCCCGGACGCACCGTAAAGCGACAAGGACAACACTAAGTTGATTAGGCAATTCGCCGTAAAGATGGCCGCACTGTCCCGGAGCATAGGCTGACCAATGCTACGAAAGCTGCCAAGTCGTCGAGTGGATCGCTCTTGACTTTAGCTCGAAGCAAGCAGAGTTCGCTTGCTTGCCGCATTGTTGACATCCCCGTCTCCCGAGCCTCCAAGCCCTCCAGACACACTGGGTTTACTAAAAGTGAGAGTCTCTGCACATCATCAGCGCTCTTTCACAATCGACGCTGTAGACCTTTGCTTGAGCTTGACGCGGTCATTATGTCAGAAAGCCATGATACATTGCGTCTCTGTGAGCGTGGCCATGCCGGACATCGGATCTTGTGCCGACGAGCGCGCTATCGCTGCTCCCGATGCTGGGCGCATGAATCTCGGTTTTACGTCCCTCGTCCTGCTGCTCTAGAAATGGCATCATCGGCAACTTCGGTCTCCTCTTGAATTTCGCGGACGCGCATGGATCTGAAGGGCCTCCTGCGTGTATGCAACAACCTCCTTGCTGCCTGGCAAGCACGCATAAGGCAGTCTTTGGTCCGATTCATGGGGTATCACCTGGGTGCTTGTCTCGCTGCGAGCTGACTAAGCAGACATCAACCACCTGACCGGTGTTGTGTGTCACCTTTGGAATCGCATGAGTGACTGTGACAATTATTCCGATAAAGACAAAATTCAATCCCGCAACGTACGACAAGCGTTCCAGAGGCTGCCGCCCACGTTGACAGCGAGGAAGTACAGCTGCCAAGAACGCTCCTGACGTCGCAGTCTCAATGCAGATCCGGCACGCTGACTGCGCGCAAGCCACAGTTTTACTTTGCGACTCATGCATGCACAGTCTCTGTCGCGACGCGATCGGCACAGACATGTGATCCTGTAGATACCGGTTCTCTTCACCGTGACGCATGTCCACTTACTGCTCGATGTTCACATGTGCTCACACCGGTAAATCTATGTCCTGCGCGCACGAGAAGCTGATCGCAGTCGATAGATTCGAAAGTATATCTGACCTTTTATCAAAACCGGGGGAGAGTCTCTGCAGCAACCGGGCCAAATGGTTCAGCAGATACAATGAAATCCAATGGGTGAACCAATTTCTTTGGCGCAACAATGCAGCAAAGTAAGCGTACAGAAGTACGCTGGGCCTCTTCTGAGAAAGGCCACACACAATGTCGCTGCTCCATGCTCAAGGACTGCAGTTGAATTGTTACAAAGACAGCTCCGCCTGGCTTCGGCATTTGGAGTCAACTTTCGACTGAAAATCTCACTATATGAACAGCCTGACTCAGCTCAAGCATCACGTACCAGAGACTTGAGGGCAAAGCGTTCGACTGGTCTGGACCTATTGACATGCTACATCGCAGATGCGCGCGCCGCGTTCCTCCCGTTTTGGGGTATAATAGCTCTCGCCTCGCGCTCGCTAATTCCAAAATCGTGGGAAACAAGCCAGAGCCGATCCGAGCGGCCTTTGCATTCGCGTGTTAGCCGCCCGCAGCGATTCGGCTGCGCTTAGCTGCTCCATTGCCTTGTTGCTCCAACGTCAGCATACAAGTCATGCACCTGTGGATGCAGTGCACGCAGTCATAGTGCACCAGGCCGCACCAGCGCACGTAGCGCACCCAGCGTCTGACGCCCAGCTCCGCCAGTTCCCAGATCGGCCAGATCCCAGATGACAGAGTAAGAGCACACTCTTAGACTTGATAGCTCAGTCGAGAGACTCACATTCACACTCTGTGACTCACAAGTCACAACTGTGACTCGAGACTCGCTAGAATCGAAACCTCAAGAAGTCGAGATGACGATGACCCGATAAAGCGATAATTGTCATTCCGTCTCACGTGAAGGCGATCCCAAAAATTCCGCCCGGACCACTTTCGTTAGCAGAGTGGACCCTGGGCATCTTCCCCAGCTCAATCATTTGACATCAGTCTGCATGGCAAGCTGGAAGGATGGTGTTGCAGTTCGTGCCCTTTCATGCTGCCATTCACCCGTCGTTCTGGCAAGAGCTATCATCCATAAAGATCGATCGACTCCAACTCAGTGACGATGCCGTGACGATTCATGCACAATACGTCCCAGGCCGTGTGGTTCTCGACCGTCAGACCGGTAGCACCGTCTCTTTGGGCAGTGCCTTACAACTTGACGCTGCCAGCTTCCGTTCTGCAGCTGACTCTCCTCTGGCGGCACATGCGCACGGCAGCCTGAAGAACTTCAACACCATCGAGGACTTCAAATCAGCCAATAAGCAAGCCCTGTTCGATGCCGAACTCTTAAAGATCTGGGAAGGATTCCTCACGGACGAGCATCCCGAGCAGTATCTGGCACGCTTCTTTGTGCTGACGTTTGCTGATTTGAAAAAGAGCCGCTTCATCTACTGGGCTGCATATCCTGCTCTCATTACCAACCCTTCATGGGATGTAGATCCGGGCGGATGGAAGCTGTTGTCAGACGAGTTAAGCGACGATGCTATAGCCTCGATTCGATTGTTCTTGCAGAGAGGCTCGGGGTTTTTCTTGTTACGTAAGGGAACGAACAGTGTTCCCGAGCTGGCTGATATCTCCTCATTTCCAACCTTCTTTGGTGACGTCTCAACAGCCCATCGTTACGTTGGGTTCCTTGATCCCTCAGGAGACATGCAAACTCCGGGCTGGCCACTCCGCAATTTTCTTACGTACCTTCACGCACGCTTTGACGTGGAAAACATCAAGGTGATATGCTGGAAAGATGACCTCGGTGCGAAATCCTCAACCGAAGCTCTCCGGTCTGTTGTGGGCAGCGTCTTTTTGCCAGAAGCACAGTCGAATGCACCTGCTTTACGTGTAGGAGCACGAACAACCCGCATATCGTGTAAGCCGAACGACCCATTGGCACCCTCGGGAGTAGGTTGGGAGCGCAACGGCCAGAATAAGCTTGCCCCCAAAGTTGCCGATCTCGGTGCTTTGACGGATCCAAAGACGTTGGCAGATCAAGCAGTCGACCTCAACCTCAAGTTGATGCGTTGGCGGATTATGCCAGAAATTAATCTCGAAAAGATTCATTCGACAAAGTGCTTGTTGCTTGGCGCTGGCACTCTAGGTTGCTATGTAGCGCGAACCCTTCTGGGATGGGGTGTGCGCCACATCACTTTCGTAGACTCGTCAACGGTGTCTTACTCCAATCCTGTGCGGCAGCCCCTATTCGACTTCGAAGACTGCTTAGACGGCGGTAAACCCAAAGCGCTTTGCGCTGCTGCAAAATTGGCCAAAATTTATCCTGGGGTCAATTCGCGTGGTGTACAGATGAGTGTGCCTATGCCAGGACACCCCGTGCCGTCGTCTTCAATGAATCAGGTGCGCACATCTGTTGCCCAGCTCGAAGCACTGTTCGACGAGCACGATGTCATCTATCTTTTGATGGACTCGCGCGAAAGCCGTTGGCTACCAACTGTCCTTGGAGCAGCCAAGGGCAAGCTGGTCATCAACGCCGCTCTTGGATTCGACAGCTATCTCGTTATGAGGCACGGTCCGTCTCCCCTTGACGCTGCTCAGACTGACACGGCGTGGCGCGGCCGTCTGGGATGCTACTTCTGCAACGACGTGGTAGCGCCAGCCGACTCACTGACTGACCGAACGCTGGACCAGATGTGCACGGTAACACGGCCTGGGCTCGCTGCCATTGCCGGCGCTTCGGCGGTAGAACTCATGGTGTCGGTACTGCAGCATCGCTTGGGGGTGCGCGCTCCTGCATCGGCAGGAGAGACAGCCAAGGGCAAGGTGCCCGACATTACTGATGCGGCAAGCACGGTGCTTGGCATAATCCCTCACCAAATACGAGGCTTTCTAGCTCAGTTCAACAACCTCAGAATCATTGGTCAGGCTTATGACCGCTGCACTGGCTGCAGCCGGTCTGTAGTTCAAGCTTACCTCGCAGACGGTTTCGACATGCTTCTGCGCGCTTTCAACAACGACCAATACTTGGCCCAACTCACTGGGCTTGATAAGATGTACGAGGAGGCGGAGGAAATCGAGGCGGCGCTGGACTGGGACGAAGAAGACGATGCGCTACTGAGTTGACACCAAGCCTTGCAATCTCAATGACAAAATGCACATGGCTAGAGGATCGTGTGAATGGATCTTCAAATTTTGGTGCTGTAATGCTGCATGGGACACATGTCGAGAAGAGGGCTCGGTAGTATGGCGGGAGAAGGCTTGAGAGAATATGCAGGCCTTGTCCCTATGGAGCTTTAGGGTGGAGGAGAATGCAGGTGATATATGCCTTGGTATGCCGAGAGGCATTTCAAGTGCTGAGAGAAATGATGTACAGATGCCGAGAGATAATATGGATGGAGTAGAACGCTTAGTTGTCCTTCATCTCGACATCGCCGTCTTTCTTGCCCTTGTTGGACTTGCGGGCGATAATGTTCTTTCGGTCGCCGTCGAGCTTGAGACTGGTGATGACGACGTTGGAGGGGTGGATGTGGAGAGGAACAGTGGCGCCGTTGGTCTTTTCGCGGTGTACACGCTCAACGTGAATGACCCACTTCTTGCGGTAGACTTGGAGAACCTTGCCCTCAGATCCCTTCGATGATCCACGAACAATGAGAACCTCGTCGTCTTTGCGGACAGGAATTGATCGAACCTATATGAACGGAAAGGAAAGGTTAGCATGATGCCCTACCCGACAAGGCCAAGAGGTAGCAGCAGCACCAACGGAGCAAGCAGACACTCGAGATACAAATCTGCGAATTGTCTTTCAAACCTAGTCAGAGCTAGAGTAGAAGCATGCTTAGCAGCGAGGATCAATGCAAGAACCTCGACGAGCTGCAGCTTATTTGGTCGGCATCTCTGCTTTCTCTGTTTCTGCTGCTTGAATGGTGTGGATTCCGATGCCATGCTGAGATGCTTATATACTTACGCCGTGCTCAGCTCGGAGCTCCTTGTTCAGAGAGGCGGACATGATCTTTCGGCGAAGGTGACCGGGAGCGTCGAAGTGCGCCTTGCGCTGAGATCGTCGGGAAGCGCTGACCATGTTGACTGTGGTATGAGGTGGTTGGGATAAAGGTATATCTTCGGTACTGGAAGGCTGCCCTTACCGATTCGACATTCGCGGATTCCCAAAATCAAAGCCGAGGCAGTGTCACGAGCGCAAATTTTCCAGTTTCATAATAGTTCGGCCGACATACAAACTCTAACATGTCCATCGGCGATACGCTGCATCTATCGGCGATTGCGCTTGTCCACTCACAATCCAGATTGACTGATTGAGCATGCATGGACGCATCACGCCTTTGGGGCGCGGAAGACTGTGTTACTTGCTCGGATTGGCTTCAGCAGACGTCGCGTGATTGGTGGTTTCCGCATCTTCCTCGCCCTCGCTCCATGTCTCCATCTGGTCTTCTGCAATGACGGGATGATAGCGATATTCTGATCGCCCATTAGCGTTTGACGTGCTCGACGAACCCGATGCCTTGGAGAGGGGCAAAGAGCGGTATGAGCCGTGACGCAGATGCAGCGCATACGCATAGAGCACCAGGGCAAAGTAGATCTTGACCAGCCACCCAAATGCCAACACGCCTGCGGCGAAGCTTTTCTCCTCGGCCCAAATGCGCTCGGCGCTGAGGGCCTTTTGTTGCGGCGTCATCTGATCGTGGTGCAGCTTGGCCATTTGCTCCGGTGTGCGGTACTGCGATTCGATACTCTCAATCAAATCCATCAACCCTGTTTGGTGAGAGGACTGATTCGTTGTAGGGCGTCCGTCATGTGGCGTGAACAGGTACCAATCAAAGGCAAACAAGAGTGTCCAAAACGTCGAGATCATGTGGTCCAACGTGAAAAGATGCGCATATGTCAGCACCTGATTCGGATTCTCATCAGATATCCCCTTGAGTCCCCAGAGAAAGATGACGATAGTTGCTATGGAATACACGTAGAGTGCGACCTGAGTAAAAGTGCCGCCTTGGAACACGGCCAGGATGCCGTACACACCAGCGGTCTTGTTAAACATGGCGAACAGAGTCAGGATGGAGGCGCCCACCTTGAGGTCCATGAACCCAAGGAACGAGTTAATGGCATGGTGAAATGACGGCAGATTTGGCAGACGCAGATACAGGCGCGACATGGTGCTGGTTTCTGCCCAGAAGCTGTCTACGGCATCTGCCTGCTGGCAAGACACGACGCTTCGCAGGCCAAGATACACAGCTCGTAGCGCGTCTTGCAATGTAGTATGGCAACGAAGGCGACGGCGATGTTGGGTTGGAAGACGAAGATACAAACACGCTAATCACGATCGTGAATACGCTGTGCGTGATACGCTGGCAAGCTAGTACGCTACTCGCTACGAAGTAGCTAAGCGCTAGGTTGGAAGTTGGAACTCGGAACTTGGAACACGTGCTTGCCAATTTAACAGGTCAAGTGGCTAGATTTTTTTGGTGGAGGTGTTGGTGTTGTTGTCTACCTTCGCCTGTCCTTTTACAATCACCAGAGCTTCGCACATCAAATTGGCGCTCGTGTGCGCTTCCATTGCGCGCCATGTCCAAGGCTGTATCTCAGCGTGCTTCTGCTAACTCGCTGCGGGGAGCAAACACTCAACACAAGAGGCACGTCTCTCTCCGACATCTACCAGGCCAGCAAGGATCCGCGGATCACCTCACACCGCATCAAGCGCTACGTCCTCACCCGAGCGACCCGAGTGCCAATGAACAGCAAACCCCGAAAAACACTGGGGCTAGCCATCCGCAGGCTCACCATACCAAACGGATCACTGAGACTGACGCCCAGCACATTGATCAGCTTCTCGAGTCCGAGGGCGAAGAGGGCGTTGATCTGATTGGCATCGTAGAGCGTCAAGATGTTTTCCATTTGATCCATCTGATCCGTGATGATCTGCGTCAGACCATCGACACTCACCTGACGTGGGAGGAACTCACGTCGGTCGACCTCAACTTCTCGTTGGTACGACCCCTTGCAATCAAGTATAGCGACTTTCGCTCAATTGCCGTTCTGTACTGCCTCATGCTCAATCGCATTCATTTCCAGAATCAAGGCAATCGCGATATCGCCTTCCAATCTGTCAATATGACTCGAGCAGCTCTTTGCGAGCTGCTTGCAATGAAGCTGCTCCGGACGTTCTCCAACGATGGCTTAGAGCTGGTGACTTCTTTGACTGCTTCTTTCCATCCTTTGGCTGGTGCTACCCAAAAAGAGCTATCAGAGCTGGCTCTTGCTTCTTCTAGTATCGACAGCGAGGAGATCAAGGCTAAAGGCCTACCTCCCACTCAGTTCTCAAACACACTCGAACTTGCCATTACATCTTCGGCGAAACGGTTCATCAGTACCCCGCTATGCCAGAGGTGCATTGATGGCATCTGGCATGGCAAAGTTGTGCTTTCACCCCTTCAAGCCTCTCATGCCATCTTGAATGACAGCTACAAGAAGCGGCCGCTCAGCATCTATGATCCCACAAAAGCACCATTGCTCAACCATCTTCGACTGCGAGTGCCATCAATACGAAGCAAGCTCGAATTCTGCACCTTTGTCATCATTCTAGTGCTATACGTCGCTGCTTTGGCGCAGAAAAGTAGTCCGACATGGACTGTCGCCGAGACCGTCTTCTCTGTCTGGCTCTTCGGCTTTATCGTGGACGAATTGGCACAATTGCTGGAGCATGGTCTACATCAGTATATTGGTTCTTTATACAATCTGCTTGATCTGACTTTCTGCACGGTATCGTTGTTCTGGTTTGCTTTGCGGGTCTCGGCTTTGCGAAACGGGACTTCAAGCGACGTCGCCTTCGACTGCTTGGCCCTCGGTGCAGTAATTTTGTGTCCGCGAGTTGCGAGTTGCCTGGTTCAGGACAATGTTGTGTTGCTCAGTCTCAAAGCCATGTTGGCGGACTTTGCTTTTTTCACGGTGCTCGCCGCGATCTGCTTCTCGGGCTTTGCTTATGCTTTCTATTCCCTGGCAAGCGAGACAAGATGGACCTTCAAAGCCATCCTCTGGCTCATGCTTAAAGTCTGGTTCGGGTCTAGTTACCTTGGATTTGACGAGGCTAAGAGCTTCTCGCTCGAGTTTGGTCCTCCACTCATGATACTTTACACGATTTTGAGCAACACGTTGCTGCTGACGGTGTTAATCTCGTTGCTAAGCAACACATTTACGATTGTCGCCATGAACGCAAACGAAGAAGCCATGTTCCAGTTTGCATGCAAGACGATGGCTGGCATCACCACCGACGCTATCTTTTCTTATCAGCCACCACTCAACTTGCTTGCTGTTATCATCATCATGCCTCTCAGCTACTTTGTCACACCCAGGTGGCTGCACAAGATCAATGTCTTTTTGATTCGGCTTGCAAACTTTCCGGTGCTTTTCATCATTCGATACTGCGAGTTAGCGGCCTTTGGTCAGGGAATCAGTCTTACAGCAGACAAGAGCAGAACACTGTTTTCTTTCACCTCCTGGATGCCCATTGTCAACTCGAGATTTGATCGCAGCAGCAATGATGTGATCGAAGCAGCTTTCGAGTACCAACCCTGTGACAAGAGCGAAGCGGACGATGATTCTGGAGAAGAGGTTGAAGCGGGTCTCCGCGTGACAAAGAGCAATACTTCGCGACAGTTGCCCACAGTCGGGAGTTCGGAGGGGCTAGCTTCCGCGAAAGCGGGCATTAAGAGTGACGACGAGGCTGCACAAGTTGCGCCTCAGCCTTACACCCGCTCAACAGTGCCCGAAGTTCTGCCACCTTCCGAAACAGTCTCATCGATGGTGGGTAGTACCAGCTCCTTCAAGGGGCCGAAACGCCGCTCCTCGCAAGTGCGCAAAAGCCACGACTCTAGAGCACTTGGATCTCTGTCTTCTCCACTGGCGAAATTGTTCAACCGGGCTTACACTCCGGAAGCCAGCGACACCTCAGGGTCTCCCACCCGATCTCGCTTCCAGGCTGTGAAGCCGATGCCTGCGTCGTTCAGCGACTTGTTAGTCCGAGCCAAGGACCAAGAGCCTTTGTCAAGCACAGACAAACACATCGATGTTGGGGTTGAAGCTGGTCCAGAGCAGCCAGACACGAGCTACTCGGGCGACACCGTCGACGCAGAGTTGCGACGTGTGGCGCAGAAGATGGCCGAGATGGAGGCCAGAGGTAAACGCATGGAAGACCTGCTGCTACGACTTTTGGAATCTCGAAGCTGATACACATTGACAATTACTATTCGCTGTAATTACGTTTCTTTGGCTTTGTCAGTGGATGAGCTGCTCGACGGCTCACGTTCAGTTAGTTCTGAGGTGAACGGGTGGATGCCACTCGATGTGGCAGCTAATGTGGGAGATCTGCTTGCGGCGCGGAAGCCAGACCCGTTTTCCGATCTGCCACTGAAGCCGGCCTTATTGGCCAGCTCGTTGAGTTTAGAAGTCAAAGCATTGAGTTCGATGTTCTGAGCAAGGCTGGCGGCCTTGCCTTTGAGAATCTCCGTAATGTGCTCAAAGCGAGAGGCGGCATTTTCCGAGCCGTGTCGGTCTGTCAGCCACCAGCCTGTGCTGACGCACTCCTGAGCATCCAGGATCAGCCAATCGTACCAGAACTGTGTGATGGGTATAGTGGACAAGTGCCAGAGTGAATGAGCGTCCAAAAGTCGTAAAATTGGGGGAAAATCGAGCAGTTCAAGCAGCGCAGCACTGGTCATTAGGGCCAACAGAAGCTGAAGGCGCCGACGCGGGTTGCTTGACAAGCTTGGTGGCCCTACATTGGTTGAGACAGGCACTGGTGGGGTCTGAGCTCCGTTCAGAAGCGGGGTGGAAAGCGCAGAAAGCGATGGTTTGCTCGCACGCATGACCGCGCGCGAATAAGTCGAGCGGTCGACCAGAGCGTTTGACGGGAACGTCGTAGGACGGAGCGAATAAGTGAGCCACAAAGCGTTGTGCGTCAGACCGACGACGACATTAGCAGCCATGTTGTAAGCATAGTCGAAGCGACCGACGCTGAGGTACAGCATGTGAAGGACCAATGCGCCAGAGCATACACGACGAAAGAGGACGAAGCGGTCGCTGTTAGGAGAGATACGGAAAAGGCGACATGAACTGAAGAAGAAGCCGGACATGATGACGGAAGCGGCCGCAAAGTAATCAAGCTTTTCGGTAACATTCTTGTCGCGCGTATGGAACACAGCGGACCAGAACCAGGCATTGATGCTTATCAGCGCATGTACAATGTAGATGAGCTTGAGCGGGAACGTGTCGGGAAGTTGCTTGCGGAGAGCAAAGAAGGCAAGGATGTGGACGCGCATGTTCATCAAGCTAAACAGGACAGACAGAGGTTCCTGAGCGCCGAGAAAGCGAACAAAGACCCATTTGCCGTGATACTGGACCATCTCCTTCTGTACTGGCCGAAGTTCAGCGAGCTTGATGTTGACGAGACGCTGCACCTGAGCTTCTTGTGCGGATGTTGACATGGGCTGAGACTGTGCTAGCGTGCTTATCTCCTGTCTTGCTTGCTGCTTGATGCGCAAAACTCGATCGACAGCGTCATTTGTAACCATGTGCGTACAATGATACTTGCAGTCGTCCAGACACGACCAGCGTGTCACTCTCAATATCCAAGGCATTCGATGCTCGGGCGGAGCATAGACGATAGTATCGTCGACGTGATCGCGACAGGCGTCTGCAGTACAGGACGCCACGCATTTCTGGTATTCAGGGGATCTATCTCCCTGAGAGGCTGATGCAGCTAGAAGACAGCTGAGGATGGTAACCAAGATGATGAGCGCACGACGAGCACTGTGGAAACGAAAGCGTCTCTTCTCGGAGCCGTGTAGCCGAGAGCGGCGGCTGCTTGTAGATGTCTCTGCACGCCGCCGTGTCGGTGACATGTCTTTTAGCCGTGATGTACTGGCGACTTGGTCCATGGTTCCTGGGAAGGATATGGCGTACAGAGCGCGAGCTGCGAGCATGCGAGCTAGTCACAGTATGCCTGTATGCGAGCTATGCGAGCTAAATTTGGTGCAACGATCTCACAAACTGGGCCAGCCCGGCCCGATTCGGCCGATTCGACCGATTCGACCGATTCGCTCTTCGCTCGATTTGTTCGAACAACCTCCACCAACCAGGCGTTTATGCGCTTGATTCGCACTACCACGACGATGGCTTCTACGTCAGTGCGTCACAGCCGTGCGCAGGGCCAGAACACCGGCTCAAGCGGCAAAGCCGAAGAACTGTATGCGCTCACAGCACGCGTGCCACTGATGAAGTCGCACTCAGTCAGCGTTCCTAAGCCTATCACACTTCCGCTCGACCTGCATCCACTGCCCGCCGAGATCTCGGCTTACTTTGTCTACCCCTTCAGTCTCGAAACTTACGTACTGAATCCTTCCAATCCCTCCTCATCCACCGTCGATGCATTGCAAAAGCGACACTCTGCGTACCTGGAAGCGCGGCACGCGGCCCAGTTGGAAAGGCAACGCGAAGCACTCCTACGATTGGCGCCAGGTTGGAATGCCGGACAGCTTGCGCCGCTCATGCCCACTCATTCCAGACAGCAGCAAGAAGCACAGGCTCTGCAGCAACGTCAGACCGAAGTTCAGAAGAGTCTCGAAAAGGAACAGGAAAAACCTCACCAGCAGCTACAGCGGACACCGCTGGACGATTTGGCCGACCACCTATCGCAACTCGGCTCCTCAACGCACACATCACCCTAGCATATACACATACATACCCTTGATTCGCTGCAGGTGCATACCAAAATTCGTATTGCGATTGCGATTGTGAGAAACTGACGCTTCTGAAATTGAGAATGGTCTTGCGCTGAGAGTGTCGAGAACAGGTGCCCAGTCCATGACAACATCGACTATGAGCCACTGCCGAGTCCTGGCTTCCCATCGGCACGAAGCGTGAGTGTGATGTTTCTCCAGAGCTGCTGATAGCTGGGCGCGTTACGAACTTCTTGCGGGGATGTAAACCACCATCTCAAATAGTTTGAAAATCGCCATATTTTGTCCATTTCCGGATTAATCTGCAATTTGAAAACTGGAGAAGATAGCCCTCGATCTAAAGCATCGATCCATGTCCTCAAAAGGCAAAAAAAAAGAAGATTTCGGGAAAACTTTGCGACACTGACAGGATTTGAACCTATGCTCCCAGAGGGAATGGCATAATTTGAGTGTAATTACTCTAGAATTTTCGATTCTAGTGCCACGCGATAACCACTCCGCCACAGTGCCCAGTTTGTTAAAACGGAAGCTCTTCATTTGACTCTACATTCCTGTTAAGCTTACGCAGGCCCAAGAGGGTTGTCGACCGCCCTTTTTAGAGCTCGTCTGTGAAACCTCGTGTGAAAATGCACCGCGGCTTGGATGGAGTTGTACGGAAACGAGTTGCATTCAAGCCCCACACGTTGACACCATCACCACCTGCTCTTTGCTTGTCGGCAAACCCTGGTCGACCGATGGTCTGACTGCAGCCGATATGTCGTCTGCTACATTCCTGCCCTCAGCGTCGTCGGACTCTGGTTCGTCTTCGTCCCTGACTCCGACAGCCAACACGATGCACAACTACGATCCTGCTACTTCAACTGGGGGACCGTCTTCTTCGCTGTTCAGCTCGGAAGAGAGCAAATTTATCACAGACTCTTTGTCCTCTGCTGAATCGTTCGACCCGTTCACTATTGGTGCTCCCGGCTTCAAGGTGCCTTCGCTGCTCCCGGCCAACATCGCCTCACCGCCTCTGCAGCATGGTACAGGGCAATCATCATTAATATCGAACCCGAGCGGTGAGAACAGCGGCTCTGGAATGCTGGGCGCAGGTTCCACGCTGACGCTTGCTGGGCCCTCTTCTGGCCTCGATCTGAGAGCGATTGCTGATCAAATGAGGTCCAGGAGTGCATTGGGCCACCAAGTGGCTGGAACGGTCCAAGGCGGGTCACCGCAACAGCAGCAACAAACACATGTAGATCCTTTCGGGAATCCTGCGGCCACACATCGACTGAACAGTTGGAACCTCTATGGGTACCGAGGAGGTCCTTCAGGCACATCCATCCCTCAGTCCGCCGATGGCTCGCCGAACAATTATTATAGACACGCTTCGTTCTCTGGCGCGCCTTCGGGATCTTTCGGAGCCACTGCCGCTGGTTATGGCAAGAACAAAGCATGGCAGATGGAGCAACTGTCCTTCCTCGAAGCCCAAGTTAACCGCGGTCCCCAGCCACATCAGCAGTCATCGCACGCCCAAGAACAACGAAGGTCGAGCACCTCGGTACTGCTCTCTCCATCCGGCTCTTCTGACCCGTTTTATCCCCCACAGCATCATGTGCCTCCATATTACAATAACGGTGACGACGGAAGCGCTGGGCTAGCAATGCTTGGTTCCCAGTTTCCGAGCAGTCACAGTTTCCCCTCCAACATGCAAGCTATCCACCCTGCATCTTATAGCTCCATGGGTCTCGTATCTGGTCTCGAATCAGCTTCGTCGCATGGGCTGCAAACGCCTAGGGCAAGCAATTCACGGACCCCCACAAGAAACTCTTCCGCATATCTGGACGATCGAAACACAAGTCCAGGCGGTCGTGTCATGTCGGCTTCGCCTTCATCTCCTGTCAAACGGACCTCTTCTGGGTCTGCAAAGCCGCTTTCGTCCGCAGGAGATGGTCCGTCTTCCGTGCTGTCTCAGGCGCTGGCTGAACTTGCCCCTCTTGATCTCGACCTCGACTCGGCAATGCGGATTTTACCTGCCTATCTGCATCAGTACTACTTGCCCCACAAGATCGAGAAGAAGTACCAGCCTCACCTGGAAATGCTGCGGAGACAACACATTGAGGACGGACTGATGGATGACGCTGGTCGCGAAATCAAGAAGCCCAGCACAAAGCAGCAAGACGAGGAGGAAGAGGAAAAGGAGAAAAAGGCACACACTCTCTTGACGACCGAAGAGAAGAAGGCCAATCACATTGCATCCGAGCAGAAGCGCAGAGCCAACATTCGCAAGGGCTACGAGCTCTTGTGTGATATCGTGCCGGCTCTGCGTGAAGCACTTGAACGGGAGGCCAAAAGAGGCAAGCATGGGGATAGCTTGTCAGAAGACGACGATGACGACGACTCCGGGGCAGAAGACAAGCGTAACGGTAAGAAAAGTGGAAACAAGAGCAAGAAAAAAGGAAGCAAGAAAGCTCAGACCGACGATGAAGCAGTGGCAGCAGCCGCCGGTGGAATCGAGGTTGATGGCGAAAAGATTGACGGCCGCGCTGGACCACGATCCGAAGCCGTCGTCCTGATGAAGAGTCTCGAACACATCTCCATGTTACTGGAAAACTTCCGTGCATTACTTGGTCGACGCAATCGTGCACGGTTGGCTGTCGCACGTTCCAAAGGATGGGATGGCCTCGTCAACAATCGTTCTGTAACTGACGATATTGAAAGCATGTTGGTCACAAAGATCGAGGAGTGGTTTTCTAGCCACGATGAGAAGGACGACGAGGAGGACCAAGACAACGAGGACGAGGACGACGAAGAGGAAGAGGGCATCAACGAGGGGGGAGACGATATGCAAAACTAGATACGCTGTCACAATCTCGGGCACTTTGCAAACAAGCATTCATTACTCTACAGCTTCTTCAGCCGTGTTCTGTCCCAGAATTTGGCGATTCCACTGGTCCACAACCTGATCCACCGACATGATTGACCCACCTGAGCCTGCCTCTGATGTGTGTGAAGCTCCCTTCGCAAAGTCAACCAGGTCGCGTGGAACCATGTTAGCACTGTAGGTTGCTGAATTGGTCTGCATGCGTTCGTCTGTCAGTACGCGGAAATCGACGTCTTCCGCGTCCCAGGAGCATTCTTCGACGCCTCCTGCAAGATCTTGGCTTGCACCTATTTGGATTGGTATGTCGTCGTTGTTCTCATCGTCTTGCGCCGGTAACGGCCGAGTTCTGGCCTGCTTGTGCAGCAACTCGAGCTGCTCATACGTGAACAACAGCGGATCAGTTCGAGGCAACCAAGGGTTGATGTCGATGAGCCAGACTCTGCTACGATCTTTCGTCAGATAGACATCAAAGATGTAATCTCGCAGAGGATAGTCGGAAGAGCTGCGCAGCACCGAGTGCCAAAAATCCCAGATCTTGTCCTTAATCTCTTCGTGCAGTTCACTGCCTTGCAGATGTGAGTAGAAAGTGACATCTCGCTGCGAGATGGCTAGCAATTGCTTGCAGCGAACAAAGCATCGGAATTCGTAGGACTTGTTGAATGCAAACCATTGTTTGAGGACAAGTTGTAGATGCCATGAATGGGAGCTTGTTGGGTTCGAGGCGATTGACAGCGTGACATCGCCTTCCTGCTGGATGTCGGCCTCATCTGAGGCAGCTCCTGGACCGCAAGTAGTCAAAAAAAGGATCTGATCCATGTCGTTTACAGCAAATTCCGAGCTCTTGAGCAAGAGGTAGATATCTTCTGGGTGCAAGCACTGCAGATTGTTACCGGCAAGCATGAAGCTTGCGTCAAGCGGCGCACTCCAATTGAGCTTTGGAAAGACAGGCCCTCCGTCATACTTGAGCAGTATGCGCCTGATTTCTGCGTCGAGAGTATTAAGGCTGACTTCTGGGGCGCTCTCAGAGTCTGCATCTTGATCATCAGAGATCGTGGAGTCATCTGAGCGCAGAGTGGTAAGCTTGGGCGTGTGCGTCGATGGTCCTGACCCTCTTGGCAGAACTATCGTCCCTGTTTGCATCCAGTCTACAAAGTCGGGCTGTATTGAGGAGATGTTGAGGACGGAGGACTTGGGTGCATGTTTCCTGAACAGCGGATACCAGAGCCCGTATTGGGTGTAGTACAGCGCGTCGTACGGCGAAGTGATGCCGTCTTGCTCTTCCCTCTCCATGATATCCGGAAGAAGCCTACTACGGCTGGAGCCCTCGGACCTGTCGTGCAGCTCCGCCGTCGCCGTTTAATACCAATCGTCGGCTGTATTTGACAGCAGGTCCGCTTCTCTCAACTGGAAGAATTCTCGAAAAAGCCTTCGGGAGTCGGATCTGTTGCCAGCTTACAACCACCATCGCTGTCGTCCAACATGTCGCACATCCTAGAGCCGTTGGATGCTCCATCTTCCTGTAAGTATGCACGCCTGCCGATAAAGCGAGCAGTAACGCTGACAGTAGTTACACAGATCGCGACTCCAGGGCGAGGGAAAGCAAGCATGAACAGCAACAAGCCCTCCGGCAGACGGCTACCCTTTACCTTGGCAATCTCTCCTTTTATACCACTGAAGAGCAGATTTACGAAGTCTTTCACCGTGCAGCTGCCGTGTCCTTGGGCGGAGGCATCAAGCGAATCATTATGGGTCTGGATCGCAATCAAAAGACCCCATGTGGGTTTGCATTCGTCGAGTAAGTCGACTACGATCTGTTCAACGAGATATATGCTCACTTGTATTGTAACAGGTTCTATACACATGCAGAGGCTGTTGACTGCATGCGCTATGTCAGCGGCACAAAGCTGGACGAACGCGTGATTCGGTGTGATCTCGACCCCGGCTACCGCGAAGGTCGGCAATACGGACGTGGAAAGAGTGGCGGACAAGTGCGAGATGAGTATCGCCAGGAGTACGACGCTGGACGCGGAGGTTGGGGGCACAACCGCCTACGAGAGGAAGAGGAGCGTCAACGAATGGAAGCCGAGCAGGCACGTCGCGAAAAGCGAGAAGAATTGTACCAAGAACAGGATATCGGCATGGGCGGTGGAGGCGGTGGTCTCGTGCCGGCAGGAGCCGAACATATGTACGAGGAAATGGAAGCCGACTCTCGTGGGCATGCTGGTCAAACGCAACAAGCTTACGCCGCACTGGCTTCCGCGCAAAACCCTGGCGCAAATCCAAACCTGGCAAGAAAGCGAGAACGCAGCTCTGACGATGATGACGACTACAATAATCAACTATACGGCAAGAATGAGAAGGTGAGTAGCGCTGTTCCCGTGCGTCCAGTTCACATGCACTGACTCGATTTCGTATTTTGCACACAGAATCCGAGGTTTAGAGAAGACAACGATGACGAGGCGTGATAGTCACACGCGCACTGAATTCAATCAAAAGCACTTTGTGAGACACACTCGTTTAGAGCTAATCAACGATGCCCTAGCATCTCTAAAGGTGCTTTGAGACGAGCCAGCGCAATCATGATGGCCTCCTCCGTCCGCACCGTGCGTGATCCTTGATTCTCTACGACATTGACCCAAGCGTCGAACAAGTTGCGCGCTGTGTGTCTGTCCAGCTTGATACCCTGATCTGTTTCCACAGCCATCTCGAGTCCCGACAGACCGCCAAACACAATGATGGCGTTTTTAAACGACGTCGGCAACGGCTCGATTGTGTCTCCTTCGGCCGTGGCCGTTGGTGTGCCAGCCAGAGTTACGTTGGTGAGATCAGTGAGTGAACAGCCTCTTTCGCTGGTGCCGATGACCAAGTCGTACCCTTCTTCCGAGTTGTATGGACACGACGTGAGTAACGAGGACAAGGAAGGTGCTAGTCGTACACTATAACCCCAATACAAGCCTGATTTTTCCACCGGTTCACGCGGGGACACGAGTCGACCTTTGGATCCGTAAACGTCTGACGACGGCATCTGCACTGTCACTCTCGTGCCGGTCTCGACATTCGTCGCCGTATGTGGAAGCTCTGCTTCAATAGGGTCTCGCAGACCGACATTGACAAACACGCTCTTGAGACCCGAATTGCGTTGGTTTCGGTTAGCCCAATGAGGTGCTTCAACAGTCACCCCTTCTCGGTAATCAGAGACATCTTCGAAGCGCAAGTGATGTGGACAGTCTAGTGGTGGCATGAGTCCGGCCAATCTCAAGTCTCGATGCATCGGGAACAGTGACTTTCGGAGGTACTGGGGCGTTTCGAGGTATTGCAGCACGCGCGCAAGGAAAGTGTGTGGATCAAAACCGCTTTTCCCGCCTTCTTGCCCATCGTCTTCGGCATCGTTAGCACGCTCGTCAGGTTGCGCTCGGCTTTGTCCGGCAGAATGTCTTGCGCCGTGTAAACGAGGCTGGGGATGGGCTCGGCTGACCACTTCTTCTTGGTGTACGTCGCCTTCCTCAAATACGACGATCTCGTCGACGTTGAAGATTGCGCACGTTCGAGCAATATGACCAGCCAGTCTGCTCTGAAGTTCTGGAGATTGTGCATTGAGGACAATAGACCCCGGGATTGCTACGGATAGAGTGTAGGATCGACCACCAGATTGAGAGAGTCGCGGAACGAATGTCGGCTTGTGAAGATTAACCTGTGCCAGGGATGTGGGAGGTGCTGCTGCAGATGTGGACTCCTTGGGAGCATTGGACTTTGTCTGCGACGCCGTGACCTGGCTAGTCGAAGCTGGCGAGGGTACTATCGGCGCTTGCACTGCCGCAACAGGCTGTTCCTCTTCGCCGCCGTTTGCAGTGGTCTTACTTTTGCGAGATCGTTTACGCGGTCTCTTTCGAGCTGGCGTATCTGCAGCCGGTATCGAATCTGCAAGCCGCTGTTCGCTCATCCTTCTTGAACAGCTTGTTCTAAATTCTCAGGAAAAAAACAAAATTGTGGAAGGCAATCACAATGCAGCGAAAAAGAAGCCGCAACGTTCGGGAGTCGGATCAATCCTCAAATGATGTACGACTGCTGGGCAGTCCTACGACAAAAAATCGACGACAGTGTGATATTAAAGGCAGGCATGTCGAATATAGTAAGTACAAGGTCAGTCATCGTTATCCGTCTGTGTCGGCGAGCCGATGAGACCAACATCAGCCTCACGCATCTTGGCGGCAAGTCGATCCTCTTGGCTTCGGCTCTGGCACTCATCTACAGATGAGTGTCCGGGGGCCAATGGTCGGGACATGGCAACCGGTGTGTCTTTCAAGGGCGCGGTCGACGGTCCAACGTGGCTAGAAGCGCTGGGCATGGCGATCCGAGGTAAACTCTTGAGGCGCGAGGACGATGAGGAGGTAGCCGAAGTTTTCGCGAGCGGCGAAGGCTCTTGCACATGCGTTGACAGTGGCTGTAGAGGTAAGTCATTTCGCTTGATGATGTTGCCTTCTGGCGTGCGAATCGTGGCAGCAATGGGTGCAGAGCGGACGCTAGGAATTCGCTGTAGCGCTGCCTTCGTCTGTGAGTCGGTCCGCGTAGGTGTATGCTCTTGCTGTCCAGCAAGGGTGGACGGCAGATAGGTCCATCCCCACACGTCTGCGACAAACTTGGCAATGTCCGGTTGTGGTTGTCGAGTTTCTGACTTGCGTATAAACGGGTGGCTAGTCATCTTATGCGGTCCAGGCCGTTTGAGCGGCTCTTTTTCAAGGCATCGCTCGATGAAATCCTTGAGGCCTCTGGACCACTTGATGCCAGCTTTTTCGTCATCTTGCAATTCGGGTACCTTCATGTTTACAACGTAGGATAGTAGATCAATGGGACCCAAAGGCGGCTCGCCATCAGCCGGAAAGGGGAATCGATTACTGGCTACCTCGAGAATCGTTAGTCCCAAGGACCAAACGTCCGAGGTAATCGTGTATGCAAGCCCGCGAATCCGCTCGGGAGCCATGTAGTAGCTCGTGCCGGTGAATGTACCAGCGACGGAGTTGATGAGCTCGCCCGACACACCGAAATCGCACAGCTTGATTTGACCTTGTCGAGTGACAAGGATGTTGCTAGGCTTGATATCTCGATGGATGATTTTACGCTCGTGCAAGTACCCCAGACCTTTAAGTACGCACTCTGACACTTTTCCGAGAACCTTTTCACCTGTTCTGCCATTTCGAGACTTGACCTTTTTGTAGATAGCATCGAGAGATCCCGCTTCGCAATACTCCATGCAGATGGAGATGGAGGACTCTTGATCTTCTAGAAAGGCGCCGTAGTAGCGCACAATGTAGTCCGAGTGACAGGATCGGTTGAAAGCGAGCTCACGCAAGATCTGCCTGTGAATGGCAGGATTTGCTGACGTTGAGATTGTCTTTTTCGCCATAAGCATTCCCGAGGGCCTGTGGCGCACTTTCTGCACCTCTCCACTGGCACCCTCGCCTAAGCGAGACAAAATCTCAATGTGGTCAGGAAGAACTAGGTCTTCGTCCGTGGTGTTCGAGCGTGCGGAAGTGAGAGACGAGCTTGAGTCCGCGCGAGACCGAGAGTCGTGACGATCAGAGCTGGCAGAACTATCACCAGTGGGCGGTCTGCCCGAGCTATCATTTCCGACCCAGTATCCATTGGAAGAGTTTCTGCTGCTGGTTGCGGGAATACGCAGGCCACTGGAGTCCATTCGTTCGCTGTCGTCGGTCATGGACACACTCCCGATAGCACGACGCAAATCGTCTGTGAGTGCGCTGTGCATTTGGGCATTGGTGAGGTGTGGAATTGTACTCGGGTATATTGTAGAAGCATTCGAGACAAACGCGCCCGAAAAGCCGTCCTCGAATCCATCGTCAAAGGGATGAAGAGACGAAGAAGAAGTGGAACTGGACACGCCTTGTGGAAGATTGAGGCTTGGCTGAAAACGCTGCTGAGCATCGAAATCGTCCTGTGCATCCGAATGTGCTGCTGGGGCAGAAGAAGATGACGACGGTCGGCCAGGAATCGTCAGTTTGGGCATCCCCGGCTTACGCGGCTTTTTGGGAGGAATCAGAGACATGCTGTTCGACGTCTCATGCCAATGACGGTAGACCACAAGGAGCGAGGTGGGGTCGTGTTGGCAAATTCAAACTTCTGTTACTTTGGCTCATGTCAGATTATGAGTTTCCCGCGAAAGCGCGAATTGGCGCGAAAGCAGAAGCGAGCGAGTGTGTAGCAGCGGCGCATGCCAAACACGGAATGTGGAGCTGGCCAAGATAGCGACCACTCACATCCCATCCACTTGCTACCATTTGGACGCATCATGAACATCATCGACTCCCTCTTTGGTCGCGCCAAGTCACCCGCTGAGCGGCTGCGTCAGCATCAGCGCACTCTTCAAAAGGCACAGCGAGAATTGGATCGCGAAAGGACGAAGCTTGAGCAACAAGAGAAGAAGCTCACTATGGACATTAAGAAAAGCGCGAGAGCTGGACAGATGGTACGTCGGACAGGTTGTGCCCGTGTGTAGCTGATTTCGTCTGCTGATGCTCCTTTTCACTGTATAGCCGGCGTGCAAAGTCATGGCTAAGGACTTGGTTCGAACACGGAGGCACATCCACAAGTTCTATCAGATGAAGACACAATTACAAGCTGTGTCCCTTCGCATCCAGACCCTGAGAAGCAATCAGCAAATGGCTGAAGCAATGAAAGGTGCAACCAGGGTATGTGTGCCTCTGTCAATGAGCAGCGGAACAAGTACTGACATACACTCTTGCAGGCCATGGGAACGATGAACAGAAGCATGAATCTGCCGCAGATTCAGCGCATCATGCGTGAATTTGAGCGCGAGAGTGCGACCATGGATATGAAGGACGAGATGATGGGCGAAGCTGTGGACGAAGCAATGGACGACGAAGAAGAAGGCGTTGGCGAAGAGGAGGAATCCGACAATATCCTCAAGGAAGTCTTGGACGAGATCGGCGTAACTGTTGGTCAGCAGGTAAGTGTCCGCGGCGATCGTCTTCCGGTCTGTTTCTGCGCTGACGATTGCTATAAAACAGCTTGGCGAAGCCCCAACAGCTGCGTTATCAGCGCCCCAAGCAGCACCTCAACAACGAGTCGCTATTGGCGAAGGGGCCGGCGGTCTTGGGGGCACAGGTGGCCGGGACGAGGACGCTTTGCAGGCGCGGCTGGACAATTTGCGAAGAGACTGATACTTGCTGCCTGAAATGATACCTGTTTGGCTATTGTTTAGATTTGCGGTGTGTGTGTGTGTGTGTGTGGATGCCGAACGCGCAATTTTAGAGAGGACCCTGATGGAATCACTGCTTGGCAACACTCCATAGCAACGCTGCGCGCAATCCGTCTCCATGTATGGTCGTCGCAGCCCAGGAAACACTTCCCTTACGCTCTATACGAGCCGCTGCTCCGCCTCATAGACTGCCTTTGCCAGCCTCACCCGCCTCGCCAACTTTTTCCATTGATCCAAGGCAAACGAGTCCGCCTGCACTTGTCGGCATGGCAAGATCTGCTACGGTGCAGTCCAGTCGAGCGCATGCTTCTGCATTGCCAAACGCTTTTGCTGGACCAAAGAAGCAGAGATCATATCGGCTCAACTCAGCTTTCTTCCTGTTCGGCCTACTCAACAACTCGCTTTACGTCGTCATCCTCACTGCAGCGTTAGAGTTGCTCCCAAAAGGCGTGCCTACCGGACTGGTCAGCTTTGCCAACATCTTTCCTGCTTTGATTGCAAAAGCGGTGTGGCCCTATGTACTGCGCGGCAGAGTGCGCTATACGAGGCGAGTATGGAGTTGTGCTTTGCTCAGCTTTGTTGGCATGCTGCTAGTCTCCTTTTTCCCTTCGCTCACGATACGACTACTAGGCATCTCGTTGGCCAGTTTTAGCTCTGGCCTAGGCGAGCTGACCTTTTTGCAGCTCAGCACACGATATGCGCCCAAAGGTACCAAACAAGGTGCGACGAACTATGCCGGGGACGGCGTGGGCTGGTTTGCAAGCGGGACAGGTGCTGCTGGCCTCGTTGGTGCAGGTGCTTGGTGGATCGTCCGACCACTGGGAGTGCAGAAAGGCATGGCTATCTTGAGCATACTTCCCGGTTTCATGCTTATGTCCTACCTCTTCATTCTGCCAAACGTCTCGGTCCTACTGAGTAATGCTGCCGACGCGCGAGGACAATACGAGGCATTGCCCGTGACCGACGATGCCGATGATACCGAGGAGCAGTCAGAAGAACCGGACGCCAGTGGCGAGGCGATTGACGAGTCTGCAGTGCGTCTATCGTTCCAAGAGAAGATGACGTTACTTCGGCCAATGCTACTCCTCTATATACTGCCACTCGTGACTGTCTACTTTGCCGAATACACTATCAATCAGGGAGTTGCGCCAACCCTGATCTACCCATTGCCAACGTCGATTTCGCATCCACTGCTAGCGCTCATGATCAAGAAGCTGGGAGATTACTACCCCTTGTATCAGCTGGTGTACCAAACATTCGTCTTTCTGTCACGATCATCTATCTCTGTCTTCCAGCTGCCAGCGATTCCGAAAGAGTTTCTTTGGCTGCCGGCAGCTCTACAGACGACACTACTGGGACTGCTGGTGACCGAAAGTTTGTACAGCTGGTTCCGAGTCAGCATTGCCAGTCCTTTGGTGATTGTGCTCATCTGCATCGAGGGACTAGCAGGTGGTGCAGCTTATGTCTCTGTTTTTTACAGCATTGGGACAAACGACGAGACGCACTTTGCTGTAGCTCTTAGCGACTCGGACGGCACCACCATGTCGAAGCAGCACGAAATGGCAAAAAAGGCCCAGGAGCACGAGTTCCGCATTGGTTGCGTTGGCTTTGGCGATAGTCTGGGCATCCTAGCTGCATCTATCATTAGCATGCCTCTGCAAGTAGGGCTATGCCACCACCAGGTGCAGGCCGGAAGACCACTATGCCAACAGGTGTAGGTCACATTGTCGGACATAAAGATTGTATTTACATCACACTACTGAAATTTAAAGCTTGGCACGCTCAGTCCCAAAAATTCAAAAGATTTCGTGATTTCGGGACAGCGGCTAAATGGAAATCGTTATTGCACCATCTGCTCAAAGTCACATCAGACGCTGCTTGTCTCTCATCATCTCGTGTTGCGCTGTCATGCTCAGCTCCACAACTCAGCACCCCGCTTTCGCAACATCACAATGACTCAAAGACCCTTGGATCGGCACGCTGCCAGCTCCAGTCGAGACACCCTCGACAAGGTTACTGCAGACTGCCCCAGCTCAAAACCACACCCACAAGCGCCATTGGGATCCTCTTTGCTCGCAGCCGACTATCCCACCACCTTGGCCATGGCAACTCTGACTGTCAACACACCGCCAGCAAAGGACCGTACCAATCCAATGCTTGATGTGGACATGAGCGCGGAACTCAGTCATTGCTCTCGCGCAGCTCGGTCACCCTCACCGGTCGATGTTGCCGGCATCTCTTCCATCACTTCGGGAGACGGATGGTCGGTCGTGCCCAAAGCACATGACAGACCCTTTGCTGTCAGCAAAGATCCCATGTCCCAGCGCAACGACATCTCTGTCAGTAGTCAAGACGTTCCGTTTGGCGAACGCGCATCTCCGGCTGTCATCTCCCTCGATCATCGAAACTCTCGGTCTCGCGGTCGAGCACTTGCACGACCACCTAGCCCGCTTGCGCTGTCTCCGGTCATGGTGAAGGACACTTCCAATCCTCCGGGCTCTCACCGCGGAGGTCTTCGTGGATCCGACGAAGATATTGACATCAACGACAACACTGTCGCCAGCACTGAAGATATTGGACTCGGAACAACCCCTCTCATGCCTCCAGCAACCCGCAAGCTCTGTGTTCGTCATCAAAGAATGGCAGACGAAGGCACTACTGCCCGATTGCAAAAGGTGAGTAATCCTTCCGTTCGTTTCTCCCTTCCCTCTGCAGATCTGGTACGCCGAATGCGCTCTGCTTCAACAAGAGTGCATCGTGATGCCATGCGATCATTGAAAAGGCAATGCTCTCGGGCATCTCCTTTCTCTCTTGTCGCATACTGACGATCTTGCTATACCAACCACCACTCAAGTTTGAAGCTTTGGTCTTCCTAATAGATCCGGTGCTATAGAAGCAGTGGAACATGTCTTGCAGCAAGAACATTACTGACACTGTTTGTTTTGTTGCTATATCAGTCTATCGAGAGCTTGCCTCTTGCCGACCAGACCGCCGTCAACACTGTGTGGTCTCTCTTCTCGTCGTCAACACATCATCGCAGAGCGCTGATCCTGCAAGGCATGCTTACAATGTGTTGCTTCAGTCAGCTTTCGCTCCTCTCTTCAGAGCTGTCTCTGGCTATTCGCATCGATCCTTTCTCGCTCTTTCCGCGAGAGGTGTCTCTCAAGGTGCTGGGCCATCTAGACGCCATCAGTCTTGGACGCACGGCCCAAGTCAGTCGCTCCTGGAAGCAGCTTGCTGATGACGACCTTCTGTGGCGTAATATGTGCGAGCAGCACATTGAACGCAAGTGCGAAAAGTGCGGATGGGGCCTGCCTCTTTTGAGCGAGCGCCGTCGCAGACTACCTGGTCCAGCAGCTCAGATTGGTACACCTGAATCCCGCGATCTGAGCTCCGACGGCTCTGGTTGTACCAACGGCACCGGTTCTCTGAAACGTACGATCACCGCCGCAGCCAATGCCGCAGCTTTGGAAAAGCAGTCTCGTTCGAGAGCCTCGAGCCCCACGGCCTCCAATCGCTCGCATTCCCGATCCATTTCAGGACATCGCGATGTGTTGCCAATCGAGCGGACCGACCGAGACGCTCCTCCACTGAAAAAGCATCGCAGCGGCCCCAACGGACAAGCATCTGCATCTTCGCATACCAGTACGCCCAAGACCCGTCCCTGGAAAACTGTCTATTGCGAGCGCCTCGCTATCGAGCGGAATTGGCGCCGAGGGCGCTTTCAAGCAAAGACTCTGACTGGCCACACAGACGGTATCATGTGCTTGCAATTCAACGAAAATCTGGCGCATCCGGCATTTCCAGTCATCATCACTGGCAGCTACGATCGTACAGCCCGTATCTGGAACTTGGAAACCGGCGAGCAGCTGCGTGTCTTGGAGGGCCACACGCGAGGAGTGCGTTGTCTTCAGTTTGACGAAGCGAAACTCATCACGGGCTCGATGGACCGCACGCTCAAGATTTGGAACTGGCGCACAGGCGACCTCATGCGAACACTCGAAGGTCATACAGAGGGCATCGTCTGTTTACACTTCAACGAGGATACACTTGCCAGCGGTAGTGCTGACAGCAACATCAAGATTTGGAACTTTCGCACCGGCGAGTGCTACACGCTACGCGGTCATCGTGATTGGGTCAACGCAGTTACGTTGTGGACCGGTCCCGCTGCAAAAGAACGGCAGAAAAGCTTGCGGGAAGCCCTGAGAGCAGGGCAATCAGCGCCCTGTATTGACAATACCGCTGCTGGCACGTTCCTCTTCTCCGCGTCTGATGATGGCTCAATTCGACTTTGGGATCTCGGTTTGCGCCAATGTCTTCTCACCTTTGAAGGCCATGTCGGCCAAGTACAAAGTCTCAAACTGGTGATGATGGACGATGAAGCCTTACGCAAGCTGATTGGTGGTGCAGCTGGCGGTCCTGGGGCGGAAGGGAGTCAAGGACAGCGTTTCGTTGGGCCGAGGGGTCTTATGCAGCAGCAGAGCGGTGCAGCTTCAGCACCCGTTCAGCCAACGGACAACGATCAAGACATGATGTCGGCTGAAGACCAAGCTTCCTACTTTCTCAATGACACGACTCTTTCCCCTCTTCATCGACAAACATCTATGCGAGAAAACAGCGTCGGCGCTGGCAGAGAGACCAGCCAAGACCGCATCTCTCCTCCAGCAGCCGCCGCGCAGCCATTGAACCCTGCGGCCACCATGCCTGACCACTTAGTCCAGCATGGCTCCAGTGACACTCGCTCTGCTCATCACGAGCATCCAGCAGCTGTCGATCAGTCGACGTCTTCTGCATTGCGAGCGCGACGCCGCAAGATCGACCCTTTGCTGCTCAAAGTACAGAGTCGCCTATGTGAAGCTGGCCTTGTAGATCCTCTTCCCTTGGATGCAGAAATGGGTGATTTGGACACCATTGAATATGTCACCGTCCCTCGCCACGACCAACGCAATCCGGCAAACGAGGCGCGAAGCAGCAGTAAGGAACGACGCGCGTCGCCGCTCAAACCGCGCCCCATCTTGATCTCTGGCTCGCTGGACAACACACTCAAGGTCTGGGACGTCCGCACCGGCAGATGCATTCGTACGCTCTTTGGGCATGTCGAAGGCGTATGGGCACTTGACGTTGACAAGCTGCGAATCGCTTCCGCCTCGCATGATCGCACCATCAAGATCTGGGATCGAGAAACTGGTTTCTGTCAGAACACCCTGGTCGGTCACAAGGGCGCCGTGACTTGTGTCAGTCTGTCAGACGACAAGATTGTCAGTGGCTCGGACGACGGTGACATCAAGGTATGGAGTTTTGCAAGCACTCAAGTCAGTACCGTTGCCAGCCGCGCGCTCAGTACAACACCATCTACTGCTGTTGCCAACCTTGTCGAAGCTCAAACGCCCGCTGTCGGAGCAAGCTGTACAACCTGATGTAGCACATATACCTAATTGCCTCACGCTGTTACGAAGAGCTCTACTTATATTGCAACGTCACGTTCTGTCTCTACTTATTTTGCAATGTCACGCTCTGTCTCGACAACATCTGTCGCGTCTGCGCTGGCGAGTTTCGGATCAAGAAGACTGCTAGCTAGATCGTCGCCTTGCAAACACGTGGTGTATGTTGCTTCCACTCCTGTCAAAGCAGGCCCTAGCACAGCCTTGACACGTGCGACTTCGACAACAACACCCCGCGATGAGGCGCAATGAGCAAGCAGACGCAGGCTAACCGCGAGCACTTGTGCACGACAGAATTACGCTTGAGGCGGTAATCGAGCGTGTGCGGCGAGCCCTTTTTGTGCGGCATGATTGTCCCGAGTATCGCTTGGCTAGTCTCCGTCTTGTCGTTTACCTGTTGTGGTGTGTTCCAGCTCGGCATCGATCGTGCGAAAGATATGAAGGACGAATGGTTCCATGATGGAAGCTTCTTGAGCTTGAGCGCAAAAGCTGAGACACAAGCAGGATCGAGCAAGGTTCGTGATTGATGTGCCACCTGCGACATGTTCGGTGCATCGTCTAAGTGATGCCACACGCCGCAGAGAGGACGCAAAGATAGGATGGGTGAGCTTCATGCACCAAAGCACAGCTGAAACGCACAGCAGGATGCACGAAAGGCTCGTAGCCGGATCACGGTGGTTGAGGATTGGCGGCAAAGGACCGTCTGGCAATCGCGTTGCCAAGACGCGAGCGAAGTTACTCTGCGTACCTTGGGTCATTGGTGTCAAGAGAAGGGAGTGTTGCACACCTGCTTACAACGGCAGGCACATGGCTGTACCTGAGGCAAGCAACACAGAGAACAAACCCGCTCGCACGCATAAGTCGGGAAGAGCTGGGCCGTCGTGGCATGCAACAATCTGAAGCTGCTTCATACCACAGCTAAAGGTTGCGGTTCTACGACGATAGCTCTGAGCGAGTGCCGGTGAGCCACGAACGACAGCAGGATTATACGAATCGCATCCGAAAGCGAGCTTGAGACCCGACAGTCGAAGCTGCGTCAAGCAGAGACAAGCTATGCACGCAGCACAGAAATCTTCACAATCGTTGCATTCCTGGTTTGCTGACGACACGACTTGCGAGATAGGTGGTAGCAATGCGCGAGAGTGCCGCGCCGATGTGTCGCCACTCATTTAAGAGCCGGTACGTAAACAAGCCGTCCTATCAACTTTTCCCCCGCCAAATGAAATTTGAGATCCATGTTAGAGCGGCTGGGCCTTCGTACTGTGGCTATTTGGCAGGCACAGTACGAACTATTTTAATTTTGATTTATTTTTAATTTTTTTGGGCGTGTGGAGGCCGAATTGAGCTGCGACTTTCTGTGAACAATTGCTGCGACACTTTTGCTTCTCACACTCCAGTGCACTTGAGCCGGTCGACAAAAGGCAGCATAACTCGCAATACACGGCAAGAAGCAGCACAGTCGCATCGTACAAAGCTCGAGACAGACTGCGCAGCGCCAATTCCAGCAGCAAAGGTGCGCGGAAGCAGGCTCAGCAGCTGCCTACGTAGCCTCAACTTGCGATTCACCGCACACAAGACTTTGCCAAGACAGCGACGCCAATGATCCGCGGCACAAGATGCATGATGCGCAAGCTTGGTCCAAGCTCAATCTGCCAGCATTGCCAACACAAGTCTCGTCCAGTCAGCAGAGCAAGCTGCATATATTGTCGGGCCAACAGTACTCGCACCGTCGCCGTCAATCAACAATACGATCGTACTCGCAGTGTCCGTCAGAGGTTCGTGTGCAAGCCAATTGTTCATCGACATCAGATAGCTCATTCGAGCGCACGCCAACGACAGTCACGCAAGTGCTCAGTACATCAAGCAGCTCAGCCAATACACGCAACTGCTTCCTACATGCAACAGCCGTCTCACGCACCGCAGCTTGCACTTGAACGAACTTTCATTGCCTTTGTGTGTTGATTGTCTGCAAGCTTGAAGAAAGCAACAATCTTTGACTGAACTGGAACAGCGCTTCTTTGAATGCAGAATGCAACTGAGCTACACACCGTGCGGTACTGTGAGCCTTTGACGCCACGAGCCAAGCGTAGCAAACTTTGCGATGTGCTGATTGTGCTATGAGCAAAGCATGGCAAGTCCTGTCCAGTGTATCGTGTGTTGCAAGTAAAGAGTCGCAAGTGCCGTATGGAGTTGAGTGCACTGCGAGCAGTCAGCGGCCGGATAGCTGAACAGAAGTGCTGCAAGCAAGCGGACGCAAAGCTGGACCCGCAACAGCTGCAAGACCACAGTGAGCAACAGCTGCAATACCACAGTGACAGCTGCAATACCACAGTGACAGCTGCAATACCACAGTGCGCAGCAGCTGCAAGACCACAGTGCTGCTCGACAAAGTGATGACCCGGTGCGTGCATCTGTTGGACACCGATCGTGCTGGGAAGTGTATCGTCACGAAGTCAATCGCATCGTAGTGAAGCCAGCTGCACATCGCATCGTACCAGCTGCACATCGTCTGCATAAAGCAATCAAAGCCTGCCTGTCGTCCAATTGCTAACAGCTGACATTTGTGCTGCTTGAATGACTTGCCACTGTGAGAGACCGATGATTGTCTGGCTGAACGTAGCATGCGATTGGTTGACCAACGTCGGCGTATCCAGCTGTTGTGTGCGGATAAAATTCCGCATGCAAGTCAGGCCGCTGCCCGAAACCCACTGTACGTCCAGCATAGCATACCGCAGCTTCCTGTTTGCTGACAAAGTTTGACAGGTGCACGACTTTGTGGGGGAATGAAGTGAAAGTACGATCGAAAGTTGCGCCTCGGGCAATTTTCTAATATTTTTTCACCGATGGACCCTGGTCTGCATGGTCGCTTTTTGACACTCCGCACCCATACCCTGCATACCTCGGCTACAGTCTCGGCAAGCAAAAAAAGAATGTCGCTCCTAGAAGCTTTCCAACATCTTCCCGACTTCCATGTCGTGATCTGCAAGACCTGCGGGTACTGCCTGCACCCTCCCGGAAGCGCTCGCACATATCATCTCAAGCAAGAGCCTCACTATCTTTCTGGCACTGAGCTCAAGGTCGTCTCATCCGCGCTCGATCAGATGGACGACAACTGGGCCTCGGTCAATCAAATCCGTGACTTCGAACCACTCTCTGCTGTTCCTGGTCTCAAAACTTACGACGGCTTTCGATGTCTCGTTTGCAACACGTTCTGTACCGCAAGTCGACAGGTCATTGACCGACACCTCAGGAGCAGCCACGGCACAAACAGATCCAGTCTTGCTGCAGAGGGCCGCGACTCCTGGGAGGCATGTCACCTTCAGACATTCTTCTCCGAGCCCAAGAATCGACGCTACTTTGTGATCCCCAGCAATCTCCCCCCTTCGCATGCTGAACACGCTCAACTGCTTCTTCCGCCCACCTACCACGACTCCGACCTCGGATCTGACGACAGTTCAGATCAAGACTCCGACTCAAGCTCTTTCTTCGAGTCCCTTCTCTCCACCCTTCCCCAGCCCAATGCCGATCCAGCTGGAGGCATCGTCAACACAGAGGATTGTCACGTCTCCTCCGAAAGTGCATGGATCAGGAGCTTCGGTTAGGGTTAGGGTTAGGGTTAGGGTTAGGGTTAGGGTTAGGGT
>JALBYC010000017.1:184801-252603 GCA_023212645.1 Farysia itapuensis | reverse complement strand
GTCTGTAACATGCTCCAAGTATGCACTCTTCAGCTTGAAATCTTTCGAAATCTTCGTATCTCCACCTCTTAGAAAGCATTTCACTTCGTTCCAGCTCTTCGATTCTACCCACCTGTCACGCCTGCATTGTTGCAGTGGAGTGCTCGCCAGTGTCACGCTGTCAACGGTGATTACCCATTCAACCTGGCGCGTTGACTGCTCTGACCTTTTTCCTGCGCAAACTCGCAATTGATTTCCTCTACATTCGTTCTAGCTTCCATGTGTGTGGGTCTGCCGTCGAAATGAGGTGTGTTTTAGTCGGAAAAAAGCTGTCGAGAGCGAAACCGAGCTCCGGCTGTTGAAATTGAGTTGAACAAAAGGGCAGGGCCGAGTAAAAAGTGTTGTTCTTTTTTTTTTTTGACAGCTTGGCGGATTTCCTGCATCGAGATTAACCAAATTGAGCCCAGAAGGCCCGAGGCTCCTGTCCGTTGGGTGCACACGCATGTCGTCAGTCAGTGCCTCTTCACCTCGACCAAAACCAAGAACGTACTCATGAGACCGATCCGATTCTCCTCTATTCTCATTGCCCTGTGCCTCACGCATCTTGCGTTTGCACATGGCGGCAATTTGTTAAACGATGGCTGTCGTCCAGCTGTCAAGCGATCACTGGATCTAGGCAAGCGCCAAGTCGTGAGCGGAGGCGAAGGGCAAACGGTGTCTTCCTCCGGGGGCGCCGCTTCTGCCAAGTACAGCTGTGACGCAAGCACCTGCAAGTTGCCTAATTGTAATTGCGCCAGCACTAGTCCACCAGGTGGCTTGAACCCGAAGGATGTGCCCCAATTCATCGTTTTCACTGCTGACGACGCCGTACAAACGTACACCATCAATTCGGTGAATCAATTCCTGGCCCAACGCAAGAATCCCAATGGATGCACCCCTCTGATGAGCTACTACGTCTCGCTGCAGTACACCAACTACTCGATGGTGACTGAACTCTATGTCAATGGCAACGATGTCGGCGACCACACCATGACCCACCAAGAGCAGCCCGCCACGACGGCTGAAATTGATGGAAACTTGATCACCCTGAACGCTTTGTCCGGCATCCCGTATAAGTCCATCATTGGCTATCGTGCACCTTTCCTTAACTACAGCCGAGAAAACCTAGAGCATCTCGCTGCGACTGGTTTCACGTACGACTCCAGTTCGACAGCCTCTGTCCCGGTCACTGACAGCAATACGGATGCCTTTTGGCCATACACACTGGACAATGGCATGGCTAATGACTGCAATGCTGTTGCCAATATCTGCAATGGCGAGCCCAAGCTTCCTGGATTTTGGGAAGTTCCGATGTATGCTATCTTTGACGAACGCGGCGCGGCTGGACCGCATCTGATGGACCCGTGGTTGGACTCGGCTAATTCTTCTGCTGTGCTTGACTGGATGAAGACCACCTTCACCGACCACTATAACGGAAATCGACAGCCTTTCGGAGTTTATACGCATCCGATCCATCTTGCTTCAGGTTATCCGGGCTTGACCGATCCCGTTGATCAGATCCATATGCTAAACGATTTTCTGGATTGGGCCACGACGAGTAACGAGATGCAAAACGTGTGGATCATTAGCAACAAGCAGCTGATTGCCTACATGAAGAATCCCGTGCCTGCCAGTCAATTGAACACGCTGGATGCCTTCAAGTGCCAGACGCCCAGTGTCGACCAGCACATCTGCAATGGTCTTTCAAAGAACGACGATTTGCTGCAACATTGCATTAGCAACACAGCAGGAGATCCTCTGAACAATTCGCCGTTCTATACTTGTTATGGCTGTCCGCAAACCACGCCCTCGCCACAGCAGCCCAATCCGCCGCAGAAGAACAACGATGGATCTGTGCGAACGCGTATCGCTAGCAATTGCGACACTCCGTGGTGGGACCCGATCGCTGGCAAGTGCCTTTGTTCCGGAAGCAGCTGTGCGTTCACTGATTCGACACGCTCGATCGGTCCCAATGGATCAAATCTCACTTCGTCCGGTGCTTCGAACACGGGCTCGTCGGCTTCGGCAAGTGCATCCTCGGACCCGTACCGCACTTTTAGCGGCGCTACCGCGTCAGTGACAGCTGGCTTCATCGCTTGGATCGTCACGGCTTCTGCTTGCGTTCTTGCTGCCACTGCTGTCTGGCTTCTTTGACAGGAATGAGTGAAGCGCGGCAAGAGCGATTGCTTGTGATCCAAAGCAACCTCTCTGTCCCTGTTTGACGGTCTTTCTTAGGATCAGCGTCCTGGTGTCTCGCTCGTTCGCCGACCCCCACCCCTATCGATCTTCTGACAGCCCATAGTCGCTGCATCCTTTTTCCCAATCACGAACAGTGTCTTTATGATCTCTTGAATTGTTTGTCGTGATGTACACTCGTCAGTTGACTGGCTTGACCATGCCATGAGATAGTCGATAGTACACGAGCGTGGAGTCTGGCGCGATGATGGACAACAAGAGATGGTCTCTTTCGACACAGCAAGCTGTCTTGCGTGATGCTGACAGATTCTCAATCAGACCAAAGATGTCTTCGATCCTGGCCAAGGAAAGTGAGGTCAAAATTTTGAGTTGCTTTCAACCAGCGAAGGCAAACTTACTGTGACGGCTCTAAATGATGAGTAACTGACAATGGCAGAATGACCTCCCACGCTTCCTGTGTTGAAGAGACGATTGCAGAGATGATTGCGAAGTTAGACACCGATAACGCTGAAGCTATGCAGTGACAAACGTACCAAGCCTTTGCGTCTGCCCAAGAGCGCAGCCAATGACAGGCCAGAGTGTGATGAAGCAAGTCCCAGTCGAGCGCTAGATTTTCGCCAACGCGCAAGTTCTCTTTCGACCAGCTGCTGAGCATCTTCTTCCTCTGCGCTGTCCAGTGATTCGTCAGATTGACTTAGTCTCTCTTCAAGAGTAGAATCGGAGCGTAACTCGCAGGCTTCGACCTCTTCCCAGGAAGCAGCAGCGTGCCTCAGATCCAGGTATGTTTGCAATAAAGCTGCTGCCTGCGTCGGGTACGCCTTGCACAGAGTAGACACGGCATCGTAAGACGGATGCGCTTCCGGAGATGCGAGAGCCGCCGAGACTCCCGCTGTTGCGAACATGGCCGTATTGGACTGAAAATTATGCGAACGTGGTCGTGACTCTGCGATAAGGAGCAACCGAAGCATGCAAGCAAGGGTGCAGCAACATCGGGAGATGCTAGGTCCCGATGGCCGATGCATAAACCTCCCCAGTCCCCATCGGCGCCTTTCGGCACGAATTTTCTTTTCCCGACCGGCGGCACAATTTGAGGTCCGCAATTCATGGACAGCAAACATCTGTAAATTCTCGGCAGGAATGTTGAATTCACACTGCCGAGCAGGACAAGAGCACACGATCGACCCGTCAACAATTGCAATGTACCCGCATGCGCTGACCCTCGTGCGTCTGCCCTTTGCATACCTTCCGGTAGGATTCGTACAGGTTCGACAACACGCCGTCAAGACCCTCGCTGTTCTAGGCCGAATCTGCCACACAGTCATGCGCATCACCTCGGCACGTCTAAAACCTTGCGCCGTCCGCGGTCTCCGCCTCACATGTCTGGAGGCTTCTTGCGTGTGCCGCGACCACGAGGTCGGTCCAAAACAGCCCGTGGTGTCTGTCTGCTAGTCCCGTTTTGCATGCGTAGAATGGCTTTGTGTGTGACCACTTGTCAGCATGCACTATGGACTCAGTCTTGTCTCGATCTCTTCTACATATGATCGCTCTTTGTCCACTTGACATGATGTGTTCGTTGTGAGCACCTTCTTTACCTCAGGCGTCAAATCCTCCTCGCACACCACAAGCCCTTTTCGCGACCAGTAGACTGTCATCTTGGCTATTTCAGCGTGATAGAGCTGAACTCGCAAGCGACTCATATTGACGACGTAAGGCTCACGCAACACAATTCCCTGGCACGATTTCAGGTATGCCGACGCCATACTTCATCGACGAAACACGCCTTGCGCTTCTCGATGATGACTGCAATGCTTCTTGGCTTCGGCGCACTTCGGACACCACCCTTTCAGTTGCAAGTGGCTCCGAGAAGCGCTCATACTCAGAAGACGACTCCTCCTCCCAGCCCTGGTCCACGATGACCGGCGCCAAGATCATGTCCGTCGGCTCTTTCCTTCCTTTCCATCACCAACGTGCAGCTGTTCTCGTCTCGAACCAACATGATCGGCCACTACCTCGTCGTCGCAGAGTTGTCCTGGTGGTCCTGGTTCTAGTGATCTCGAGTTTCGGTCTCTACAGCCTGATCGGAACAAGACTCACCAGATTCGTTCAGTCCGCTTCGTCTACCGACGCGGTCCATTCGCAATCGACCTATTCTACGGGTATATCCCTTCATGACTCTGATCTGCAGCAAAATGCCGAACCCCTTCGAGCTAATCCTTCAGCTGTCCTACGATTTGACTTGCACCATGACGAAGCGATTGATACCACCATTCGCGTGCCTTCTGCATCTGCACGCAATCGTCGTCGCCTATACGACATCCCAGCTCAATCACCGCTCCTCGACTCTCAAACTTGCCTAAATCTGTGGATTTCGACAGGCACTGTTTGCGACGGGCTCCGTGACATCTATGCGAAAGCACCTGAACTCAGCAGTCTCGACATCATCTACTCCTGGGTGAACGGTTCTGACTGGCGACATTCGAGTGCCAAATGGATGCATGCTTTCCGGCCCAAGGGTCGCTGGCAAGAGTACACTGAGGAGGATCTATATCCTACCTCTAACCCCGTTGTGGCTCAGCCTGGTCAAGCACAGCCAGTAAGCAACTGGCATAAGAGGGATAAGGCCATCGAAAGTAGATTTCGAGACCACGAGGAGCTCAGATACGCAATGCGGTCTGCAGCAAAGCACGTGCAAGCACTCAAGACCATTCACATTGTTGCTCCAGATTATTCTGCGCCCTATCAGGTCCAACCCACCGCGCAATCACCCAAACTCTCGCGACGATCCTCTCCATTTCGATTGGACACGGAAGAATTGGCCAAAGCTTTCCGAGGTCTACCTTCACAGCTTCGTCGCCTGCAGGGACTTGTCACCGATCGCTTCACTACGCAGGACGGACAGGTGCGCGAAGGGCAGGTACCTCAGTGGCTCAGCACATCCACTTCCTCTCGCGTCCGTGCAGGGCAAGATGCTGAGCTTTCGTCGGCTGCGTCTCCAAGGACAAGCTCGGCCGTACCCGAAGTCCGTCTGCATCATGATTGGAACACTTTCAAGGACAATTGGCTCATGACTGAGCCATCAAACAGAGAAGAGGAGCAGCGTCGAACCGATTATCGACGTCTGGCACTGCCAACATTCAACTCGATGGCCATTGAATCGATGATGGGCGACGAGCCTGGTCTCGGCGAAAACTTCGTCTACGCCAATGATGACTTCTTCTTCCTTGACGATACTTCGGTTTCTGACATCATTTCTCCACTCTACGGTCCTGTGTTTCGGATTGACCCGAGCATGTCAGTCGAAGGTCGCAAGTCACCCAAGCCCGCCGTCGGAGAATGGGCAGCCCTTTGGCACACCAACTGGCTGCTTGACCAGCGCTTCGGGACTCGAACGCGGCCGTACACCATCCATGTGCAAAAAAGCTTTTCCAAGTCGCTACTTCTGGAGGCCAGAATGACCTGGGCGGCAGAACATGCTAAGCTCGGCCTCACCAGATTCAGGACTGGCGGCAATAATATTGTGACGCATTTCCTGGCCTACTACAATACGATCGAACGACATCGAGAGGCGCTCCTCTGGAGTTTTTTCCTTCTTCGACTCGATCAGGACGGTGACGGCCAAGCTTCGGGTGATGAATGGCGATCTGCTCTACGTCAGATGGGCCTGTCCCACGAGCAGATCGATGCAGCTATGGCAACAGATACGGATCAATATGCAGTGAAAGATCTGCGAGTCATGGTGAATTTGCCAAAGAGGCATACACTCGCAAAACAGCAGGTCAACGAAGAGCTGATCAAGACCGGCTGGCCGGTTCCTCTCAACACGAGATACGTCTTCTCCTCGCAGGATGGTTATCCATTGGCCGAATTATCAGAAGACGTCATCATCTCCGATGAAATTCGCCGCTCCGCGCATGGGAAGTATGCAACATCAACAAAACGTTCGGAGAGCCTCATTGCAGAATGGCCAGACTTCGTGGACGAGCCCTCGCAACATGTTTGGGCGGACAATCGCTTCGACAGAACAGCATGCACACTTGACCTTGGCAGATGTCTCGCGAACATTCCAAGGGCGGGTGCCAACAGCAGGTGGGAAGATGTCTTCAAGCAGATGGCTTACTCTGAGCCGCAATGCGGTGACTGTCTTATTCATCATTTGATGGGTCAAAGCGGCGAGCGCGGCTTTGCTGCATTTCTGCCATCCGCGGATCGTGTTGTTGGACAAGATGTCAGCGCCCCCCGCGACGATGGTTTGGGGTTGGGCCAAGTACCTCATCTTCCGCTGGCGACCTCGTGGAACACCTCCGGTGTGGCCGTCCCCGAGGAACTGGAGGCCTCATGCTTCTCGACCTCGTGCGTCTTTGCTAACTCTGGTTACGGAGCTGGCTCGTCAATGAGACATTTCGCAGCCAAGCTTATTCAACGATACTCCTACGTGATAGGCAACTCGCCTGTTCAGTTCAGGCAGCTCGAGACGCTGCCCGGGGCGATTAGAACCTTCGATAGCCTCGATAAAAGCCTCACAGAACCATCCGCGCTCGAGATTCTCGAACACCTGTCTTCCCAACCTGACTCTGGATCTGATCACGATCAGACGAAGTCGCAAGCAAATGCGGCTAAGACCGTTCCGGTGACCATTCGCCTGGATAGCCAGACGCAGATCAACGACAAACGACCTGTCTTTGTATGTATCAATGACGACATCCGAGAACGCTGGGTAAAGGCGGTAGGAGAACGTTTATCTCATTGGCTCGCAAGGACCTGGCCGGATAAACAGCCGTGGGAGGCTTGAGGCAATCAGTCTTGATTCCTTCTCGTACAGCGATGATACTAGATCATTTTCGCGTGTAATTTTATAGACATGATGGCTGTTCGGGAGAGCGAGGCTTGCCTGTCGAGTACGCTGAGAGCCGACTGCTGATAGTGGCAGAGTGCTGACTGCTCACGGTGCTCACTGCTGAAGTGCTGAGAGCACCATCGTCAGATCGGGTCCCGATCTGCGCGGTGCGATTTCGTGCGTCAGCGTACCCGACTCTGGGACTACCAGGACCGGCTTTCTGAACTTCTCGAACGCATCTACGATAAAAGCGTCTCAAAAATCGGACAAAAAGGTGTCAAAAAATACAGAAATCAGATGCACAGATGCACAGATGATGCAGATTTCAAGGGTCCAACGGTCTAACAGCCTCCAGCCCTTGCATCATTGCATGCATTGCATGCGTGCATGCTCTTGCACTATTGCGCTATTGCATGCGCGCAAGCCGCCGCATATTGCTTTGCAGGATCGCATCGATCGGGATTTGAGGGAATCTATGAACATGGGTGTGACCGTGCGATGCAAAAGGGTTTGCCATGCGAGCAGGCGGAATGGCGACAGAGAGCCACAGATCGACACCGTTACCACAGGTTTTCCGTAAGCCAGGGTTCGCAAACAGAGACCAGCAACGGGACGCTCGGCGTGGCGGCATGCAAGGAGAGCTAAGCGAGGGGCAGCAGCGCGCCTTCGCGATCTTTGCACACGACACGTCATAGAAATGCATGACATGCGCACACACGCTTCGACTATGCACACATGGGCTGACAGAAGCAACAAATCACAGAATGTGGGTACCTACAGTCACAGTGCAACACGCCAGCGATCGATGTGTGACTGTTACGCGACATAGACGCGACAAAAAATCGACAAAGTTTTGGGGTAATCTGCTTTGGCGAGCCCGAGTCTACATACGCGGTGTCTACACAGACGTCTCCACTACCGCTTCGACACGCTCTTTGCCTGGTTTTGAGCGTAATGATATGCGTTCAGAGCCAAAAGGAACAGTATGTCACGAATATCATCTGGTCGTTCGATGGATGTTGCCCGGCATGTCCTTGAACTGGCACTCGCGCGATCCGCAGGACAGAAGAAAGGGCTTGCGACGCGCATCACCGGCCACCTTGTCAGAACTCAGACGGCCATCGGGACACGAAGAATGATAGGACGACACGACCACGCTGGACGAACCCGGCGACCCCAGCAAGTCCCAGCGTCCAGCGGTACAGCAACTCAGCAACTCAGCTAGCGCGCTAGCAATCTAGCGATCAAGCATCAAGCAATTACTAGCGATTAGCGATCTAGCGATTCGCGCGCGTCGCGCAATTCAAAGGAAGAGTCTGTCAGATCATGGATGGGGGAAGGTGGAGTGCAGAGTGCCGGTCAATCGGTCAAGCTGGGCCATTGCGGAGTGTTTGTGCGGAGCTAGTGTGTTGGCGGCGAGGTCGATCGCTGCGATGCTTGAATTCGGCATGACATTTCAGCGTTTGTCAGGAAGTATCAAATTATGGCTTGGCCAATTGGCCTTGCCGGGGCTCGAAATTGACGGAGCTAGAAATTACGATCGGACTGCAAAGCATCGATGCACTTACTTTACGCGACACGAGCAATCGCGCGAAACAATGGCCGCGGCTCAGACCAAAGTACACTCCGGATGCTTTACCGCTTCACAAACTTCTCTGGTGTCTGCATCGGACCATCTGAGCATCTCATTAAGCGAGAATCAGAGCAGAAACCTGAGGCAAGGCGTAGCCGCCACCATACGAGCTGGGCTTATCGCCCTCGCCTTGTCTCGCTAAGGCCGCATGGTATGGAGAAGATTGCGGCTAGTAAAGAGGGCCCCAGCGACTAGAGCGATCAGAGCGACTAGCAGAAACCTTGCATGTTACATCAATGGAGCAAGTTCTATTGTGGCTGCCTATAGCACTACATTGTCCCTAGCGATCGACCTGCAATGCAATCAAGACGGCCGACCACGAGGCCGAAGGCGAACTCGCTTGCACACAGACTCAGCTTCCCTCGCATCGTACCTTGTGTGTTTGTGTGACGTACAGCGCTCGATCGCCCTCGGCGCTTCGCATCGAGTCCGTCTTTGCGGCTCTTCGATCTGAAGAAGCCTAAATGCAGAACCCAGCCTCTCTTCAGCCAAAGGTGGAAGCGCTCGGCGGATGATCTCCAGTCACTTGCTTTGACAGGCGCTGCCCGAGATAAAGGTGAAACAGATGTCTCTCACCTGATACTAAAGCCCGGGATTTGCCACGACTGTCAGCGTAGCCGCAAGGCTGGTTGGCACAGACACCGGTGTCATCAAAGGGACTTGCACATGCGGAGGCCCTTGCGGCAAACCGTTCGAGGCTGAAACGACGTTTACGTGTCTCGCGGAGGTTGCAAAAGGGCCTCGAGCTCACACATCAGGTGGGTTTGATCGGTTTGACACCGCATGCGATGTCAATCTGACACACTGCCAAGCGCCAGCTCGAAGCGCCGAAGCTATAAGCTGCCTCACAGGCAGTGGATTCAGCAGGCTAGAATCTATTGTTTGTTTCAAATGCCTTGTATTGAGAGCTAAGACCCGTCCTGCGAAGCGAGTGGCCAGCGTGTCTGCAAAGCGTCCAATCACCCGATTCGGGTGGAATTTTGCAAGGGGGTGAATTACAACTTGACACTCCGTCACCCCCTGTTTAAACTTGATTCAAATGCGTGGGGCCCAGATTCTGTGTGACCAGTAATTAGACACACCCGGATCCGGAGAAAGGAAGGGATTTCTGGCATTTATTTTCGATCTCGGCAAAAGACCCCTTGCCTGTGACGTTGCGCTCGCTCTGCGCTCGCTCACCGAGCTATGCCGTATGCATCAAGCCAGCGCCCATTCCACTATTTTCTGTGTGTGTTCCAGAGGGATCGCCTCGTGCCTGTCTGTGTCTCTCTGACAATCTGCCGCATGCCGCTGACTGACGTCCTTGCCTTACACCGCTATTCTGCCCCAGTTGCATCCGTTTTTTTTTTGTCTTTTTCTAAAATTCCCCATCCCCCCTTGTCGGAGTCAGGACAACAGCTCGATTGCCGCATTGTGATCCAGCTGACCGATCCAGGTCAGCCATATCCGTACTGGCGGGTTTGCACCTCTGATGGGATGCGTTCGACAAGACCGTGGGTACTTCCTTCATAACCCTCCGACCTGGTGTCAGTCTACGTCGCTTCCCCCCTTGTTCCTCGCCATCTTCTCCATCTGTTCTTGTCTGTCGTGTTCCTCTCACTCTTTACCTTAACGACACCACGACATCTTATTTGTTCTAGCCAAGGTCTCTGAAGAACCTTGCAAGCATCAAAAACCGATATCTGAACTCAGCACGCCTCACATTTCAACTTTTTACGCAATGTCAACGTCGAACCAACAGCACAAGAATCTCATTGGCCACACCATTGCCGATGGGCGTCTTGAGCTAGTTTCGGTTCTAGGTTTGGGTGCGTACGGCGTCGTCTACCTGGCTCGTGACACCAAACACTACCTTCATCAGCAGCCATTCGCCTCTACATCATCCTACACTGCATCTGCCGCACAGCTTGCGTCCAAGCACGGCGCAGCGAGCGGCTTCTACGCTGTCAAGTGCCTCAACAAGGTTGGACTCGATAAGAGACAACGCGCGTTCCAACACCGTGAGATCACTCTACACACAATGGCCTCTGGTCATCCCAACGTCGTCTCCTTACACCGTGTCATTGACAATGCTGATGACCCGTGCGTCTACGTTGTGCTCGATTACTGCCCCGACGGCGATCTTTTCAGCATGATCACAGAAGCCCAGCGCTACATGCTACCGGCACCACCTTCGTCGCCTCGCTGCCCACCTACCGCCGACTTTGCTTTTAGCCCGGAGCGCAGGCAGATGGATGCGTTGATTCGTGACGTCTTCGACCAGATCCTCGACGCTGTCGAGTACTGTCATCGCATGGGCATCTATCATCGAGATCTGAAGCCGGAAAACATCCTTTGCCTTCGAGGTGGTGCCAAGGTAGTACTTGCCGATTTTGGCCTGGCGACTGGTGAGAAGACGAGCTCCGACTTCGGTTGTGGCAGCACCTTCTACATGGGGCCCGAGTGCCAAGGCGGCATCACACATCGCCTTGCCAACTACAACACCGCCGCCAATGATGTCTGGTCGCTTGGCGTCATCCTAGTCAATCTCATCTGCGGACGTAATCCATGGAAGCAAGCCTGCCCTGCCGACGATACATTTCGCGAGTATCTCCGGAACCCAGAGTTTCTCAAGGAGATCTTGCCCATCTCGGACGAGGTCAACTCCATCCTCAAACGTGTGTTTACCTTTCGCGCCGAATCTCGTTGCTCCATCTCCGAACTCCGCAAGATGCTGCACGGGGTTGATCGTTTGACTGCCACCGCCGCCGAAGTACAAACTCGCCAGGAAGCTGCACGCATCGCCGCAAGCCAGGCGCATGCTGCACGTCAAGCCGAGAAGCTGGCGGCTGCCTCTGCCAACGCTGCCGCTGCCGCTCAGTGTGCCCAGCAAGCCAAGCAGCTCGACGCCACCATTCGACACATGCCTTCACGCAAGCCCCTGCGAGCCAGCATCCATCATCAAGCCCAGCCTGTTCAGCCTGTTGTCATTGTCACGCAAACGGAGCGCTCTGAATCTGTTGACGGCAGTGTGGACTGGAATAACCATCCCATTGCCCACGCTGCCGACATTCTGGTGAATGCACAAATGCCTTCAACGCCAGCGAGACGTGGGGCAGAGTCACATTCTCTCAACACTACCCCCGAGTTGTCACTGTGTAGCTCGCCTAACCTGCCCGACGACCGAGACGGTCTGTCTGACGATTGTTCTAGTCGGAGTGGCAGTGACGAATCTCGACGCAGCTCTGCATCCTACACTGGCCTCCCACCTACACCACAATTTACCCCTCAGACCATGGAGGAAGCCAGGCATCCAGCCGACTATTCGCCTACGCCTGCTAGCCGACGTGTGCTCGACGCCAAGCTCGATGCATTGTTTGTCGACCCGCTGATCCAAAGCAAGGAGTCTACGCGAGACCTTCCGGCTCGATGGCTGCAAACACAATGGGAAGGACAGGCCACCTTTCCCTCGAGATACACAACTGAGACTGGACAAGAATACAAGTTTCAGGATGGCCCCTGGCAAGCCTCAAAGCAACTATACGATACCGCTCGTCGCGCGCACCCCACGTTCCGAGCCGATCCTTTTTCCCGAGCCACATAGATATTTTGCACTGCTCGAAGCCATCACTTCGACACTGCCTGTCATTGTATCCCCTGTACACCACATATATCCCGCGCAGCTTTTCTGTGCCTCTCGCGTTGATTAGATGATTCTGGGAATCATCGTCTTGCCCACATAGCATTTGTATTTCGTACCCAAAACGTCACCTTCTGCAGTGTTCCTGTTTGCAACATGATCACAACTTTGCATTTCACTTTCAATGCGTGTCACTCCTGACTGCCGGTTGTGTGAGACTCCGAAAAATTGTTTCTAATTCGGGTGTCCAAGACGCCACGGAGTTGTCTGGGATAGAAATTGTTGATATGCGTGGCTGCACCTGCGATGAACCCCTTTCCCTTTCCAGGGGAGAGAGTCGGCAGGACCCTGCACCCTTCATTCCTCGTTGCATGACTTCACCTTGTCTCGAGTCAGACAACATTTATGCGTGCTTTAAGCACGAATTTGCGGGACCCGATACCTACAACCAATGTTCGCATCACTAGTGGCGTTGCAGTCCAGCGCTACGGCGCAACAACGTCAGGCGAACACAACGTAGGCCGACGTCCTAGTGCCGAGTTGGCCCTTAATTAAGCCGCCTTGGTTTGAGATCATGCTTGAGCAAGAATAAGGCCTTGCCGAGCATGACTGGCTGGTTGTCGGCCAAATCCTTCATACGGATCAATTGACGTACTCTTACAGACGGTCAGGCACCGCTCACAGGAGTCCGCCAGCCCCAAGCCGAACTTGCATAGCAACTCCGATGCGGGACCACAATGTTGGGATAAGTTTATTTGTTCGAAGGCATTCGGCTAGTCTGTTGGTCATCAGATGCCAGGCCTTTCCCGTCGACGTGCGAGGCGTGAGGGCGGCTCACTGTCCGAGAGGCACACTTTCACCTGTAACAACTAAATTGAGTGCACACTACAAACAAGCCCTGCATTGATTGAAGCCACGCGACAACAGAACTATTTGCACACGCGCCCGTATATTCAACATATTTTGTTGGTTAAGCGGTTACGACTCACACTTGCGAGACGCCGACGTTTATGCGCGTCCGGCTCGTTCTTGCTCGCAAACAACGCATCATGAGCCGTAGCACCCCTGTGACTCTCCGAGCACCCATGAATCATGCATACTGTTACTTGTATCTCACAGCGTGCTCAGCGCTGTTTCGAGCGGATTGCGAAGTACGACATGCGCCATGCGCAGAGCTGTTTTCAAAATCGTCCTTCACGTGAAGGCTCTGGGCCTATGGCAATGCCCGCGTTGGCGGACTCCGATATCCCGGCGTTTTCCAGTTCCGAACATCGGCGAAAGTACACGGCCCAAGGCCGTCTTCCGACTTTCACTCCCGAGGCCTAGGCGCTACCAATACCATGGTCCTCTAGCAGACGAGCGTCATTGGCGTATAATTTCAAATTAGTTGCCAATGCCTCGACCGCGGTCCATGAGCATAGACACCGGCTCGGAATCCTGCAAGTCCGCTCTTCCCGACGCAACCGCACGCAGGTGTTCGCCATTCGGTATAAACGCCTCTTGTGCAAGGACTCAGTCGTTGTCAGAGCGACCATGTGACCACAGTTGTATATTTGAATCTCAAATCACCAACACACCCAGGTTTGTTTGTGTGTTTGTGGGTTTGTTGGGTGTGTTGGTGCACATTTGATGTTCGATCTTGACGAAGATCGCACACGTTGTTAAGACAGTTCATTCCAAGGGTCGTCGTCCTCAAAGCCTGGCGCTTGTGACTCTGCGATGGGAGACGAAAGCTTCTCTAAAGAACCCAAACTAGATCGTGCTTGATCTCTTCCTTGCTCGGGCCGGGCAGCATCAGTCTCGATCCGTTCGCTCGACAAGCTCTTCTCGTCCTCTTGAACCGCTTCATCGTTCGCGGTACTGCCTAGTCTGTAATCTGTGTTGCTGTTGTAAGAGGTTGCTTTGGGCATCGACGAGGGCGTCGGCTGTGGTAACGAACTTGTACTTGCATGCCAGGTTGCATTGATCTCAGCCAATGCAGAGCCAAGTGCCTCGCCCCAACTGTCCACCTGTGTCTGCATGCCAGCCACTTTGGAGTGAAGCAGGTCGACCCGAGTAGCCTTAGGCGCATTTGTCACACTACGACTCCACATTTTACCTCGTTCTGAAGGAAGAAGTAGAGCTACTTCTTCCATAGATACCGTCTGCGAATTCAGCCTTCGAGCTTCGTCGAAGCTCTCTCGGAGTTGACGAGACAGTATAGCGCAGTCAGATGAGGAGATTTGCGGCGAAGACAATTCTGGCTTTGTTTCCAATAGCGACAAATCGAGAGCCGTTGAGTCTCCTACACTGTTGACTTTTGATGGGGACGCTCGCGAGAACAAGGCACTGCTGTCGTCTAGGTAGTCCAAGTCGGAGAGTATGTCGGACAGCGTCAGACGAGCCGCAATCGATGGGGCTGCTGAGATCGTTGCCATACTTGCGCTGTGATGATCTCCAAGTTTCTTTATGAGAATGCGTACGTGAACTAATCGCAAGGAGGTAGAGTACGTTTGACACCTCACAAACCTCGGGACTCGGAAGAGTCATAGCCAGAGAGTACACAGGCCCACGACGGTGGCACAAAGCAACAGATTCTTGTAGGGATGTATGCTAGGCTGCATTACACTAGAGCACATGTGCGTGCTGCATGCGAGGGCTACGACTGACTGATAATAAATGAGCAAAGAGGGCCCAGAGAGAACTTCGTCTAAATCTTAAGTTCTCTGAATCCGCAAACTTCAGCTGGGGATGGCTTGGTAGAGGTCTTTCGGTGCGCTTTCTCATTCTCTTCCGAACGAGATTTGGCTACCTTTTCTAGTTGACGTTCACGTTTGCGTGCCTGAGCAGTGTCTCGACGTTCTCTCGCCGTAGGCACTCGCCGACGGACAGCGACACTGGACTTGTTTGGCAGGCCGTCCTTGCGTGGACGACCCCGTCCTCGCTTGATGATCTCGTATTCCTCTCGCATCCCTTCGCCGTCGTTAGCAGGATCGGAGGAAGGTACACTGTTGTCTTCAGGACTTTGTGAACCGGGCTGGGAAGGTCGATCTGCATCGGGAGATCGACTCTGGGACCGTCGCTTTGGACTTCGAATGAAACTCATACCCATCGGATCAGACGAAGCTGCTCGCTTGGCGCTGAGCTTATCAGCCCCAGGAGTGCTTCCGCGCGACAGACTAATAACATCAGGTGTTGCACAAGTAGTGTCTACCCCATCTTCCGTCGTTGCAGTCGTCGAAGGTGAATCTCCTTCGCCGCTACTGTGTGTGGCGTAAGTATCGACAGACGAGGGCGAAGCGGCTCGCCATTGACGCATATGATCAGGCAGCGACGTCGGGGGGACCAGCGTGCTACTGATTTTCGATGAACCTTCTTGCTTGGCATCGACAACAGCCTGTAATTCAGCTCCGACCTTTTCCTCGTCTGTCTGAGTGTCTTTTTCAACAAGTAGTTCGACGACGTGTGCCCAGTCGTTGTGATGAAGCTTTAGCAAGCGGCGGACATCGCTCAAGGCGTGTAAACCAGATGTGCTCTGCATTACCATCTTTTCTTCCACGGTCGGCTCGTTGGACACGTTGTCGTTCTCTTCTGAGTCGGATTCGGTCAACACGCTCTGTTCCTTGATACGCGGTAATCCAGCGTGTGGTCCGTCCACATTGCGGACAGAGCTATAATGCTCCCAATTGTGGTACGCAAGGTACAGTGGGCCATAGGCCTCCACATCACGTTGGGAAACATCGTCTGTTGGCAATGTATCGGCGCCTGCGGAAGGTGACTCAAGTGTAGGATCTGTAGCCGGTAGGTCGCATCCGCTGGCAAGTAAGGTCGAAGCGGTTTTCTTCTTCCGCCTTGACTCATCTCGGTTCTGGCGCCTTTGTTGACGATCAGTAGGCAGGCCGGCGTGGTCGCCGACCTGAATGGAGTTCTGAACGCGTAGTCGCTCGTTCTCCTTCTCTTGCCTTGCCCGCATCGCTGCAGGTGAATTGTCGTCACCCTCGACCACGTAGACAAGACCTGGCTGTACAATTTTGATCTGCTTCAGCTTCATTTGAGCAAAGGCGTGCAGCTCGACATGTCCGCCGTACGTGCCCGGCTCGCGCATGATGCGAACATAATCATCAAACGGTTTGTCGTCTACGAAGCCTGCAAACTTCTCGGGCCGAGAAGCAAGATGATCGCACGTCTCTTGACGCAGCTGAGCGTGTCTGTCGGGATATCCGTAAAGCTGATCGGAAAGGGCCCGAAAAAGGCAATTACCATCTCCAGTGGTGTTGGCAGCATAGAGTCGCATGCGCTTGAGCTGCTGGTTGAGGTCGCGTTCCACCTGCTCTGGATCGCCCAGCGGATACGAGTGCTTGCCTCTACTGCTCCGTGTAACCCTTTCATCTGCGGGGCGTGCACAAGTGCGTAAGCGGGGTGGAGCTTGCTTAGTTCGGCGGACGCGGACAACTTACTTTTCAAGGATGTGGCTGCACGAGATGTACGCTTGCTCGGCCCTGCGATCGCGTTACACTGCGACCTCGGCATGAGTGCTGATGGTCTGCTACGGGTCGCAGCGGCGGCTCACGTGATGTTTCGATGGGAGCTCGAGTCAGATCCGTTTGTCGATGGTCATCTGCAGGCCTCGCGCACACGAACAAAGGGTTGACGCTGTATGTCTAGTCCCAACAATGCCGAAAGTAAGATGGCTATCGGAAGCGCCGACCGCTCGCAGAGTGCCTTGGCGTGACGGGAATGAAGTGGAAACGATTTGCGCAGGGCGGTGTGATGAACCTCAACTCTGCTCAATCACTCGTGTGGGGAGTGCCGCCCGACCCTATGCGAGATATCGTCGTACGTGACTGCGACTGCAAGTCTCGCTATTTTTTCTCCCTACCGCGCCCGCTGATCAAATTGATCAAAGTCGAAGTGCGAATTTGCCCGATAGACCGAATCACGCAGGATCGTATTGCTAGCGCAAGCGATTTACATGATATTTGTATTCTTGTTCAAATTTTTGCGCTTGCTAGCTCGCACGATCGCGCATGATTCGCGCAGAAACCTACTACAAAACGTGCAAAACGCAAACGTGAAATGCATGAGATTTGAAATACAAAGATTCGTCCCGTATGTTAGACCATCGGGACTTTCGAAAAAAATCGAAAAATCCCCGTAATCCCCGCGGTAGACAGCGGAAATGGCCGCCGTGTTGGATGTGATGCGGCACACCTTCATCTGACTGCCGTCGCCACAGGAATCTCAGCTGGGACGATCGATAGCTACTCACAGTCTGCGCTCTGGTCAGGCGAGAGTCATGCAGTGCACGCGGTAAATGGCCTCACGACACGGACATCGCCAGTGCATGCAGCATCCTCTTGCTCTCGAGTCTAGCAATCCGGAAGCTTAAGTCTCTTCCACTTTCTTCCCCCAGGTCTTGGCACTCAAGCAACGTCATTTACCAGTCTGTCAGGGGCCGAAGGGCGTCACGAGGAATTCACGCTCGTTGCGCAACTCTAGCCAAGTCTCGAGTGGTTGCGACCTCCCGACTTCATTTCATTTTGTCTCAAGAGTGCCACTCGTCCCTCCGCCGACGCGTTGCCCAATGTTGCCCGGCCTTTTGGCTTGTGACCCATGCAAGTTCGGCTTCACTCCTTCTCGCTAATCGCTATATAAATGCCTCACCGTCAGTGTTTGTCGGAACAAGAGCATCCTCATCCATCGGAGCTGGTTCTACCCAAAATTAGCATCATGTCCGCGACTTCTGTGCGTCGAGATGTTGCAAACCATTCCAACGATAGTGCGAGCTGCCGCTCTTTGACGTTTGTCCCGCCGTCTGGACGCATATGGAGCCTTTCGGTGTTTATCACTGTTGTCACAATCGCGCTCAGTGGCGCAACATATGGACTTGAAAACTCACTCATGAGCCCTCTGGCAGCCATGCCAGAATTTGTGAAGAAATACCAGGGAATCAATCCACAGACGGGCGATTATACTTTCACGGCACCCCACCAATCAATGATCTTTTCGATCCCGCTGATCGGTACCATCTTCGGTGCCCTAGTCTCGCCGTGGATTCAGAACAGGCTTGGTCGCAAGTGGTCGCTATGCGCTGCCTACATGTTCAGTTTGCCCTCGACACAGCTGCAGCTCTGGGCACCTAATCTGCCAGCCTTCATTGTTGGCAGAGTCATGAATGGATTTGCGTACGGATGTGCGCTAAGCATCGGGCCGCTCTACCTTGCCGACGTGGTGCCAGTGAAAATTCGCGGCGGTGCTGTTGCCAGTTCCAACCTGCTCACCATCTTGGCCAATCTGCTGGCTGCCATTTGCTGCTGGGCGACGAATCAGAATTATGATGATGCTCGCAAATACAAAGTGCCGCTAGCTGTACAGGCAGGCCTGCCATTCATCCTGCTCATCCCGACCCCATTTCTCCCCGAATCACCAGTTTGGTGCGTGCAAAAGGGCAGAATTGCTGAGGCACGAGCTGCCCTGCGACGGGTACGACCAGTGTCCAATGAAGAGATCGAGAGCGAATTGCAAGACATTGTTCGAGCGGAACAAGAGCGCAAAAATTTGGTAAAGGACACCAAATTCACAGACATCTTCAGCCGCAAGCATCTGCCGCGCACAATGGTGGCAGGCTCCTTCTTCTCGCTCAATCAGGTCAGCGGTATCATTCTGAGTACCACGTATGCCACTGTGTTTTTGACACAGCTGAATCTTGGGGATCCTTTCATCTTGACCGTATACGCGTACGTGACGCAGGTGGTCGGCGCTGCTCTAGCCATCCTGCTGCTCGAAAAAGTGGGCCGAAGATCGCTAGCGCTTCCGGGTTTTGTCATACTTACCGCCATCGACTTTGTCGCCGGTGGCCTGGCGTTCAATTTGGAGGATCCGAGCTACGCTAAAGCTATCTCTGGCCTTGCCATGACGTTCAACTTCTTCTGGACGCTATGCTTCTACTCAATCTCACTGCTCATGCCTTCCGAGCTACCGACTCAGCGGCTGCGCACTTACACGATGTCGTACGCTATCGGCTGGGGTCAAGCCACCGCTGTTGTAACGACTCTGGCTCTACCGCAAATCACCGCCCGCGATGCTGGCAATTTGTCAGCCAAGGCTTATCTCATCTTTGCTGGATGTATGCTGGTCATCACGATTCTGGCCTTCTTCCTATTGCCAGAAACGCGAGGACGTACCTTCTACGAGATCGACCAGCTATACAACAACAAGGTGCCTGCTTGGAGGTGGTCGAGGTACGAAATTGCCCACAGCGAACCGCATCTGTCACATTCGGACGAATCCCACACCGTCGATCTTGTCAGCGTCGACAAAAAGAGCTCGCACATCACGTCCACCAATACCCACACTCATACTACTTAGTGTCAGCTGCACTCCCGTGTACCAGTATCCTTAGCGCCAGCATCATATCGGCACTGCGCATAGCGGGCAAAGCTCGCAGCTCCAAGCGCAAAGCGCAAAGTGGGTGTACTCCTTGTTAGGTCATTCATAATCAAATACAATTAATAATGAATTCAGTCTGTACACGAATTACAATCAGCGAACAATGGAACGCGAGAAGGGAGAAAATAAGATCAACACCTGAGCTGGGCTGCCTGTTTGCATTATGAAAAAGCGGCCAGGGAAGCTTTGCGGTGATCGTCACACATCTTTCCCTCTCACTGCGCTATCTCGTGTTTTCCCATCTTCAACGTCGTTTCCTACCTCGTAGTTGACATCTTTGGTCGAGTTGCGGCAAGATGGACGCCAATCAGCTTCTCACCAATACTCTCTCGCCGGACCAGGCTATTCGATCCGATGCTGAGCACAAGCTCGAAGCGGCGGCACGCGACAGCTACCCGCTATACATGAGCATGTTAGCGGCTGAGCTTGCCAACGAGTCGTCTCCTTCACATATCAGGACCGCTGCGGGTCTTGCCGTCAAGAACGCTCTTACAGCTCGCGATCCCAGCCGCATTGAGGAGTACACAGCTCGTTGGACCGCACTGCCACAAGAAAATCGCAACGATATCAAACAAAAGACGCTGGGTACGCTTGGTAGCCAGGAACATCGTGCTGGAACTGCAGCCGCTCAGGTGGTCGCCGCTATCGCCGCCATAGAGCTTCCTGTTGGACTGTGGAACGAGCTCATCTCACAGCTTCTCGGCGCCATGAGCGATCAGTCCAACATGCGTCTTCGACAGGCCGCACTCCAGGCGATCGGCTTCACTTGTGAAGTCATCAGCTCTGACGTCTTATCCGCACAGTCCAACGAAATTCTGACCGCTGTCATTCAAGGTGCCCGAAAGGAGGAGCCTTCGCCAGAAGTGCAGCTGGCCGCACTTCAAGCTCTTTTCAACTCGCTCGAGTTTGTAAAGGCCAATTTTGAGCGAGAAGGAGAGCGCAACTACATCATGCAGGTCGTCTGCGAAGCAACGCAGAGTACGCACATGCCTGTCAAGGTAGCTTCCTACGAATGTCTAGTCCGCGTCATGCAGCTGTACTACGACAAGATGCGTTTCTACATGGAGCAAGCTCTCTTTGGTCTCACAGTTCTAGGCATGCGCGATAGCGAAGCCAAAGTCGCTCTCCAAGCAGTCGAATTCTGGTCGACCGTCTGCGATGAAGAAATTGAGCTGGTCCTCGAAGCAGAGGAGGCACAAGAATTTGGCGAAGAGCCAGAGAGGGTTTGCTACAACTTTGCCCGTGTCGCACTGCCAGAAATTGTTCCTGTCCTGCTCGAGCTTCTCAAGACACAAGACGAAGACGCTGATGAAGACGAATGGGATGTGTCCAAGGCCGCAGGTACTTGTGTCGGTCTACTTGCTCAAGTGGTCGGCGACGACATTGTGAGGCTCGCCGTACCATTCGTCGAGACCAACATCAAGGTGCCTGACTGGCATGCGCGAGAGGCTGCCGTCATGTGTTTCGGCTCTATCATGGAGGGTCCAGATCGCAAGACTTTGGCTCCCTTGGTCGAGTCTGCCCTACCCACCATCATCGAAATGCTGCGTGACGAGAGCGTAGCAGTAAAAGACACCGCTGCTTGGACGCTCGGCCGCATTTCCGACCTATGCTGCGACTCAATCAAGCCCGATGTCCACTTGCCCGCGCTCATTCAGGCTCTCGTTCTCGGCCTGCAGGACGAGCCTCGCATTGTCACTAATTGCTGTTGGGCTATCATGAACTTGTCTGAGCAACTAGGTGCAAGCTCGCTCTCCTACGAAGGCGGTCAGGTGCCGTCCTCAACACCACTCTCACCGTTCTTTGAAGGTGTTGTCGGCAGTCTTCTTCAGGCGACAAGCCGCAATTCGAACGAGTCCAACAGCAGAACTTCAGCATACGAGGCTCTTGCCAGTTCCATCACTAATTGTGCTGCTGACTGCGTCCAACACGCCAGCAACGTCCTCGTCCAGATTCTCGACCGACAACAGCAGCTCAACGAGGTGGCTTCACAGCTCGTCGGTATGGATGATCGCAACAATTGGGCGGAGTTGCAGGCAAACCTGTGTAGCGTCCTCATGGCATGCGTACGACGTCTTGGACGCGAAACTCTGCCTCTCGGCGACCGCATCATGACCAACCTGCTGACTCTCATTCAAAATGGCTCGAAACAGCCCACAGTACTTGAAGACGCCTTCTTTACCGTCGGTGCGGTCATTGCTGCATTTGAAGGGGACTTTGAGAAGTATCTTGGCGCCTTCCTGCCCTTCATGGTCGAGGGTCTCCGCAATCATGAAGAATACCAGCTTTGCTCTATCAGTGTTGGTCTTATCGGCGACATTTGCCGAGCACTCGGTGAGAACTCTGCCCAATACTGCGACGAGTTCATGAATGCACTCTTCGCCAACTTACAGTCACCGCAGCTAAATCGAAGTGTCAAGCCACCGATTCTGTCGTGCTTTGGAGATATCTCTATGGCAATCGGTCCTGCATTCGAAAAGTACCTGCAAATGGCGATGTCGGTGCTGGCGCAAGCATCGCTGATCCTGACATCAGATCCAAACGACTATGATATGATTGAGTACATCAACTCACTCCGCGAAGGTATCTGCGAGGCTTACGTCGGCACCGTGTCAGGCATGAAATCCAACATGGGTGCTTTGCAGGTGTACGTTGACGGCATGTTTACGTTCATTGCACTGGTCGCACAGGCTCAATCTCAGGGACAGGCATCAGAGCCTCTGATTCGAGGCACACTCGGTCTTTTGGGCGACTTGGCCGGTGCTTTCCCGAACGGAGAGCTTAAGTCGTTGTTGTCAGCTGCATGGGTTGCCGAATACATCAAGGCGGGACGAGGCCGTGGAAACGGACCAGAGACGAGAAAAATTGCCGCCTGGGCACGTGAAATGGCCAAGAAAGCCATCAAATAGTCTCTTCCCCTGCATTTTCCTTCACCCCCATACACGCGATTGGCTAAGTACGGCGTGGCTCCAACAGCCCCTGCCATGTCGCTGTCTTTATCATACAACGCCCTGTGCAATCGTCTCATTCATGTAATACCCTCCCTCTGTGCCCATCTCCACTCCAATCTCAGCTCCTTTTCTCCACAACCGCATGTTCCTTTCCTCATACAATGTTACGTCGTCGTTCCCACGCATGTCTCTCATGTTTTCCCATCTGCAGATGCCGCGGAAGTCATCTGCGCCTAACACAACAGTCGTGCTTGTACAGCCTGGATTCGTCTAGTGTATGACTTTGTGCGGAAGAGTCTCAGCGTGACGCCTTAGCCTGCGTGATGAAGGCTTTGATCTTAGCGAGGTCCTTGTGTCCGGCGGTTTCGACGCCGGTGCTGGTGTCGACAGCGAAAGGCTGAGCTTTTCTGATGGCCTCGGTGACGTTGTCAGGTGTAAGGCCACCTGCGAGGAGCACAGGCATGGCTCGAGGAACAGAGCCACCAACAATAGACGGCAATGGGTCGGCGTTACGGACGGACGCTGCGACTGACCAGTCAAATGAGATGCCGGTGCCTCCATCGCCGTTCGTGGCCGACGTAGGACTGCCAGCTGTGTCCAGGGCAGCAATGTGGTGGTATCCAGGACGTGAGACGTCCTTCAACTGGTGCGCACCGACCTTGGTATCCGCCCCAACGTGGAAGACGCGAATGACCAGGAGGCCAGGTAGGAATTTGGCCCACTCGATACCCTCCGTTCGGCCATGCAGCTGAACGCCATCCAGACCCAGCCTCTGAGCGGTACTTGCTACCTCAGCTAGTGACTGATCCCTAAAGACGCCAACGACCAGCGGTGGTCGACGAGCCTCGTGCTTGCTTCGGGCACGAAGCTTCTTGACCGTCAGAGAGAACCAATCTTCGGGTGTGACACCAGACTCGATCCCGTTGACAGCTGCAGGGTCGATTTTGTCGGCGGCCGCGAAGGGAAGCGACCTCACAGCCCGAACGATCTCTGCAGCTTGATCCAGAGGAACAGTGCGCTTCGTACCTGGCGCTAGAATCATGCCGAGCATGTCAGCACCGGCTTCAGCAGCAGTGACTGCGGCCTCTACCGTAGACAGACCACAGATCTTTACCAGTGTCTCCTGAGGGGTCGAGATATCTTCGTCAGGTACTCCGACACTCGGCAGCCCGCCGGGAATGGTTTGTTGAGCAGAGCTGGAGGTAGGCAGACCGAGGAGATCATGGATAAAGGCGCGTTTGTCTTGGGCCCGCATTAACGCCTCACCTACCAGGACTGCACCGACGCCTTCCTTGAGGTATTTTTCTACATCGCTTCGACCGCTGATACCGCTGAGTGCACACAGGATGACACCGCCTTTGCTGGCTGCATCTGCAAGTCGCGAAGTTGTCTCCATGTCGACCTTGAAGTCGTGCAGGTTGCGATTGTTGACACCGACGACTTTGGCTCCGAGTTTGATGGCTCGCGCCATTTCGTCCGTGTTGTTGACTTCCACGAGAGGCTCCATGCCCAGACCGAGACTGTAGTCGTACAGTACCTTGAGCTGCTCGTCGGTCAACATGGCAACAATCAGCAGAACAGTATCAGCCCCGGCGAGTCGTGCCTCGGCAATCTGGTAGGTGTCAATGATAAAGTCTTTGCGCAGGATGGCAGGACGATCGGGCAGGTTGTCGACTGCTTTTCGGGCCAAGGACAAGTCATGCAGACTGCCTTTGAACCATTTGGGCTCAGTCAGCACACTGATGACACTTGCCCCGCCTCGGGCATAAGCCAGAGCCTGAGCGCCGGCGTGCGCAGAAGGGTCAATGTCGCCTTTGCTCGGACTAGCACGCTTCATCTCGGCCATGACGCCTGGCAGCCCTGCGGCGGCGTGGCGCTGTAGTCGATCAGGGAACGAGATCTGCGGGGGAGCGAGGTGAAGTGACAGAGCAATGTCAAGATCTCGCTGAGAGAATCCGGGCATAGCTTTGACAGTTGCGATGTCTTTCAGTCGCTGAACGTGGATTTGCTCGAGAATAGTGCCCACGTTTGAGGTAGCAGATCCATTGGCGGCACCGCTCGTTGCCATGGCAAGAACGGGTTCAGTCGTGCTTTCGGCACGTTGAATGGCCGCAGCGTCCACCTTGGCTTGCGGATTGGCTTCCCAGCTTCCACCAGTCCAGCTGAGAAAGTTGACCATCATCTCCTTTCCGCCGACACTAAGGATGCTTTCTGGATGATACTGGACTGCTTCGACGGTGTAGCGGGTGTGACGGATACCCATGACTACGCCACTTGCGGTCTTGGATGTGACGACCAGCTCTTTGGGCAGGCTGGGCAACTGCGCTGCAAGACTATGGTAGCGAGTGCCAATGACGCCATGCTCGGGCAAACCGGCGTACAAGCCTTTGGCATCGTGCGAAATCTCGGACGTCTTGCCGTGCACGATCTCGCCCGCAAACTCCACAATGCCAGTATATGCAGAGTAGATGGATTGCAATCCCATGCATACCCCGAGAATGGGGATCTTGCCGGCAAAGTGTTTGATGCAAGGTATGGAGATGCCAGAGTCGTGGAGTGGATGACCTGGGCCGGGGCTGATGACAATGTTGGCTGGATTGAGCGCTTCGATCTCTTCGATTGTCACCTTGTCGTTTCGATAGACTACGAGATCAGCGCCTGCTTCTGCAAGGAACTGGACAACATTGTAAGTGAAGCTGTCGTAGTTGTCAATGAGAACAGTCTTTCCTTTCGCCGCAGTCTTGCCGGTGTAGATGCTCTGAGGCTGGACATTTGAGGCAACTGAAACAAGGCCCTCAACAGGCACCGTCATGATAGAGCTTCTGTGGGGGTTTGGGCTCGCAATGAGCAGATTGGTGCCAACTTTATACAAAGGAAGCGGTTTGGAGAAGGACAGCTTGTTGGAACTCAGAAGAATTTCATATTTGACGGACCGAGTCATATGTGCCATTCAATTTGACGCTTCATCGACTGTCGACTCACTTTGGCTCACACACCGACTTCGACCATACACACATGCATCCGATCTAGAGTCACCTTCTATGTCTATTTCTAAAGGTGTGTTCTATGGCAGTCTCTAGTGAAACGAGCACCGAGGTTGTGGATCGGTGTCGATCGATGCCGTGCATCTATCGAGGCAATAATTATCGCGAACAGTCTATTTGGCATTCTCCTGCTCGGCAGTGGTGACGAACTTGAAGGGCTTGCCGTTTTCCAGCTTGGTCTCGAAGGCCTTGAAGTTCTCCTCGGGAACGCCGAGTTCGAGAAGCTTGGCGAAGGCCGAGCTGAAGTCTTTGAAGAAGTCTTCTTCGCTCTTGGCGTACTTTTGCACGTAGCTCTTGAAAGATTTGTCCTGAACAAGAGCCATGTCGGTCATGAGCATCATCAAGCTCTTGGTCGACTTGTCCTCAAATTGAGGAGGACCGTTCCACTTTCGGAGGCTCCACTTGTCGTTCATGAGCAGGTTGTAGTACTCGTTGGTGAACGACGTTGGCGAGTGGGTCCAAGGTCCATCGAAACCAGATCGGTCCGTGTGGCAGCGTCCGAGAGCGTGGGCGCCAGACAGAGCTACAATCTCCTGATCGTTGAAACCCATCTTGTAGAAAATGTAGCGCAGATGGTCGGGACCCTTGTCACCGTCGGGCAGGCGACCATCAGGGGTACATTTGTCGGAAGTCGAGTCTTTGCGTCCAGGGCGCCAGGCTACAACGGGACCACCTAGTTCCTGAACAGCAACGACACCACCCAGGGTCCATAGATCCGAGTAGGTGATCCAGGGGAATTTCTTGTGGATCTTCTCCATAAAGTCTCGGGCGACGTTGAGACCAGCGTTGGCGCCGTGGTTGGATTCGGGTGCGTGACGCATAGTGGCACCGTTAGAGCCGCCAGTGTTGCTTTGCTTGTCGTACGTGCCGGAAGCGTGCCATGCGAGTCGAATCAGGACTGGGCCGAAGGAGCCGTCATCGTAGTCCGGGTTGGACTCAAGCTCATTGGCAATAGCGTTGTAGACCTGCTGATAGTCAGCCTTGGAGTGCGAGCCTACTTGGCCGCCATTTGACTCGCGAGTGGCTGCTCGGGGGTCTTTGGAGCCGGAAAGCTTGTTGGCGCCATCAGGACCAACGCCAAGCGCAGCCTTCTTGTCCTCTTGACCGAAGAGCAGGAAGGCACCGCCCGCAGCAACGGCAATGGCAACAGAAGTGACCAAGACTTTGCTGGTCGACTTGTTGGCCGAGGATGGAGGGGGAGGAGGCGAACCGGGCGTAGGGCTGCTATAGTGGCGAACACCACTTCGAGCGTACGAAGGGCGTGCAAAAGTGTTTAGGTTGCGTGCAACGGGAGCACGAAGAGGCTGAGCCACTCGCAAACCGGTTCGAAGAGAAGCCATGGTGATCTTGATACAATAGGTGATGATGGTAACGGATCAAGAAGAGACAAGGGAAAAACGTCGACGCTTATCACGGATCTGCTCGCGTACGGAATCCTGGACATGTGTGCATGAATACGGCTTTCAATTTTTTGACTTTCTTCTTGTGGGATCAGCGCATTGCTAAGCACCACCAAATGCGCCGACTCAGGCCCGCCGACGCAATTTCTCATTTATTCCTTCATCTGAAGCACCCTTGAGCGAGGCGTGCTGAGCGCGGCGATATCGTCTGCCATTTCAACAGAATTTGGAGGATATCACGGCGGCGGACGCAGAGATTCTTGTCGAACGCCGAAGACGCGAGATGAGATGCCGTCTTGCTTATCTAATCCGATTCTTCCAGATGTTAGACCTGCAAAATACCGACGCGTGAGCTTTTTGGGGCCGGCTCCGAGAGAAAGATGCACAAATGCACGGATGACCTGGCACAGCAGACAAACGTGTTGCATTTCGCATTCTTGTCCGAGTAACACGACACCGCCTTCGGTCTGCAGCGTTATCCTTCTTGCCTCGTATGGCTTCTCCGCATCAAGGAGCTGGTGCGCCTGGCATGAATCCCAATATGGTGCAACCGCGCGGGCCGGCACCGCGTCCGCCGCAAATGCAGCCAGGTCAGCCTCAGCAGCAGCGGCCTGGCCAACCATATCCTCAGCAACAGTCTTTGAACGCGCAAATGGCTGGTATGAACCTTCAGGGACGTCCCAATCTTCCACCGCAAGCGCAATCGCAACCTCAAGCTTACCAGCAGGCACGTCCGCAGCAAGGTCATCAGCAACTGCAGCCCCAAGCGCGTCCACAGCCACAGCAGCAAGCCGCATCAGGACCGACTAGCGGCGCTCAGCTGCCTCCGCCGCCAGACTTTGGACCTGCAAAGACAAAGAGAAGCGCAAGAGCCTACCACACAGAGCAGGCACCTGCGGCTACAGGCTGGAATGACGCTCCTGGCCAACCCAACCCACCACAGGCAGCATGGCAGCAAGCTGCTGCTGAAAGGTCTGCACAGCACGAGCATCACTTTGCCCAACAGGACGACAGCGCCCTTGACCAGATGCCGGGCCAGCGCAATGTGCTCTCGCCAACGCAGGCAGCTCACAACCGCGCCATGATGACACAGAGCGGTGGTAACACTGCCGGCGCCCGACCCGATATGCCCCAAAACCAGCAAAGCACCATCTCTGGAATGCAGACTGGCGGCGCAATTGCGCAACCCCCTCACCAAGCAGGTCAGCGCTTCGCTGGACCTCGCTCCAAAATCGATCCCGATCAGATCCCAAGCCCTGTCGAGATGCAGGATGCAGATCAGGAGTTCTTTGACAAAGAGTGGTTTGCTACGTGCGGACGGGGTGGAATGCCGCTCAGCACGACCAACTTTGCTGCAGTTGACCAGGGAAATTGCTCGCCCAGGCACTTGCGTCTCACCACCTACAGTCTGCCGTCAACGGATGAGATTGCAGCAACGTCCCAACTCCCCATTGCCGTACTGCTGCAACCTTTTGCTCAGCTGCGTTTGGACGAGGCTCCCATTCCTTTGGCCACCTTTGGAGAAAGCGGTCCACCAAGATGTAAGCGGTGCCGAGCCTATATCAATGCCTGGTGTGTCTTTGTCGAAGGAGGACAAAAGTGGTCGTGTAACCTCTGTGGCACGGCGACCGAAGTGGCTGCCGACTACTTTTGTAATCTCGACATGAGCGGACGTCGCGTGGATTTCGATTCACGGCCCGAACTTTCCCACGGATCGATCGACTTTGCAGTGCCGAAAGAGTACTGGGCTATTCAATCGAGCCCGCCTGCCTCTGTGCTGCTGCCCGTCGCACCGGCGAGCACCCACACCGAAACGGCCAAGGTAGACCCTAAGAACGAAACCAACCAGAACGAGTACGAAGGCACTACCCTTGGTCTGAGCGGACAAGGCGCACAGGCAGCCAAGACAGCCACCAAAGCTGCTAGTGAAGCCCTGAGTCAACTGCAGTTGGGCAAGGGACGGACTACAGTAAGAGCTCCCCGTGCTCTGACCTACTTGTTTGCCATCGACGTCAGCTACAGCTCAGTGCGTTCTGGCGCGCTCAAGAGCTCGGTCGAGTCAATTCGCGATACCTTATATGGACCTCGCACCGATTTGCAAGAGGGCGCCAACGGTGCTCCTGATGCTGATCCCAACTCTGGTCCTGGATTCGGACTTTCCCACGGCAGTCAGGTGGCGATCATCACCTTTGATCGTGCTCTTCAATTCTACAATCTGTCTGCCGAGCTTGACCAGGCTCAGATGTTGGTAGTAGGCGATATCGACGAGCCTTTTGTGCCGATTAGCCAAGGTCTGCTTGCTGACCCATGGGATTCTCGACACATCATCGAAGGGCTGCTAGACAATTTGCCGAATCTCTTTGCAGATAACATGGTAGCTGATGCCGCTGTTGGAGCTGCAATTCGTGGGGCACAAGCGGCACTCTCCACAATCGGAGGACAACTCAATCTGTTCGTTTCCACCATTCCCACGGTTGGCCCTGGCTCCCTCAAGCACCGTGAAGATACAAAGCTGTACGGCACAGACAAAGAGAAAAATTTGTTTGTCCCTCAAGACGGCTTTTATCGAGGCGTTGCAGAAGAGTGCGTCGATGCTGGTATCGGCGTCAATGTGTTCTTCTTCCCGTCGCAGTATATTGACGTGGCGACCATCGGTGTATTGCCAGGCTTGACTGGAGGCGACATCTACTTCCATCCTCGATTTGACCCTGTGCGGGATGGTGTCAAGCTTCAGAGCGAGATTCGAAGGACTATCTTGCGAGAGACGGCGTTCAATGTGACAATGCGTCTCCGCTGTTCCAATGGACTTCGGGTCGCCGATCACTTTGGCAACTTCTTCCAGCACAACGTCACCGATCTCGAATTGGGAACGATGGACGCAGACAAGTGCATCGCCGCTCTCATCAAGCACGATGCAAAGTTGGACGAAAAGCAACAAGCATACTTCCAATGTGCTGTTCTCTACACAACCACTGCAGGAGAGCGACGAGTACGGTGCCACAATATTGCTGTGCCGATCACCTCGCTGTTGGGCAATGTCTTCAGATACGCCGACATGGACAGCACCGTGGCGTATTGCACCAAAGAAGCCATCTCGCTCGCGCATAGTAAACCGCTCAAAGAAGTACGACACCACCTTACCGACAAATGCGTCAAGATTCTACTCGCTTACCGCCGAAATTGTGCCTCGTCCACGAGCCCTGGCCAGCTTATCTTACCTGAAAGCTTCAAATTGTTCCCACTGTACACATTGGCGATCAACAAGACAAAGTCGATCAAAGGCGGCAACGTGACGTCCGACGTTCGTGCGTTCTATATGCGCTTTTTCCGAGGCCAAGGTGTGGCGGCCATCATGTCTATGCTCTACCCTCGCATGATTGCTCTTCACACCATGTCGGATGATGATGGATCGCCAATCAAGATTGCGCAGCCGGATGGCACAAGCGTTGAAGGAGCACGCATCAAGACTCCAGCCCTAATGCGTCCTTCGTATCTGCGCATGGACGGTCATGGTGCCTATCTTCTCGACAACGGCGAGATGTGCATCCTATGGATCGGTGCCGCGGCAAATCCTCGATTGCTAGAAGACCTGTACGGCGTGAGCAGTCTGGAAGAGATTGATCCGCGAATGACTCGCCTGCCCAAACTGCCGACCAAGCTGTCTAAACAAGTCCGAGCAATTATCCAGTCCTTTGCCGTGCAAAGGAACAAGCCGGAGCTGCCAGTGCTAATTGCACGCCAGAACAGAGATGGCAGCGAGGTCGAGCTGGCCAACAGTCTGGTGGAAGACCAGAACAACGACGCAATGAGCTACGTCGACTACCTCTGCCACGTCCATCGCATCATCAGCTCTGACATGACTTCAGGAAAGGAGGAATCAACGTCCACCTCCTGGTTCTCAAGCTGAGCTCTTCGTTCCTTCCCTATCTAAAAATCATCTTGCGTTGCAACATAGTATACATTTGGTCTGACCTGATTAAGTTGAGGGGAAAGAGTAACTCGGCGCGAGACGCGTTTATTGGTGCCAGTCAGCTGGAATGATCTTCGCGTTGAGTAATTGCACGGCAATTGCAAGGCACTCACATTTTTACTGTTACGTCCTCCACGCTCATACAGTGCTCAAGTTTTTGCCCAGAATGGCAATGCCAAGAGTGTTCCTCGCCCGACACGGCGAGACCGAATGGTCCATCTCTGGACAGCACACCGGACGTTCCGACATTGCGCTCACAGCACATGGCGAGGAAGTGATGCGCCAACTGGCTCCCACTATTGTTGGTGTTGGCAATGGCAAGCTCATTGATCCGACCAAGCTGAACCACATCTTTGTCAGCCCGCGCAAGCGCTCGCAACGCACACTTGAGATCATGCTGTCTCATATTGGCAGCTCATACAAGGCCGACATCCCGTCTAAGGAGATTTTGCAGGACTGCCGGGAATGGGACTATGGCGCATACGAGGGCCTCAAGACGGACGAGATCCGAAAACAACGTCCAGATTGGGACATTTGGCGTGACGGTACACCAGACCACCCGGAAAAGCCGACAGAACTGCCCGGCGAATCTGCCGAACACATGACGGAGCGAATCGACGGTGTGATTGCAAAGATTCGCGCACTTCAATCGGGACACGTTGACAAACGCAACGCAGGACATCACGTAGGCGGGAAAACGTGCGATGTGTTACTCGTTTGTCACGGTCACTTTAACCGGGTCTTTATAGCCCGTTGGCTTGGTCTGCCTATCACGCAAGGCAGACTATTTGAGATGGACGCCGGTGGCATGGTGGTACTCGGCTACGCACATCACTCTTTCAAGGAGCCGACCATTGCAGGCATGTTTTCGTCCAAGACCGGACCCAAGGGAGACCTCGAAGGATCGTGCGGTACCTACGGCGCGACCAAGCACCAGGAGTCACAGTATCTCGATCTTGTATCGCTCGTCATGAGCACGGGCGAGTCTCGACCAGATCGCACGGGGACAGGCACGCTAGCGCTCTTTGCCCCGCAACCCTGTCTGCGCTTTGACCTGACCAGCGGAACGTTGCCGCTCCTCACCACAAAGCGTGTCTTCTTCCGCGGCGTGCTGGAAGAGCTCCTTTGGTTCGTCGCCGGCAAGACCGACTCCAAGCTGTTGACCGACCAGGGTGTCCACATCTGGGACGGCAACGGTTCCAGACAATTCCTGGACTCCCGCGGTCTGCAGCACCGCAGGGAGGGCGATCTAGGTCCGGTCTACGGTTTCCAATGGCGTCACTTTGGCGCAGAATACAAGGACTGTGACTCTGATTACACCGGCAAAGGCGTAGATCAGCTCGCGGACGTCATTGACAAGATCAAGAACAATCCCACAGATCGTCGCATCATCATGAGTGCGTGGAATCCCAAAGGTATGACTCAGGCGCTGACCAAATGAGGACGGTGTTACTGATAACTTGCGCGCTCGCTCGACAGATCTGGCGCTTATGGCTTTGCCGCCGTGTCACATGTTTTGCCAATTCTTCGTGTCCAATCTGGACGCATTTGCCAAAGGTGAAGGCAAGAAGCACCTCTCGTGCCAGATGTACCAGCGATCGTGCGATTTGGGTCTCGGCGTGCCTTTCAACATCGCCAGCTACGCCCTGCTGACCTACATGATCGCAAAGGTCACGGACTGCGAGCCTCACGAGCTCGTGCTTTCTATGGGCGACGCGCATGTCTACAAAGATCACGTTGAACCTCTCAAAGGTAAGTTTGCTCCTAGTGAATAAGTGCGAGGGCTCTCGCCGGCTGACAATTTGCCCCTCTTTCCTAGTTCAATTGGAGCGAGAACCATTGCCATTCCCCAAACTCGAACTGGCAAGAGACGTCAAAGACATTGATGACTTCAAATTCGAAGACTTCAAGGTCAGCGGCTACAAGTGTCATGGCAAGATTGACATGAAGATGAGCGTGTAAACGTCCCGCCTTTGCCTCGCACAAAACTATCATAGATTCTGCACGCACACATTTTAGATACTGAAGAGCAAATTATCTTTTATTGGATGATGATTGGTGTATGGAACAAATGCCCATACTTGCCCGCCCGTGGTACCTGGGAGAAATGACCACAGCCGGGGTTGGTCAGAGATGCGAACGGCTTTCGCAAATTGCCGAGGGAAGGGTAGGGGAAAAAAAGATACAAAGAGAAACAGAGAGACCACACTTTACAGAACGGAGAAGACTCGGACAATGTTGTCCGAGTATCCGGCAAAGAGAGTCTGACCGTCCGAGGACCAAGAGAGCGACAGGCACTCGGGGTCAGCCGAGTTCTTGCCAACGCCGGTGAACTCGGGCTTGAGCTCATCGACGATGGTCTTGGTCTCGAGGTCAAAGATCTTGATGCACGAGGCAGTGGCAGCGCAAAGCCAGTAGCGGTTGGGCGAGAAGACAAGAGCGTTGACAGTGTCACCGGCCTCGAGCGAGTAGAGGTGCTTGTCGTCCGAAAGCTCCCAGAGCATGGTGATGCCGTCCTTTCCGCCGGAAGCGCAAAGCGAACCATCGGGTGAAACAGTAACAGTGTTGATGTAACCAGTGTGGCCGTAGTGGTTGGTCTTCAACTTGCACTTGTTCAGGTCCCAAACCTACACGAGAAACAAAGAGAAGGTCAGTTTCTGTCGACTCGCAAACTTCTGCTCTGTTGCTTCGAACGCTCAGTGATCTTGGTGACTTTGAATGTTCTCATCGAGCAGATTGCTCTCTAAAGTAGCAAATATAAAGTACTCTTCATAGCAGCCCTTTTCCCAGAGCCAACAGAGCAGTGAAGACGGATCAGAACTTACCTTGACAACCTTGTCCCAACCAGCAGAGACAATGACGGGGTTCGAGGGGTTGGGGCTGAATCGGACGCAGCTGACCCACTCAGAGTGGCCATCTTCGGTGATGTTGAACTTGCACTCGCCGAGGGTGTTCCACAGCTTGATGGTGCGGTCTCGCGAGCCGGAAACGATCTGACGGTTGTCGGCAGAGAACGAGACGGAGAGAACATCGGCAGTGTGGCCGACGAATCGTCGAGTGGTGGTGCCGGTGTTCAAGTCCCAGAGACGGAGAGTCTTGTCCCACGAGGCAGACAGAGCGAACTGGCCGTCGGACGAGATGACAACATCAGACACAAAGTGGTTGTGACCGTGCAGAATTCGCTTAGGGTAACCGTAGTTGGAGTCGTCACGCGACAGCTGCCAGACAATGATGGTCTTGTCACGCGAAGCGGTGAGGAGCAGGTCGGGGTTCTCCTGCGAAGTAGCGATGGCAGTGATCCAGCCCTTGTGGCCGGCGAGCGAGCCCTTGTATACGAGAGACTCAGACCTATGAGAAGGGGTAGAAGCGGTCAGATCATGTCCACAATAGCAATCACAGCAGCAGTAGCACCAGAACATTAGCACAGGTAGTGATTGCTCAACGCAGATCGTGTTGAATGTAGACCGAAAGCCAGGCATCTGGTGTACTGCCTGCAACTTTTCTCCTCATGATGTGCGGTGGAATTTCCATCCCATGAGCATGCTACCGTTGGTTGTCCCCTACGAGCTGATGGAACCTGCCGTGCTGCTGTATCTAGCGCTCTGACGACGTCGATTACTTACATTTTGTAGAGATATGTGTGATATGAGTGACGCTAGGACACGCTGATGGCAGCCCACACCAACACCCGATTCTCCACCCGCCAATCTTCCAACCGCCCGGAATATTCACGTGATTGAAAATATTTCGGCCGAACTTGCAGTGTTGCTGCACTAAACCCTCGAAGGCGTTAATTACACGCCAGTCTAGTCTGACCCGAGATTCAAGGTATTGGCCACCCCTTCTTCCTCCCGATCATCATATTCGTACTCGTTCACAATGGCGCCCAAGATCGACCCCAACGAGATTAAGGTATTTATCGACTCAGGCGACAGCAATGTTCGGCAGATGCAGTTCCAAAGCGTCGAGGAAAGGAGATACAGTGCAGCATCGCAAGAGTAACTTCGCTCCAGCGCCGTACACACGAAGCTATCTCCATGACTCGCGACCGAACTGCATCCTGTCAGGCCGTGCTCGTCCACACTTTTGCGCCAAGGTCCTGTCTTGCTAACTGCTATCTTCATGTTCGTACAGATTATCTACCTCCGAGCCACTGGTGGTGAGGTCGGTGCCTCGTCCGCTCTGGCTCCCAAGATTGGTCCTCTTGGTCTCTCGCCCAAGAAGGTCGGTGAAGATATCGCCAAGGCCACTGGTGACTGGAAGGGTCTTCGTGTTACTGTGCAGCTGACCGTCCAGAACCGACAAGCCGCTGTTGCCGTTGTCCCCTCTGCATCTTCGCTTGTCATCAAGGCACTCAAGGAGCCCCCGCGCGACCGCAAGAAGGAGAAGAACATCAAGCACGGCGGTAACATCCCACTCGAGGAGATTGTTGAGATCGCACGCAAGATGCGCTTCAAGTCTTTCGCAAAGACCCTTGCTGGCTCCGTCAAGGAGATTCTCGGCACCGCTCAGTCTGTCGGATGCACTGTTGATGGCAAGAGCCCACACGCCGTCATCGAGGGCATCGACGCCGGCGAAATCGAGATCGACGACGAGTAAACTGTCTCATCACCACCAGCACACACAACCCAGCATCGCTCGCAGCGCAAGCGCATCCTACAGACAGTGCAACGTTCCCGGGCCATAACTGCAGTCAGCTATTCCGACCCATATCAACGGGATCGTCTCCGTCCTTCTCCTTCTGTAATTATACTCATCTCATTTCCCAAAGCGGACAGTCCGCTTTTGGTCTCATTGCTCTGCCCCTTGCACACAAAATACGAAACAGCTACATTCTTGCAACATGCTTGAACCGTCTGTGTTTCGGCAAAGTAGCTGGATATCTTTAGCTTGGGAAGTTGTGATCAGAGGGCGCCGTCTTTTTAATTGACAGGGTGTACCTCCAAAGTTAGTGTCTGACTGCTCAATCGGCTGCGTGGCTCTGTTGTTGTGTTGAGTTTGGCAGCGAGTAAGTGTGCTTGCTCGGTCGAGAGCGAGATGGCGTTCCGACGTCGTTGGTCAGCCCGAGGGCGTTGATATGGTGAGCTGAGAGGCGGTCGTGTCTTTCGTGCTGTTGCTGCGCGTGCGAGTGCTCGAACAGGTTTCACGACAGCCATAGCAGCGACACGAACGACGGTTGAGCAAGCGGAACTGGTGTGCAGATGTTCAATACATAGGATGATATGAAGTGCGCCGCAACCACTTCCAGCGATAGAGATGGAGCGCGAGAGCAGCGCGAAGTTATTGCAGTGACGCCTCATACTACGGCGCGGGTCGGCTTCGGTCCTAGCGCCATTGCTAGACGGAAGCGGTCCTCCGACAGCCGGAATCGACAGTGTCGACTTCGAAAAGACAGGTACTGAAGTGTTCATAATGTTAAGGAACTTGCGCGTGTCGACGTCATTGTCGCTGAGAATATATAGCAAGGTCTCTGAGCTGTCAAAGTGTTGTTCTCCTGCCGCACGCCGCTGGTCCCTTTGATCTGTCATCTAAAGTTACCGACGTACCGACTCAAAGGGATGTTGTTGGGTCTGCCGTGCTTCATTAATGTTCATGGAAAACGCCGCCCTTTGTGCGTAATTTGTTGACAGGTCATGAGATGATCACTTGGCGTCGCTCATCCTTTGTGCAGCACGCAGCCAAGAAGGTGGAGAGTAGAATATCAATTGTTCGCAGAAGCGTTTAAGTAATGACAGAGAATAGGCAGGAATGCCTAGAGAATCAAGACAAAAGAGAGGTGATGCATAAAAGAGCTTCACACAGATTGTGAATAAGTTCCGACAGAGTCAACAATGGCGCCGTGGTAGTGAGAAACATTGCTGGGCCTAAGCCCAATACTCCTCTGCAAACACCAGCGAAAGCAACTATCCGTGGGCCTGAGCCAGCTTCGTATTAACGCGCGTAACCGGAGTATCCCTGGGAATTTGATCGCCCCTGGTACTGACCAGGATGATCGTAGTATTGGCGAGATTGGTGCTGTTGCTGCTGTGGGCGGTATTGCTGCGGTTGCTCGTATTGATATTGAGGATGCTGCGCGTAATCGTCGTAGTGACCGCCAGCATAGCGATCCGAATTGTCGGCATAGTAGGCGCCAGCGTCGCCTGCATGGTATTCGCCCCATCCTTGCTGGTGGTACTGGCCACTCTGCGGCGCGGCGGTAGAGCGGGAGTCGCGGTGGTCATAAGCGAGCGTGCTGGGCGCATAAGTCTGCTGTGTACCACGGCTGCCGCTGCGGTGGTGGTCGTAATAGCCACCCAAGGGCTCTTTGCCTTCTAATGGGGTCGACTGATCGTGCATGCGGTAGCTTTCGAAAGTGTTGGAGCTGTTCACACGTCCACCGCCGTATCGACCTTGGAACGAGGTCGGCGTATCAACACGCTTGTACTCGGCGCCCGAGCCGATATCGCGGCTTGGCCAGGGCGCGCCGGTTGGTCTAGAGGTTGTCTTCTCGCCACGAGACTTCTTGCCTTTTCGACGCCACAAGCAGATACCGAGCGCAAGAAGTGCAATCACTGCGGCACCAGCGACTGCAATGCCAATGATCTTGCCAAGCCCGAAGGCGGACGAGCTGCTAGTCTTTGGAAGAGATGCGGTGTATTTGGTGCTGTTGACGGGGTTTGGCAACGTAGCCAATGCCGTTCCGAGAGTAGCGGTGAAGGGAACCATGCCAGGACCAGAAGAAGGCGCGCCGACCATGATCATCTTGCCAAAGCTTGGCACACCAGCCACTGTGACAAAGAAGAGCGCGGGTCCAGGTACAAAGAGGCGGTTCATCTGGATGGTGTTGGGCATCGGGTTGACTGTGTAGGTCACCGAGGCATCGTCGTTCACAACATACGTATAATCAAGGTACAGAGCTCGCTGGCCCATGTTCATGGCGTGTGTCGAGAAACCGGGTCGAATAATGGCGAATTTTGTGTTGGCAGCCTTAGCGTTGGCAGAGCTGCCCATGAAAGTACCATTGACGGTGATAGTGAACGAGTTTCCGCCGTAAAGTACCTGGGACGGAATACCGGACGGGTAAGGTCGGGGCTGGTCCCAGTAGGGCGGGTACCACTTTTCAATCTCATAAGTCGTGTTGAAGGCCTGAGGAGTGGTGCCAGTTGGCATGTTGAGGCTGACGTCTTGGTGCGGATTAGAGCCAGCAATCATGACAGAGCCATCTGGGAGCAAGAGAGCACTCGAGTGATAAAGACGCGCAATATTGGAAGCGGAGAATCCGGCATTCGTGAGACGCGATCCAACGGGTTTGGACGGGTCGTACAGCACTGGAGTGTATGCGGGATCCTGGCAGAGACCTTCTGTCACCAAGGGTTGACCGTTGTAGGTGATAGTGTTGTAAGTCGCGTTGGTGTAGCCAGCGGTGCCCTTGCTGCCTCCGTTGACGATCACCATGGTACCGTCGGGAAGATGGATGAACTGTCCCATGCTTCGACCTTCAGGCAGATCCTCTTCGTGGACATATGTGGCAGCGGTGTTTTGGTTACCTTGAGAGTCCTCAGGAGTAATGGACGAGCAATCGGTGGAAGCAGTGACACCCAGCACATTGCCGCCGGGGCCGGCGTAGTTACCCCACATGTCGTCGCTGAGCACACTACCACCACAGAAGAGAATTGTGGGCGTGTAGTCGTTTTGGGGAGTAAGTGGCATCATCGCAGTGGCACCTGATGCTGGGTATACACGTACAACCTTGCCAGGCATGTCAGGCAGATCCGTCTCGACGTTGTTGGTGTAATCCCAGAGAATCGTGCTGTAGTTTGCCTGCATGAAGATCTTTCCGGAGGGCATTAGGTAGGTATGCGGGTACATGTTGAGACCTGAAGTCTTGCCCATGAACTGGCTGACGGCTGGAACGCCCTTGGAAGGGAAGAACTCGAAGGTTGGATTGGAGCCACCGCCCTGATAGAATGGGTCGGTGTTGGGCGTGTTTCGGTTGATGTAACCTCCGCCGACGGCGCCTCCAATCAGCATCACACTTCCGTCATCGAGCACTTCGATACCTGGATACCATCGTTGGGACTGCATCATGTTGACAACCGATGTGTTTGTACTTGGCGAGTCGATCCAAGTCTGAGACCCGGGCTCCAGCAGTCGCAGAGCACGAGTGCCGTCGTAGTCCTTGTATGGGCTCAACGCTTGAGCGACAGAAGCACCACCGTAACCGACAGCCTGGTTGCCACCAGCGACCAGCCAGGTTCCATTTCCGAGCGTAGCACCAGATGCACAGAAAGTATTGGTAGTCACAGATACACCCGTAACACTGTCGTCGGACAACTTATAGAAAGAACCCCAGACAGGGCGCCCGTCGGAAAGCTTCTGCGAGTTGTTCTCAGCCTTGTCCAGGATGAAGACAGTGTCTTCATCCATGAGGCCAAGCATCATAGCTGAGGCGAGCGAGTTGTCATTGACAACCGCGAAAGTACCCGCTTTTCCGGCTGACGCGCCAGGGGCCAGTGCAAGTGCAGCACTCGCGGCGAGCGCGAAAACGCTAGCAGCGACACGCTTCGCGCGGCTGGCTGAAGTGCGTGAAGTTCGCGTCATGACGACTGGAACGGGATGGTGCGATGCAAAGACGAAACCACCGGCCAAGAATAAGTTGATGCCAGTCTGTAAGCTTGTGTAACCAACAAAGCGCGATACGTTTGTTGGACGTCGAAGTGAAAAGTGGGATGATGAAGCAGGACTGAACCTAGTCGACAGCGCAGAAATGAAGTTGGAGAAGAGGGGAGAGAGGCGGATACGCAAGCGGCGCAAGGATGGCAGTCGCGAGAAAAGTGATGGAACTGACAGGATATCCTGTGGCGGCAAAGCAATCCATGCCCCTCCAAGAGCACACACAGCAGCGCCGCCAGCAGCGCGCCGTTGTAGTTTCAGATTTTTGTTGGTCTCAATAACAAGAAATTGTGATTACCGCGACTAGTAAGGCGTCGGAGCTGCTTGGCTGTCACGTCTCCGCCGATGCAGTAACAGCAAGCCCGCCGAGCGAGCACAGCAAAGAGGGGGGCCGCTCAAATCCGTATTACAAAGTCGAATTTCCAGTTCAATTCGACTTCGGATCGTTTGTGCAATTCCACTCGGCCAGCAACGTGTACGGGCACGGTACCCCGACTTCGATCATGCCAAGAGATACAGGGCACACACATCATTGCCGTTCAAACTCCCGGGCAGTCACTCTCATGGTCTGTGATTTGATGCTATATGCCGATCCGCTTGCTTGTGCCGCCGATTCAAATCATGCAAGTGTACCCGCACAGTCGCACGAGAAAGAGTCCGTTACTGCGGCCAAACAATCTGACAGGAAGACGGAGCCCATTTTTTTTTTCTTCTCTGCGTGGTGATCGAATTTGCGCAGGTCAGCTGGCCAAACGCCCCTGTGGAGCTTGCTTGGACATGCGCTTGCAACCACGCTCGCTCTGCTTTCCCATCACTCATTCTTCCTTTGCCCACTCGTCTCGGTTTCGATATCGTTCAGCTTCCGTTTCGGTTCAATCGTATCGTCTCATCTCACGTCTCGGCTTCCGGCTCACTAGTACCTGTTCGATTGTATCGGTAAGTGGCGCTCTCCTTCTCCTGGCACTGTATGCAATTGTCTGACTTGTTCGCTTTCAAACAGATAGTCTTGGGATCTTTTTTCCATTCTCTCCATCTTCCATTTTCATCAAGATGGCTGCCAAAGTTTACGTTGGAAACCTGTCGTGGAACACCACCGATGACAGTCTTGCACACGCTTTTTCGGCTTACGGCCAACTCACTGACTACATTGTCATGAAGGACCGAGAGACCGGCCGATCGCGAGGCTTCGGCTTCGTCACCTTTGCTACCCAGCAGGAGGCTGACGCTGCCATTGCTGCTCTCAACGAGCAGGAGCTCGACGGACGACGCATTCGAGTCAACATGGCCAACTCCCGACCTGCCGGTGGCATGGGTGGTGGAGGCTACGGCGGTGTAACTGGTCAGTACGGTGCAAGCTCCTACAGCGGTTACGGTAAGTGTAATACATTACCACCGTTTCGTCTCTCTTATCCCCATTTCCCGTATGTCCGACCATCTTACTGACTTGATATCCTTCTCTTCATGCAGGCGGTCAGCAAGGCGGTTACCAGCAGAGCGGCGGATTCGGCCAGCAAGGTGGATACCAGCAGGGCGGATACGGTGGCTACCAGCAGCCTGGCTTCCAGCCCCAGCAGGGTGGCTACGGCGCTCCCCAGCAGGGCTACGGTGCTCCTCAGCAGGGCGGTTACGGCGGGTAAGTTTTTTGTGTCCCATGCTCTTTGTTTGCAAGGCTTGGTGCTGTCGTGCGGTGCGAAGACCCTTCCTGCTTCGGTGGCTCGTCTGTTCATGCTCTTTGCATGTTTCGGTCAGTGCTCTCACGTTGTCGGTCTTGCCTGCTGTTGTGTTGTTCGAAGTTCAAGTTCTCAATGTTTTCTTGCGTTTCTTCTTGCTTCCCGTCGCATTATCGACTCTTTCCTACGTTTCCTTCCGGCGCGTTTCTGCGACATAGTTACGGCAACCAGGGTTACCCACAAACTGGCCAGCAGGACGGTGCCTACAATGGTGGCCAGGGCTACTAGATTCCCACGATACGCAGACTCTCCTTCCCCTTCTCTTTCAATGATCAACGTTCTTTGAATTGAAGTCGCCTCCTCGTGTGTCATTGCTGTGGCCGTTTCGAGGTTCGCATCTGGTTGTTGGTTCTGGGACATGGCGCAAAGTTTCATAGAATCACTTCTGACCCGAGCACACGTCTTACCTCCTTTTAGCTACAACGGCCAAAGCCAGTAATCGCGCTTCAGACCGGTTTCGTGATCAATTCTCTCAGTTACCAGACCCTCTCAAGTTTATTCTTCAACATTCAGTGTGGCTCTTCGATAATCAAGGTTGAAGCTTTCAGCTCATCAAGTCATCCCAGGTGTACTTCTAGCAATGGCCCCCGTCGCATTCTGTTTTCCCCCTTCCTTGCACGAATTCGTCAATAAATTTGTGTCTACCTCAACGTGAGCATTTTGCCGGACTGAGAAACTGTGATATTGCAAGAGCAAGGCGAAACGATGCGAGATTTTGCTGCAAGAAGTGATACTAAAACAAAAAGGGAAAGGTACAATTAGGGTGAGTAGCAGAGATTCGAAGAGGGCTGACTAGACTCGACTTTGGAACAAGCTCCGCAATCAGGGCAGGTGGCCCAAAGGTCGGACGAAGTACCATCATTGTAGCGAACACAGAGCTGCGGTATGCTTCGACAATGCGGTCCATGGCTCGGGGCTGCATCACCGCCATCGACTTGCATAGCATTTGCTGACACCTCACCCGGTGTCGGGCCAAGAATGCCACAAGTCTGAGAAGGTGACGACAGAGGATATGGCTCTACAGCTGGGTATCTGCCAAAGTAATCGAGCGCGCCTGACGCTTTACTTTCCACTGAGAAGCCGGTCGATAAGCAAGACGATGGTGTCATGCCGGCTGACGTGGAAGCAGGACTGCTCTGCGCTGCGCTGCCGTTGGACGGAAGACCAAACAGGTTGTTCGGTCCCAGCTGGGCCAGGATTGCATGGTTGACTTCCGGTGGTAAGGGATGGAACCGCGAGTCACCGTTGAAGGTCAACGACGAGGACCGAGGCAAGCTTAGTTTCGGGCGCGACGGCGAGGCATGATCATCACTATAAGTGTTCATTTCGCTATCCAGCTCCTTTCGCTTCTTGGCCGTCGTTTGTCCATCGGCCATGAGCGCGGCTCCGCAGCCCGTGTTGCTCGCTTTGAAAGGACTGCTCATGTAGCCGCAATCCTGGAAGACCATGATCAATCGAGCCGACGTGTTAGATTGACGAACACAAGTAGTCACTGGATCACTGATTGAAGGAAGTGCAGATGACCCCGGAGGTGTGCTGGACAAGGGTATGTTGCCGGTTGTGGGAGCGAAGAGACGTGCGCAGGGTGGTGAGGAAGGAGCTGATCAAAAGTGATGGAGTATGTGGGAAGGAAAGAAGTCTGGTGGCGAGCATGCGGGAGACATTCGCGTGGCTGGAGGAGTACCAACCTGAAAATCTGGGGTGCTCTGCTGATTTGTGGCTGACAAGCAGCACGTCGGTGTAGACAGCGGGACTGAAACAGCTCGAAATCTCGCTTCGGCCGCATCGGACGATCCGAATTTTAAGCATGCTAGTTTGAGGTCGGCTGTCAGACACTGCAATATCGCGTCGTGTTTCGCGCCGGAGAAAGCACCTCTTTAATCAGTTCACAATTCACTTAGGACATGACTTTGCACCAAAGCGTGTTGCCTTGAAGACACAGCACTGTATATGTTCCAAAACTGTGCTCTGCCGAAGTTACCATGTGAGCAAGACTTACATCCTCGAACGAACTGTTGGGTGCCTCTCAGACCCGAAAGATGCCTGCTAGACACGGCGGAAGTACGCATGACTTGGCTGGAAATTCGTTCGGTAGAAAGTCAATATTCATTTCCCCCGCTCCGATGGCCTTCGGAGCTTCGCCACATGCGCATCACAGTCGGAGAGGCCGACTGAGGACTACCGCAGTTCACGTCTTGTCGATAGCTGTGCTGTGGAAAGTGTATATAGAGGTGTGGCGACCACCATGGCGTCAGCACGATTCACATCTTGACCCGCAATGTTGAAAGCCACGGAACAAGTGGCCTGGTCGGCCAAGCTGGTCAAGTTTGCGCGCGGACGCCCGGAGAGACTACAAGTGAACACGAGTCTAGCTGGCTTGCTCGAAGAGATATCCAGCAGAAGCCACGGGTCGCGAACAGCCTGGCAACACTTCTCTGGCCACGATCTGCGCGTCCGTTTGCTCTTCTCTCGCCCCACTGAGTGGGACAGGTCCGCCGTTGCTGACAAGTCGGCCACAAGCTCACTGTCATGTGTGTCTAGCATAGATAGGCCTCCAGCAACAAGAATGAGCGATGATCGGCAGTTCACCATCGTCGTCGAGTGGGAAAGGAACGATTCTGAACCATCGCCGAGTCAAAAGCTTTGTCAGATGGCGCCTCAAAGTTCTCATCCTGTAGTTCTGGTATGAAGCTCCAATTGGATGTGCAAACAGGATGACAATATCGCCAATCATTAACCTTGTCACCTTGATCTCTTATCAGGAAGAGCTTGATGTTGTGCGGATTCATCAAGCCGCTAACAAAGCAGGCTATCGAGACTGGGCCATCAATGCCATTCATCGGGACGATATAGTGGGCATTCGATACCGCTATGAAGATCAGCCAGAGCATGTAGGTCAAATGCTTCGACTTTGCTCGAGCTTCAGCGTCACTGATTCTGTTAGCAATCCTGGGGCAGCGCTTTCGATGTCAGCTTGTCTTTGCAGAAGAAGCTGACAAGGAAGCTTTCCTGTCGCTTATACAGGCAAGTCAAATATACAAAGTGTCTTCTCGTCTGTTCGCTCACCTTTGTGAAACAGTCCGATTGCTCTATACATGAAGCGAAAAGCAGCAAACGAGACGCTGACTCTAAGGCCGCCATCGACGATGTCGATGACATAACCACTCAAAGCCAGCAAGCAAGCCAGAGTCTGTCATCACGCCTAGTGAAGATGAGCAGAAGCAGTCAGAAACCATCACAACCGCCGTGGCCAAACAGATACACGACGAACAGCCAGGTTGACAGTCTCATCAGCAGCCAAGCTTCCTTGCATGAACTTGCTTCGGGCGAAGAAGTTGATCAGATGCAGTCTTTGTATTCGCCACTTTCGGAAGACGAGCGGGAGTCACAGAAAGTTCAAGCAATGACCGAAGAGCTAAAGACATGTCTGGACCTCTTCTGGCAGTCCCAATATGCCCCAATTCTGGAAGATCTGATGGAAGATCCTTGCTTAACAGACTGCATCTCACGCTGCATCGAAGAGATTCTGCTCGATCCTTTTGAGCACTGCGTTGACAACATTCAAGCTGAACAGAGCTAGATGCATGTTCATTGGTCGAAGAACAATAGCCGCCCAGAATAGCAGAAGAGTGATTGCTGTGGAGCTCCCTCCGCAATAGCGTGTGTTCGTTTCGTTCATCCGCGGCTAAGTTGATGAGCCAAAATTGGATTTCGCAGATTATTATTTGTCCGACTGGTCATTTGAAATGATTTAATCCGCTTGGTAGGTGGGTGGGCGGGAGCCCTAATCTCATCTCCTTAACGACGATGATCCTAGATCGTCAATTAGGTCAGTAGCTTTCTCCTCAGAGCCAGCAGACATACAGCCGCCATCTTCGAGGCTTCATTGAGCCTTGGCTGGGTGTATCAACTTCGTCTCGTTTCGGGATATGCTCGCAGAATCTCGTTCCTCTCTCAATCGATACACGTAGGAGAGGGGCAGTATGGCTGCCACCTCAAGAAGGAGAAGCTCGCAAGGGTTGACATCCTCCGGATCATCTACCCAGCTCGCGCGCAGAACGTCCGCCTCAGGAAAGCAAGGCGGAAATCGGGGCAGATTCGACCCAACTTTTATGATGTCGTCCAATGCAGCACCGACTGGCTCTGACGCTCGCGACACGTCTCCTCACGAGCCAAGTGCAGCTCAACTCGGTCCTCGACAGAAATCATCTGATCGAATTCATCGTCCAGGTGAGGGGAGCTCGCATATCAGCACCAAACGCTCCAAGTCCTATACTCATCTTGGCGCGGCAGCCGGCGACGGCGGGCGGAAGCGCAGAAAGTCGCTGACGAAGACTGACAAGGACGAGTCCGACGATGGATGGACAAGTGCCAGTGGAGACAATACAGTCAGCGACAACAGTGTTGATCTAAGCTCACCAGGCAGTCCAAATGACGATGCGCTGTTCTTGGGTATCAAGAAACGACCAACGGCCATGTCGCGTTCGGAGACAAATACGACCCTTTCAGAATCTCGAACCGAAAGCAGAGCAGATGCTTCAGTACAGCAACCGGACACACCCAGAGCGAGCGCACGCCATTTGGACGATACTCAGGAAAGTCAATATCAGTATGCCTTGGCATCGTCTGCAGCTCCGCCCTTTGTACGAGGAGATACCTCCAAGACCCTCACCAATAACGACGACGTCCCCAACTCTGAGCCAGCTTCAGCACTCACGGAACTGCAAAACAATCTCGCATCGCTGCAAATTGACAATAGCGCGCTTTCCAAAGTGTCAACGGACGACGGCCTTGGTGTGGGAAATGCGAGTCAGGCCCGCCACCACAGAGCCGCCTCGAACGCCTCAAATCGCACTTTGCGGTCCTCAATGCCGATGCCCTCGTCACCTGGCTCGATTCGGTCACGATCTTCTTTGTCGAGCCGCTTCTTGCTATATCCCCGCGAGACACAAGCAGCCGCACCTCCCAAACTTGACACTCACAACGCCTTGGCGGGCCGACTGGGTTCTAGACATGAAGACAGAGGTGACTTGCTCAACCCTATGGCCGGACCCAGCAGCTATGGTCGTAAAGGGAGTGCCCTCACGTCAAGCACAAGTGCACCGGTCGGATGGGATCAGCTGCAGAGCTACAGTGGTTCTGACGATGCAAGACACAAGGCAAGCATTAGCTCGATGAGTGGCTCTGGCATCACCCTTGGATCTCCTGCCGCCTCAATCGGCGATGTGTCGCGCGAAGAATCCGGCCGAGCAGGACGTTACGCAAACCTTGAACTAAGTTCTTACTCTGAGCATCGAGGCTCGGCCGCTGCCGATCGGCGCAGGACTACCAGCACTCAAAGCCTGACGGCAGCTGACGCGGCTAGACTAGCTGCCAAGCTGAGACTGGCGCGAGACTCGATGGACGATATGTCGTCCGGTGGATATCACTCGGTGCCAAGAGGCTACAATCCGCGTCTGGACAAGTACAAGAAACCCATCATCTCAACTTTTGCCAAGAACGATACTTTGGAAACCCCACAAGCCATTGAAGTGCAAGACAATTCAGTTTACTCGTACCTGTTTTCCCAAGCGCATGACTCTAAAGGAGAAGGCAACCGCGGTCGACGAATGATTCGCTACATCATGGGCTATGGTGTCAGTGGACCTCCCATTGAGAAAAGCAGATTGTCAGACGCTTTGCTTGGACCGAGCTTGGATATGGATGATTTTGAGTCCAGCTGGGCTCCTGCTCTAGCGAATGCGGCAGGCCTGGGCGCCATGTCGGGCCAACACCCAATGCGAAGCATCGAGACCGAATACGGTATCGTCGCTCCAGATGCCACTGCAGCAGTCGGTGGACCAAATGCAACACCACTGCATTTGATCCACGGCCTGACGACCACCTCGCCCGACCCCTTTCCTCTGGATCCGTCCGATGTGCCGGCTTTGCAAGAGGATGCCGAGGTGTTTGGCGCACGCTCAGCAGCTGACCATCCTTCCATCCAATTTGTTGATCCGAGCTTGATCCGCGCTATTGCCATTACAACGCATGCCATATCGACTCATCGATTCCACGTTGTGACACGAAGGTATGCAGATCCGATGCGAGAGAGTTTGGAGCGCGTGGCAAGATCTTCGGGTCGATACGGCACTGCTGGCAAGTCTGTAGGCTCTGCACTCAATTCTCCACAGATTGCCGCTCGATGGGGGCGAAAGACTGCTCCGAACAGTCCCATTGGCTCGCGCTCAGATCTGCGCGAGGGGCGACCGAGCTTTGACCGTCGAAACACGTCGGATACCGCGCAACAGCGAGGGCAATCATCGAGCCAATCGTCGTCCAATTTAGCTGGCCAACTGTACACGTTGGTCGACGCCGCAGAGCATCCAGTCCGTAGCATCAAGCGAGTGTGGTCAGGAGGTCTGACTCGGGGTGGTCTGGCTGCACTCACTCGAACCGACGAAGAGCACTAGCGTCTCCTCAAGCCGAGCCACGATTCGCCCTCCTGTCTCGACTCCTTTCAGTGCACATACTCACTCGTACTCTCACACAAGCATCCAGACTCATCATCACTCGTAGTTTCGAAACAGAATGTAATGCCTATGTCCAAATATAAATCAGATGGAGGAGATTGTCTATAAATCTATTCTTAAAGCAAAGCAAGTCCGGCAGCAACGGCAGCGAGGGCCGATGTGAAGACAGCGGCGGAGCCAGCAGTGATTCCGAACGTGGCGTGGGCACCGTTCGGCGTGGTGGAGGAGGAACCGCTCGAGCTGCTCGAAGTGAGGGTGGTGTTTCCATCAGCAGTGCTTCGGACGGAGGAGGGAAGCTTGCCATCGAGGAAGCTCTGGCCACAGGTCTGGCCAACAGCACCCGAGAGCTGCTGGTCGCTCGTGTTTTGGAAAAGAGCGGCGTAGAGACCGTGGTTGCAGGCAGTGCAGAAGGCGGTCCTGTTGCTAGCGAGAGCCGAGAGGGTCTGCTGCTGGGCGGTGGAGTTCGAGAGAAGGCTCTGGATGGAGCTAAAGGTGAGAGGCTGCATGGTGATGTTTTGCACGGTGTAGAGGGTTTCAACCAGACAGTACTGGCTGGTGTTGCTGTTCTGCAGGCACGCAGCTTGTCGCAAGCCAGTGTAGTTGTTGATAAAGTAGTATACCAGAGCAGGGATGTTGCTTCCGTTGTTGGACTGGAGGTCCGAGCCACAGCTCTGCAGCAGAGTCTGGTTAGCAGCGGTCAGCTGGTTGCTGGTGCAAGCCTGCTTGCCGCTTCCACAAATGCTTCCGCTAAGGTATTGGTTGAGTCCAGGCACGAGCGAGCTGCTTCCTGAGCTAGTCAGAGCACCGACAGCACTGGCAAGGGACAGGCACGAAGAGATGTTGGAGTTGGTCACGATGCCTACCAGACCGGAAGCGCAGTTGGATGAGAGACCGTTGACCAGCGAAGGGTCGAGCTGGGCCTGGGCGCTGCCAGTGAGTCCGGCAACAACCGCAGCGGCGGCAATGGCAGTGGCGGTGAATCGCATCCTATTTTGTTTTCAAGGGTCCAAGGAAAAGGGAAGGTAGGGTAGCGGGGTGTGATGCTGGAGGTTGCGGGACCGGGCGTCGGCATGCGTACTTTATACGCGTTGGCGAGAAGGGGGAAGCTTCCCCACTTGGCTCGACCACGGCCGGACAAGGGACGATCAAGGCACCTGATCTGTAGAGTAGAGGCGCGGCAAGGCGTAAAGGACCCAAACTGGGTTTTGCCGAAGAAACAATCGGACTGAAGCTGAAAGAGAGCGCTCGTACGAAGCACTCTGCCAAGCAGTTTCGATAATTGATGCTGGTCCTGGGTGGCTTCCAATTCATGCGAGAGGGAATTTAGATGGGAGGCGCGCAGCTGCAGGGAGTACAGTCGGGACTTGAATTGGGCTGCTGCAACAGCGCAACACCGTCTCCGAATTGGTCCCACGGCCACGGGACAATTCAGGTCCTGTGACTCTACTCCAGACCTTTCGCGGCCATCTGTTTCGGGGATCTGTACATGGCGACGGGTATATGCGCAGAATCTCCTTCTACTGGGTTCAGAGCCACAAAGGTGCGATCTAGTTCGGAGCGACTCATGCAAGTCGTGCTTGTGTTGCGGATCTGCGGTACAAAAGCCGGGACGGGACTGACTCTCGCGCCTGTCAAAGAAGGAACATAGCCCATAAGCGCCCTCATCTCGGATCCGACATCCTAGTCGCTTGGTCAGCTATAGCCATCTTATCCTGCAAAGAGGACCTCTGCGCCTCTAGCTTTGCCACGTTCTCGCTTCAATGCAGATGCTCATGCTTGATCAGGGTAACCTTGAACGGCACGGGAACGTTCGCATGTCGCTGATTCAAATGAAAAAAGTCACTAAAGGCGGATTCTTCACAGTCCGCCGTCAACGGTCAACAAGTATCACAGTCACAGCCTCACAGGTGTATGGCGGAGTTTTTCCGTAAATCACCAGATCTAGAGACAGCAAGAACCGATCTAGCCACCCGATTCACACAACAGTCCACCCCTGTCTCAGTACCGTAGGAGCCTAATTTTGCAAGGATTCTGGGCTCGTCAAGCGCTCTGACCGCTGTATTGTATTAAGTCTGTGCTTGTACAGACGTGTCGAGCTCGCGCACAAAAGACGAGCGTGCAAGCCTCTCAGCAGCCTGAAAGGGCAGCTACGGTGTTTGGGGATCACAGAATGGTGAACGAAGCGCAAGGCTAGCGAAGTCGCGAAGCGCGAAGCTTCTGAGCTTTTGTTCCGTTGCCGAGTGTTACATTCGCCTTCGCAGATTGAAACGATTTAACGATATTGAAACACAAAGCTTTTCTGCCGAGTGTCACATTTCAGGGTCCTCGACAGCTCTTGCGCTTTCGTACGCTAGCAGTCCCAATGCTCAACACCGTCATCCAATGGCTTGACGCGCATACATTCGTGTGACAATACGCGATCTGCTGTATGGACACCGCTTCTGCTGTCTGCCGGCTCGACTGAGCTTCAAAAGGTCGCCGTACTCCCTGGAACTGTGGAAATCATGTCTTCAGCTGATCGAGCTCAGAACAGCCATGCAACTCTGATCAGTATTCTTGATCTACCCGGCGACGTGTTCTTCGTTGATGATCCACATCGCCTCTCCATCCTATCGCTTTCCATCGATGCTACTACAGAGCTGACCAGTCGTCTTGATCCTGGGGCGGATTCGTCAGACTCAATAAGTCCTGCATCGCGTCAACATCAAAGAGCACATACACAGAGCTCAGAACCTAAGCCCATCTTCTTGCCCACCTCCTCCGCATCGGGTACAGCGAAAAGGCACAAGTCAAGACCTATCAGTCTTGATATTGGTTCTCGAACCCGAGAAGCTCTGGGTGAAATTTCCAAGTATACCAACAGGAGATCGGCGGTCGTCAACCCTCACACAGACAGTGTACACCTCGACTCTACTTGTGGCAATGCTACAACCTCAGCAGCAGGGAGCAGTGGTGAATCAAGAACAAAAGCTGGAGTCACCAGATCTCTCGTTCTCAAGCCTCAGAGCTTTCCCTTTGGTATAGGCAGACGCTCGACGAGCCCGTTTGTGCCTCTTACGATCCAATGCAGCGTCGGATCCCGATTAGAACCGAGAGAGTCTCATGCCTACATAGCCAAGTCTGCTGAGCTTACCTCGAAGGTCGACGACCAGTCAAATTCAGCTTCACAGAAACTCGTTCTCAAGGTGATGCCACCTACACAGCTAGCCTGGCAAGACTGCATGTCACAATCTCGCTCTACATCCCAGGAGCTCGATATCGAGACGTCGAACCGCATAAACTTGAGATTCAATCTTCGCCTTGGATCTAGTGGACACGCGCAATCAGACGTTCGTGACCAAGGACAGCACGCCGTCTTGTTTATCGCAGCGGATCAACCAGGCAAACTGAGCGAAGCAATCATGGCACCCACTGTAATTTTGGCTAGTGACACAAGAGCTTCTTTGCAAGGAATCACGATGCTGGAAGTGGCATCCTCTTCTCGCTACAATCAAGACGCTAGAGATTGCGAGTTCAATTGGACATGGCGGCCACTCGGTGTAGCCGCTCAAGAATCGGCTTCAAGATGCTGCTGTGCTTTCGTGGAGATTGACTCTGCACAGAGCCAGGCTCACGTCCTGGCTGCTCTCAGCTTCTGGGTCGACGTCTCATCAGATCAAGTCTCCGAGCAGCTCACTTGCTTGGGCTCGGCAACACACATAGATATAGTCCCCGACGTCGGCCTCGGCGGGGTAATATCAAGTGCCGATCAACAACGCGACTACGAAACACAATCTTGCGTTCCGACACCGACTCGAGCAAGCGAAGATCTTGAAGAGCCTTCAATTTCTGTTCCGCCAATGTCCATCGACTGGACCGAACTCAACCTCGAACTCTTGAGCTCGGACTCGCCTGTCTTCCGAGCAGCTCTTGTTAACCTCGAACGACGAACTCAGAACATCAAGAGTGCTGCTTTAGCCGCATTGAGCTCCATCGTCCAGGCGAAGAAGCGTCTAGATCATCTCATAGGAGCGGAAAAGGACGTCGATGAAGCTCTCGGGAGTCTTGCACTCTATTTCCCGGGTACTCTGGGGGAATTACGTCAAGAACTCTTGATCTCCGCTGCAGAAAAGAAAGCAGAGTTCTGCAGACAAGAGGTTAGGATGCTAGAAGAGACACTTGAAGAGCCTCTTCGAACCATTGTCGATCTCAGCGCTTCAACTCTAGATGCGTTTCATCGCTTCGACCTGGACTCCAAGTCTTACTACAGCCAGACCCAGAAGTGGCTCACGATTCACACCGTGACAGCTGATACATTTGAGCAGCAAAAGAGAGCGAACAAACTGTCCCACAGCGAAGTCAAAGCTCTTGAAAAGGCACAGAAACGGGAAAGAGCTGATGAGCAGCAGAAGTTGCGAGAGTTACACTTCGAGCAGTCCCGTCTAGACCTCTTTGACGCCCTTCATCGGCTGCACGGCGGTAAATCAGAAGTCAAGCTGGCACAATGCGTTCTCCGCCTGTCACAATGGCATTTGCAAGCCCCACATCAGATTTGGACTGCGGATTGGGCAGCATCAGCTCGGCAGAGCGGGCTATCCAACTTCGATCGAAACCTTCAGGAGGCGCTTACTGTTCACGATCGTCGTTACGAACGGCTGCAAAATCGCAGAGACGAAATTGCGTCGCGAGTGTGCTCCTTAGAGCAGTCCATGAATACAGGCGAAGATAGCAAATCCGTCGAGCTTCACGTTGGCACAGATACAGTCGAGTGCATGCCTCGTGGAGCTCCTTCGCCTTCGCCTTCGAAAGGACTCAGGCTTAAAAGTTTCCTGGACGTCATCGCCAACAGTAAACAAACTACATCCCTATACCATAGAACAGGACTTGATGATCACTCGACAAACGCAGCTCTTTCTGACAGCAAAGGAACCCAGGTGCGTCGCAGGCTGTCGCTCAAATCGAAACCTGAGCGTCAGAAACCCTCTCATTCCAAAGCTCAGTCCTTTGCGTTGCCGCTTCAGCGCCCATCTTCTCTCGCAGCACGCGCTGTCGATTTGACGTCTATGCCTGTGCCGGGAGTCAACGACAATCCAATCCCGATCAACGAAGTCTGCTCCGCTGATAAGCTCGACAAAGTTCGGTCTGCCAGCCCAGTCGAACATCCTCCTTTCTTGGAAGAATCTCGAGCAGCTACAACACACGACGCTGCAAGTGTTGATCGAAGGAAGGAAGGTGTACTTTGGGTGCTTTCCAAGCCTGTCCCAGGTCCAGCAGGGGCAGATGCACCACGGGCAATCAACCGTTCCACTCACTGGCGAGAATGTTGGGTCGTACTTACCGGATCTGGGCAGATTAGCGAGTTTGCTGACTGGAAAAGACCTGGGAGAATTAGATCGACGAACTCGACGATCGATCTACGCTTTGCCACAGTCAGAGAAGCTCGAGGCGTAGAGCGAAGATTCGTTTTCGAGATCGTTACCCTTGATCACCGCCGCTTTTTCCAAGCTCCAGACGAAAGCACGATGAAGAATTGGATGTGCGCTATTGTCAAAGCGATCGAGAGCCTTCTCAATGGCACTTCGAGTGTCCGCAAGCTGGACAGGGCCATTCGAGGCTCTCCATTCCCAACAGCCGCAATGCACGGCGCCGATCATGATGGCATCGCATACAATGAGCTGGAAGCGTTCAGGGTCAAGAACGTTCCAGGTGATTCTCCTCGGAAACTCAGTCACAGCATGACCGATCTGACGACTGCGTCCGACAACGAAGCTGCATTGGCAAGCTACTCCGACAAGACTCCTAGGCTCTCTTTGAAGAAGGAGCCGATGCACAGACGAGGCATATCAAACATGACCCCTACTTCGACATACCTGTCAAAGGAAGGTCCGCATCCGGTCCATTGTCACTTCCGACGAGGATCAGCGCCCAGTGGCATCCCCTCCGTTCCTGTGTTGCTCAATCAGACGGCTACAGACTCGGAATTCGATCGAAGAATAGAGACGAGTGTTCAAAGAAGCTTCGGCTTTGAATACGGTTCCCATACAAGCACTTCATCATCATCACATCAGGACACATATCAGGCGAGCGAGTCACACAGCAGTCTAGCTGCTGCAAATTTCAGGACTAAGACTTCTCGCGCTGCCGAGATCATAGCAATTTGCGGAAGACCAGAGAATGCGTCCTGTGCAGACTGCCGAGCTCCAAATCCCCGGTGGGCATCCTGGATGCTGGCAAATGACCCCTGCTGCATCTTTATTTGCATAGATTGCTCTGGCGTCCATCGTTCGCTAGGCGTTCATATCTCCAGAGTGAGGTCCATTGATCTTGATGACTGGACCGACGAGCAGCTCAATTCTGCTAGATTGTGGGGCAATACCAAAGCCAACGAAATCTGGGAATGGGCGAAGCCTGCAAACGAGCTACCCGCCCGTGGCGACAGAAGATTGTTTTGGCAGACTAAGTACGTCGAACAGTGCTGGAAGAAGCCAGGGCCCGTTTCAGGTACAGCAAATTCGACGACACGAGAAACGCACGAGCGTTCCAATGATGATAACATAAGCGTATCGTCAAAGCAGGCTGCCAACGAAGTAGCGATTGACAAATCGACTGTACTGCCAATGGCAAAAGACGTGGGAGGAGGTCCTCTAGTCCGAGACGGGCTGAAAATCTCGTCGCGGCCCACAGGTCCTCGTCCTCTAAACATTCACCGTGCTCCATCGTTGAGCTCGAGAGCACAGATATCACTACCTTTGTCACCACGGGCCTGTAATCAGCAGGGACAAGAAGACCGTTCACATCCGCATCAATCCATTTCAGACCCTTCCCTGACCAATTGGACCGAAGACGGCCACGAGCACACTTTCGAAATGATCGACGCAGATGATTTGCGCAATCACTCATCTAGTCTTACAACTATTAAGGCACAAGCACCTCCCCACGAAGACCAAAAGGGATGTGCCAAGGCTACCAGCTGTCACTCTCACCGCGATCCACCACAGTCTTCGTTCTTTGTCTCGGACTTAGCAGGACGATCGCCATCGCCTCTGTTCGTCGTTCCAAGCACAAATTTTGTTCAAGACTGACGCAGCACATTCATGAGCAGATTCACAGTCAGGAATCATCCAGACTGCTTCGTTCGAAAAGATCGATCTCGCAACAACCAGCATTAGATTTCATCGCAATCGCAACGCAAATTTCTCTCCCATCTGCAGCATGTGTGGATCATGAAAATGTTACGTATCACGCATTCGTGTTGAGCAAGCCTTCCTCTTGTGCTTGTAGGGCGAGCTGAAGACGAGCAAGTGACTCTTTCTTGCCCAAGAAGATGAGAAGATCTGCGAGGGGAGCACCTTTCTGTGCGGCGCTGATGCCGAAGCGAAGAGGCGCAAGGACGGAAGCTTTCTTGATTTTTCCACCGGCGGGGCCGCTCGTTCCGGCTTTGTTTAGTATGTCGGGAAGGCGGGCGATAATTTGATGGATTGAGTCGTGTGTCCATGCGACGTCGGCGGACAGCTGAGTGATAGCTTCCCCCACCGCGGCTGCAAAGTGAAGATGGATGAGAGCGTTGGCACGATATAGCGCCTTGATTGTGTCCTCGGAGAAGTCTGGGCGGTCAAAGAGAGGTTTTGCCGATGCCGGGATATCGTAAAGCGTTGCAGATGTTCCCTGAGAGCGGTGATAAGGTCAGTCGAAGACACGTCGCGAGTCGTACGAAATTGCAAAACTTACCTTGGAAAGTACGATGACTTGTCGCACAAATTCATCGTCGCGGAGTAATTCAGCTGAACCTTGGTATGCTTCGATCAATCTTGGTCGAACTTTGTCAATCAGCTCTTTGCATCCACTTCCCTCCCTGTCTTCGACTTTGAGAGTTAAATGTCGGGAATTTAGGTAGTAAAGCTTCACCAGGTCCATAGTAGCTCTGCTGCGGTTGACGTGTTGGATGTCGAAACCATTGATCAGCTCTTGCATGGTCAGCACATCATAGGCATTATCATCCTTTTGCGATTTGTTGTGCGCTTCGCTAGATTTGGAGTGGTAAGCCATGTTGTTGTATCCCATGAGAGCCAGGAAGTTGTTAAGTGCCTCTGGCTCGATGCCCTTGTCTTTGTACGACTCAACGCTGACATCACCAGTGCGTTTGCTTAGCTTGGAGCCGTCTGCATTGATAAGCAGTGGAAGATGAGCGAACAGTGGCGGCTCGAGTCCAAGAGCGCGATAAAGCCATATGTGTTTGGGGAGAGACGGGAGCCACTCTTCGCCGCGGAGCACATGCGTGATACCCATCTCGTGGTCGTCCACAACGTTGGCCAGGTGATAAGTTGGCCAGCCACTGCTTTTAAGCAGAATTGGATCTTCAGTGCCATCCCTCCTTGGGTCGGCCGGAAAGGTGACGTCACCGTATACCATGTCGTTGTGTACGAGGGTTTCGGACTCTGCGTAGAGACGGACGACGTATGGCTTGCCGAGCGATATCAAGTGTTTCGCTTCGGCTTCATCCGGCGCGATGTAATCTTCTCGAATTGGAGCTACTTTGGCGCGGGTTGCAGCCGGGTTCACGACCTCTGCTCTGAAATCTCGATAGGCCTTTCCGGATTGAATGAGTCTTTCTGCGTAGTCCCTGTACAGATCAAGTCGCTCTGACTGGACATACGGTCCACGACTGCCCCCGGCGGAGGGACCTTCATCGTAGTCCAGCTTTGCCCATTCAAGTGTCTCTTGCAGCGCAGCGGCGGATCCAGGAACCAGCCGTGTCTGGTCTGTATCCTCTATACGCAAGATCCATTTACCTTTGAGAGCGCGAGCATACAGATGGTTGAACAGCGCCGTCCGTAAGCCGCCTAGGTGGAGGTGACCTGTGGGAGAGGGAGCGAACCGTAACCTCGCTCCCGATGTGCGCACAGGTCTACATGTAGAGAACCTTTTCCGACCGCTCGATGTCACTTCTAGCTTGTATGGTACTGGTGTCAGCGGTAGCGAGCGCGCTGCTTGTTGCAGTCGTATTGGAAGCAACATAATGCTTCTAGGATGCGAGAAGGAAAAGTTGACGTTAGTTGGCGTAACTCAACACTTCGGATCTCGGGCAAAGTTGGAAGTGACAGATCAGTTGGAACATGTTCACAGACCGAACAGTCACAGTGCACATCCCCGTCACCATGGACGCTGTCATAGCTAAGCCGCATCTATGACAACTACGAGCGCAGCGTCGTCGGCGTCGACACTGATCGTGTTGCAAATCGGTGCCAGGGTCTGTACCTTTGTCTTCAATCAGGTATTGATTCGCATTGTGTCACCTACAATCTTTGGCTTGGCCAACATCCAGCTCGAGCTGCTTCTGTCCACCATCCTGTTCTTGTCGAGAGAGGCCATACGCAATGTTCTGATACGTTCGAGTACAGCCTCTATTAATAGCAGTAAGAGAGGTCCGCGAGATGGCGTGAAGAACTCGATCCACAACATCTCGCTGCTTCCGATACCCATCGGCGTGGTCCTCACTGCGCTGACCTGTGGAGCCTACGTCATCTATCTGTCACCGCAAGAGATTCGAGCAGTCAGCACTTTCAACATCAGCGTGCTCCTTTACGCTACAGGTGCGGTCATCGAGCTGCTGTACGAGCCACTGCACATTCGAGCGCTGGCGTTGGGACAACCTTCCCTCAGAGTGAAGGCTGAGGGCGCCGCGGTCTTAGCAAAGTGCATCGTTACTATTTGTGTAATATCCTTACCTCCACGACTGTCAAATGATTGGTCGAAACTGCTGGCCAAGGACGAGAGAAGCTTGGCGCTACTCGGCTTTGGGCTTGGGCAGCTCGCATACGGTATTGCCATGCTTTCTGTCCATGTTGCGTTCTTCCTGTCGCGATACAGCATGTCGCAGACCGTCGACTTGTTCGTACCGCGTCCTGATTCTAGCTCAGACACTGGCCCGCCAAACCAACTCACGCACACAAAATGGCTAGACGGGCCAACTCTCGGCCTCTGCGCGGAAATGTTCAAACAAAGCCTACTCAAGCACGTGCTGACTGAAGCAGACAAACTTGCCATTGCCAAATTTGCAACTCTAGAGGACCAGGGCGGCTATGCACTTGCCTCAAATTACGGTTCTTTGGTTGCTCGCATTGTCTTCCAGCCAGTGGAAGAAACAGCTCGACTTGTCTTTAGTCAAGATTTAGCGTCCTTGGACCCTCCAACTACCGCCGAGGAAAAACACGTTGGCAATGGTACACAACACGAGCCTTCCCCAAAGACAAAGGAGGAACGAGGCTCGCGAGACGCAACTCTTGATCGAATTAGTGGCCTGCTATCAGCTCTGTTTCGACTGCATCTGTTACTGGCAGCGATGCTCCTGTCCTTTGGACCGCCCTTATCGGTGCCGTTCCTGCACGTGCTTGCTGGACCGCGTTGGGCCTATCAGACCAGTGCACCGAGCATCCTTGCTGCCTATACCGCTTATTTACCCATCATGGGTATAAACGGTCTGGTTGAGGGCTTCTTTCAAAGCACAGCTTCAAAGAACGAAGTCTCAAGCTATAATAGAGTGCTGTTCCTGGCTAGCGTGACCTTTGCTGCAATCCTCGCTGCTCAGGCTCGAAATTCGAGCACAGCCATGGTATGGGCGAACGCTGGAAGTCTCGCAATACGAGCTGCCTACAGCTGGTATTATATGACGCAGTATTTTGAAAAGGCTACTCAAGGAAAGCCACGAAGCAATGAGATCGTAGCTCGACTTCGTCTGACAACGGCGCTGCCTTCGAAAGCAGTCATCGTGGTCTTTGGTTTTGTAGCGGTTTGTCTACGTCGCTGGATCCCGCATCTGAGCTCTTCGTCAGACACCGTGCTAGACAAGTCCAGCGGCAACAAGAGTCGCTTGGCGGCGATCCGGCTGATCGCTCCCATGCTAATGGCAGGTGCCACGGGCGTGCTACTTTGCTTGAGCACCATCGCGATCTTCGATCGTCGTCAATTGGCACACGCCCTTTCATCTATTCGCGGCAACCGTTCCACAGTACACGCTTCTTCAACGAAGCGTAAATAGCATAGATCCCACTCTCTACATAGGTGTATTGGTGGGGTCATCAGGGGAATCAACACTTCGTGACCGTGTGGACGGTCAGACGGTGCGATTTACATAGACATCGGGGCCCGATGATGAGAAGAACTGAGCTCGGCAAATACAGATTCCGAGATTCAAATTTGGGAAGACATGACGTTTCCACACGACCTCCGCTTCACACCATACCATGGCGATGCGACCCTTACGGCTGGTCCATAGAGCTCAGGCTCGCGGCCCGTCATCATTGGGATCGCCACAGCAGCTGAAATGTGTCGCACCACTCTTGTGTGACGTGAAGCCGGCCGTGTATCAGAACTGTCGAAGGGCCCCATTCGTTTCACAGCGGCTTTTCAGTAGCTCACGACCACCACATAGAGCCTTACCTATCCGCAACTCTGCGTCAAATGCGCTCGAAGGGCTCAGCACAGATCATGAAAAGGATAACGAGATCTTGCGTTCCCTGTTCGACGCTCCCTCGGCTTCATCTGCCTCCGATATGATAGCTGGAGGGCCGTCTACTGGGCTGTTTGAGATCCCGTCTCTTACGTCACCCCAAAGCTTCCTCACGCTGGCTCAGAAGACTTTGGCAAGAGCTCAACTGCTAGTGGATCGCATTGAGCGAGCTGGCTCCGCAGATCCAAACACTGAAGCAGGTCGCAAGGAGCTGCTTCAAGTTGTGCGTAACCTCGATCGGCTTAGCGACCTTTTGTGTGGCGTCATTGACATGGCAGAACTCGTGCGCAACGCCCATCCAAATCCAGACTGGGCAGAAGCAGCGAATGCAGCATACGAGTATCTGTGCGGCTACATGAACGTCCTCAATACCCACACCGGCCTTTACCGCGTTCTCAAGCGCATCCTCTCTTCACCCGAAGTAGTCTCTGCTCTGTCAAGAGAGGCGGTCGCTGTCGCCAAAGTCTTTCTCCGCGACTTTGAAAAGTCCGGAATTCACCTCCCACCAGCAGAAAGAGAGCGATTCGTTCAGCTCAGCGACGAGATCTTGGTCCTTGGGCGCGGGTTTCTGCAAGACATTGCCGGAAATGATGCATCAGACGACTTTGCGAAAAGCGCCAACCCAAGTAACGACTCGGATCCGGACGACGTGGTGCAAATCCCGAGTGACTGGCTTTACGACATGAACCCACAGCTAGTACGAGCGCTGAAATCCCATTGCACCTCTGACGGAAACGGCATGCTGACCTTTTCCGCCGCAGATCATCCATGGGCATTCCAGACTATACTCAAGTACGCCCCTGATGAGAGAGCACGAAAAGTCGCCTTTAAAGCAGCAAATCACGGCAGTCGCGCACAGATTCAGCGCCTGGAACGCCTGCTAAAAGCCAGAGCTGAGCTCGCTACGCTGACGGGTGCATCTTGCTACTCAGAAATGGCACTCGGCGACAAGATGGCAAAGGAACCCAAAAACGTCGAAGAGTTCCTACGAGCGCTGACAAACCATCACCGTTCACGCGCCAGCGCAGACTTCAAGGAACTCGGTCTTCTCAAACACAAAAGCATGGCTGTCTCCAAGACACCGTCCCGCGTCAACGGTAACATGTTCAATCCTTCGCCGACACCGTCACCGATAGCTCCGTGGGATCGCGAGATGTACACGGAGCAACACTTCCGCAGCCCATCGTTGCGGAGCGTCCAGCCCCTGTCTCCCTACTTCAGCGTCGGATCCGTGTTTGCCGGGCTCTCAAAGCTCTTTTCGGCACTCTACGGGATCCGCTTTCGTGCTAGCATGGTGGCGCCTGGCGAAGTCTGGAGTGATGGTCCTGGAGACGTCATGAAAGTCGAGGTGCTCGATGAGCAAGAAGGCGCTCTTGGCACTTCACAATCAGCAGAAGGCTTGATTGGTACCATTTATGCAGACTTGTGGAGCAGGGAAGGCAAGCCTGGTGGCGCTGCTCACTATACAGTGCGCTGCTCCCGCCGCGTTGACAAGGATGACGAAGAAGGTGACTTTGTCCACGGTCGAGGCTCGGATGGTGCTGAGTTGCGGCCTCAAGACCTGGGCGTCAACGGATTCGGAAACCCACTCCAAGCACCAGTATTCGCTCAGCGCGAGAGGCCAGGCCAATATCAGCTGCCGGTAGTTGTTCTGATGTGTGACTTCTCTCGACCGGGAGGTGGAAACAGCGGAATGGGACCGTGCTTGCTCAGCTGGCACGAAGTTGAGACTCTCTTTCACGAGATGGGTCATGCGATCCACTCCATGATTGGACGCACGTCCTATCACAATGTTTCGGGCACGAGATGTGCGACCGACTTTGTCGAGCTGCCGTCAATTTTGATGGAGCACTTTGTCAGCTCGCCTGAAGTGATCGCGATCATGGCTCGTCACCACTCAACAGGTGCATCGCTGCCCTACGAACATCTGTCGAGTCATCTCAAGGCCTCCAAGTCACTCGAGGGTCTTGATACCTACCACCAAATCATGCTAGCTCGCCTAGACCAGGTGTACCACTCAGAACAAGCTTCACAACCCAACTTCAACTCGACAAACGCTTACGCCGCCCTTGACAAGGAGATGAGTCTGCCTGGCGCCTCTGCGCTTTCCTACATGTCTGGGTCTCACCCCCAAGTCCGCTTTGGTCACCTCTTCGGCTATGGCTCAACGTACTATAGCTATCTGCTGGACAGAGCCATCGCATCTAAAGTCTGGAAGCAACTGTTCCAAAACAATCCTCTTGACCGTCAGAACGGCGAAACGCTCAAGAAGAAATGCCTCAAGTATGGAGGCGGTAAAGACCCTTGGCATATTCTTGCCGAGCTCTTGGCTAACGACACAATCAAGTCGGGCGACGAGCGCGCCATGCAGGAAGTCGGTAAATGGGGCATCGAATGATACCTTTCGCACCACTCGCATCATAGATTGCTATAATAAATCATTATGTTCATCACAAGTGAAAATGATTGCGAGTGTGATGAGGTGTGACCTAGGCCATGGCCAATTTGCTGTAGCTCGGCGGAGCGAGTCGATTGCGAATCTCGCGCCAGATGTATAAAGGCAGGCTGCTGACGGCGATGATCACAGCTGTCTTCCAGAGGAATCGGGAGGAAAGTACAAAGGCCAGATCAAAGAACTCTGGGAGGAAGATGATGCTGATGCAGTAGAAGAAAAGCGTGAGGATTTCCGACAGCAGCATGTATGCATGCCATGTTGTGATTTCCAACGCCACCATCACGAGTTCGTTGACCACCAGCGCGGTGAAACTGATCGAAACGATGTTGAGGAACTCGTTCTCGAATAGCAAGAGCGACAGTATCATGATCGCTCCGCCTTGGTAAGTTGAGATCATCAGCCAAGTCGTGAAGGTCTTGGCCGACAACGAACGACCTTTGGTCAAGTCCTTGTACAGTTCCGGATACAGCAATGCAAGATCCTCGGAAACATCACGATCCAGGACGAGTGAAAAGACTGGAGCCATCGTGTACACTGTGGCGTAACCGACCATCAACCATCCTTGGTAGAGGGCAATTGGCGCGAAGTAGAAGATGCTGGAGAAGACTGCCTGGATAATGGAGATGATCAAGCCGCGATGAATGACGAATTGAGCCAATTTGGCTGACCGTTTGTAGGAGTTTCTGCCGTGCCACACCAGCAACTTGGTAAGGTAGCTGAACTGTGTGATACTAAAGTCAGCAGCGAGCGAAGCTTGCTTCCCTTCCTTGCCAACGATACCGAGCCCAACGTCAGCGGCTTGAATCATGCTGACATCGTTGCCGCCATCGCCGATACAACATACGCGCTTCTTGGTATAGTGACGAATGAGACGTGCCACATCAGCTTTCTGCGTGGGCGAACATCTGCACGCCACGACGGCGGTCAGCTGCGTGGCCAGCGCGACAAATTCCTCACGGAAGCTGTCGAGGCACACCTGAAGACTTTCGCCGTCAATCACGAGACAGCAGTCCAGCTTGGAGCGCAGAAAGTCCAGCATGTCTCGAGCGTCGTCCGTTCCTCGCAACTTGGCCACTTGATGGACATACTGATTCCGCGCCACAAGCTTTGAAGATATGGCGATACACGTAGCTGTTTCAATCTTGTCGCCCGTCAGCATCCAGACTTTGATGCCTGCGTTGCGAAGCAGTTCGAGGGTCGTCTTAACGTCCTCTTGCAGTTTGTCCTCCACACCTGTGAGGCCCAACAGCTCCAGATTGTTCTCCAGATGATGTGCCACACTGGCAGCCATCGTTTCTGCTCGATCTTCGACCTGCACACGAGCAGCCTGATATGCACGCTCGAAGGCTGTCCACATGTCTGCAGTGAGCCTTTTCCGGCCTACAACGAGCGTTCGCAGACCTTCGCGGGCCATATTGCCGCATTCTTCGTCAAGCCAGTCGTTTTGCGCCACAATCCTGGCCATGACGACATCGGCGCCTTTTTGGTAGAAAGTAATCTCACCGGTGTTGAGTTCGCGGATAACAATACCCATGCGCTTTGATTCGGACGTGAATGGAAACACTTCCAGGATATCAAATCGGAGCAGAGTACCGTCTGCGGCCCGGAGCGACATAGACTTCCTGTCTCTAGCCAGTAGACTGAGTCCGACAGACTCTGTCCACCGGACGATTGCAACTTCGTCGGGAGAAGATGCTTGATATGTAATTGAGCCGTCTGCTTCGAAGACAGGCGTAACATTGTGACACAGCGCAAGCGCCAGAACTACATCTTTGACACGCGAGCTCATGTCTCGTCTCCCTCTTCCCGCCAGCATAGCTCCAGCCGTGGTCAGGGAAATGGCTTGAGGGGCGGGTGCTAGATTCACAGAGCTGCTTGTCGGGCTACCTGGCACATCAGAAGCCCCCACTTTGTACTGCTGCTGTAGGGCGGTTGCAAGCTGAGATGTGACTTCGTCCATGCTGTCCCAGCCATAGCTCATGGTGCCCATGTGAAGTTTGCGCAATTCCATCTCGTTCTGCGTAAGTGTGCCGGTCTTGTCCGACAGGAGATACTCTATGCGACCCAGTTCCTCTGGCAAGGTCGAAGTACGCACAATCGTACCTGGAATCTCGTCGTCGTGCATGATCTGTCTAGCATAGACAGTCTTGCCCATATCAAGGTTGACGCGAAGACTGATTGGAATGATGGAAGAAAACAGGATCAGGAAGCGGAAGATGTAAATCCACCATTCGCCGCGGAAGCCGTTCAGAGCTACTAGTGCGACGGAAAGGGCAAATGTCACAGCGCACAAGATTTTGGAGAGTCGGTTGATCTCCAAGTCTAGTAGACCGACCTTCGTGCCTGGATAAGAGGTGTTCATCACGGCTCGTGTTTCACGCCCAGTATAGACTACGACGCCGACCGCAGTTCCGGCGGCTAAGACCGTGTTGGCCCATAACACGTTCTCTACAGTCAGGGGCGAAATTTGTGGCTGCTGGCTCATTGGTATCACTGTGTCCGGCGGATTTGAGTCAGAGGAATTCCGACCGGCATTGTTGTACTCTGTAGCCCCTCCCAGTAGATCGCCTACAACGGGTCCAGAGGGGTGATCAGGTGTCGGAGACCCTTCTTCTAATGGCGGATGGAGGGTCAGGTTGCCAAGAAAAGTGTGAATGTCCTTGATTGGTGGCCCGGCAAAGAGCGTGACCCTGTCCTTCAACAAAGCAAGCTCTCCTGTAGACATCTGTTGTGTGAGCTCCACAGCCACTCGAAGCTTCCAGTCGGTCTCCCCGTCAAGCTGATCCGTTCGAACGAAGCACGTTCCACTCGAACCTTCCGCTGTTTGATTGTCGTTTGCCTTCGTACTGGTAGAATCTCTGCCCATCTGTCCTTCGGCGTCTTCATCGTCGCCAAGCACGAAAATGGAATCATCACCGTTGACTCTACGTACAGATGTGGCGCTTGTATCGGAGCTGTCCCCTGCCGATGTTTGCAGCAGTACCATATCGGCAGGGACACGCTGACTTTTGCTGAGGACGACGAGATCTCCCACTTTGATCTTGCTGCTGGGGACTGTGACCGTGCTCGCGCCCTTTCCCAAGGAATGCGTACGTGAGCTGGCTCGTCGTGAGTTGGCTTGTGACACAGCAATGGCAGAGTCAGAAGGGACAAGGAGCTGGTACGGAGCGCTGTTGCTTTCGTTGTCACGCTGGTAGCGCGCCCAGTCGTCGAAGGCTTCCTTGCCAATGGTGATGCACAGCACAAAGGCAAGAGGCGCAATGTAGGTCGCGATGAAGCCGATCTTAAGTGCGGGTATGAATTGACTCAACGCAACCAGGAGAAAGTAGAGATTGAAGAAAAACTTGAACTGCTCGTAGAGCACCTTTGGGAGGAAGGTGACCAGATTGTACTTCTGATTCCTCACTACGTTGGCAGGATATCTCGATCTGGCTCGAGACGAGTCCGCAAAGGATATTGTCCTGCTCAGATCTCGAGAAGAAGTCTCACGAGATGAAAAGAGAGAGGCGAACAAACCGCGCCTTTTGCGTAACGACGCCCCCATGTCCGAGTCAGTGAAGCCGCCGGACCCACCCGTGCCATAGTGACGTCTGTGGTCTTGAGAAGGACGCGGCGTTCCATCCAGTCCGGACGCCTGTCCTCCAAGCTCTTGACTAGGTGTGCGCTGCTCTTGTGCTCTTGCCTCGTCGTCGCTGCCATTAAGCAATCCTTGCTGCTCGTCGGAATCGCGAGCGTTGTTCTGACCGAACCTAGAGAATCGAGTGCGAGGATTGCGCGATCTGAATCCAGCGAAACCATTCTCGTTGTTCGAGTGGTATGATGGCGCTGGAGAATCGCGACCGGTCGCCATATTGCGACTATGAGAGGCTGGGAAAGTCTGCAACGGATGATTCTCGCTTGTGTCCTGACTCGTGCGCGATCGTGAGGAAGGGCTGCTAAACCTCGGCGGCATAAAGAGCGACTATGCTGCTTCCTCGTTCCGGTCAAGCTTCAGTAGCAATGCTCTGGGCCATGTCAGCAATCCGTCAAGATTTCGTTTATGGTGATGTATAGGTGTGAGTGTGAGTGTGACTGGAAGAGCAACACCAGCCTCCACGTAGAACGCGACTCGTACGAAAAGAGGTACACCTCTCAGGCCTCAGCTCTCAGCCTCTCACATTTCGGAAGCGACGAGATTCGAGGTTTTGAGACGCATCTCCACAGCCTGTCCTTGTCACCGACCGTCCCTGGTGCGTGCAACATTTACTAGTGAGTGTGCATCTCCTTCAGAAGCCACCGTGCTCGCACTTACGCCCTGTCCGCCTTCGTCCTAGAATGACGACTATCCCAGCTCGATTGGCAGCGGCCACACGAGTTTCGGGCTCCCTTGACGAGGCCCGTCGCCGCTCCGTGGCTTTGTATCGCAACTTCTACCGAGGTGTAAGTACCGCCTGTTGCATTGCGCAGCAGAGCATCAGGACGAAGCTGACATCCAGTTCTTCTGTGATCGACCTTGTCCCAGGTACCGGAAATTTGCGCCCTATATGCTCTCGACATCCCGCCCTCAGTGCTCCGAGCTAAGATCCGCACCAAGTTTGAGAAGAACAAGAACATCAAGGATGTTGCAGTGCTCGATGTGATGCTGATCAAAGGGCAACAAGAATACCAAGAAACAATGAACGCATGGAAGCAAATCACTCACGTCATGAAGTGGTTTGCAGAAGAGGAGGTTAGTATACTCATCCATCTGGCCGCCGGACCTTGATCTCTGACAAAGTAATCTTGCACGCTTAACAGACTCCTGCGAGACCAGAAGGCTTTCTGGAAAAGTTCTACGCCTCCCGAGACGAGGGACGAGGCACTACTGGCACAGGCATCTAGATGCAGCTCAACCTATCTTGCACATCAACCACAATTCAGTCCTGTCTATTCTACTCAACTTGTTTGGCGTTTTTGAGCGAAGTTTCGCACAAAGCCGGCGATACTTGGCAGAGAGACTCTGCTTGTAGCGGGATGCTCTGTGTCAAGCCTATTCTAATGTTCACGCCTGGGAGACTTCAGGACAGTCTCATCCTTCATACGAGCTCAAGAGACGCCGTTTTATGAGCTGACATCTCTTGGGTGCAACTTTCCCAGGCTGATCGTTCGCTGTGAAGCCAAAGGTTCCGACTCGATGCTTTGATGCCAATGGAGCAGGGACCGCGTGAGACGTTTTGTGGCGTAGTCCGGCTCTACTTACGCGCAGTCATGCGGCTGCTGAAGGCCCGACCACACAGCTGTCAACGCGCTTGTCGCATGCGCCGCTAGCAAATGTGACAAGCTGATGATCATCTTGGCACCTTCCGCCAGCTCACGGATCTATCACGAGTCCTATCATCAGCTTCTGATTGAAAGACGGTGGGTCAACGCAATTTCTTGCCCAAGTCTTTGGAGGGGTGAGCCGCATGCCCTCTTGCTGAGTGCAAGGCAGGAGCTAGGATCGACGCCTTGATAGACGATGAAGTGGCGAAAGGCATGGACGCATATTTCTGGGTGGGAAACGGGTACAAACGACTTTAATGAAGCTGTCAGGAATCTGATCAGCGTAACTCGACAGTCACTAGCGCATCGTTGATCGCTTCGTTTCTCTCATCGCAACACAAAGTTGCCACACTACCTACCCATGCGCTTAATTCCGCGGCGTCGACTTGCTCCCTTTGCTTGAAACGGCCTCGGAACTGTACTATTCCATCTGTCGAAGGATGAGGTAAATGATCCCCGTGTTGGTAGGCCACCGACCCCCCCCCCCCCCCCCCCCCCCCCCCCCCCCCCCCCCCCCCCCCCCCGCGGCCCCGGGCGGGGGGGGGGCGGCGGGGGGGGGCTGGGGGTGTGGGGTGTGGGGCGGGTGCCGAGAGAC
>JALBYC010000017.1:0-184791 GCA_023212645.1 Farysia itapuensis | reverse complement strand
GGGGGGGGGCTGTCGCCCTTTTCTTGAAACGGGCTCGGGAATTTTTTTTTTCCTTTGGGGAAGGGGGGGGGAAAAGCTCCCCGTGGTGGGGGGCCCCCCCCCCCCCCCCCCCCCCCCCCCTTGCTTCAATGCAGGAGGGCAGATCGCTAATGAAGCCACATTGATGAGGCTTGGGATACGTAGCAAAGGTACATATACGTCAGGTCTCTTGATGAGATAACCTTCTCGTCTGCCTTCTACTCAACATCTATCGCTTGTCTCGACAGCTTGCCTCAATACTCATCTTTAATTCAACGTCGCCACGATGATGTCAACCACCGCTCGGCCTTCTCCCCTGGCTCTGATTACGAATCAGAAGATTCCAAAAAGTTGTGCAAGTCCCCAGTGGCGCTGTGACAGCAGTGCGACCAACGTCGCTCTTCGTGATCCTAAACGTCAAGAGCTTGGCTCGCCGTCGACCATGTCACCAAAGTCATCCAAACTGGAATTTGCTCTTCCTGCCACCCACCAAAGTAGTCGACTGGTCACAGCTCTTCGTGAACTGAATGGGCTTGGAGTGCCCGTCAGTCCAGATGCTACGAAGCATATTCCACTACCCTCTTCAAGACAGTCGTCGCCCGTGGCAGTAACCCGCATGGCCAGAAAGATGGCAAGCCCGCAGACACCAACCAAGAAATCACACTCACTTCTTGCGTCACTACCTTTTGATGCATTGCAAAGCTCCGCAGCTCCAAGGAGCAAGATGGGTCTCGCCGCTAGCAAGTCCAAAAGTCGCATCAACCTGCGAATTCCTCAAAAGCTGCCGCTTCCCAAGCTTCAGCCAAACTCCTCACCGCATGATGACCTGGTCGGACACTTGGTCCGTCACAATTTCTTGTCAGAGGCATCGGAGGCGTATGATACGGAGATGCCAGCGGCGTATATGCTTGATGCATATCTCAGTTTGGCGCGTTGTGGCTCACCTGACCTTTATCAGCAAACGGAAGATTTCTTATGTCAACACCAGAAGAAAATCTCTGAGAATCTGCTTTCATCCGAGAGCTTGCCAAACAGCATCAGTCTCAATACGTCTGAGTCTTTCTCGCAAACACAACTGCTACCAACACACCTGCTGGCAGTCTATGCTTCCGATCAGGCGCCCAAGATATTCGCAGTTCATGGACTCGCCTTGTCCCTGCAGTGCGTTTCCATCCCATTCTTCTCACAAAGTACCACGACGCTTGTTGATGGCGAGCAGGTCCGCCAATTCCCATTGATGCGCCTATGCGTACCCCACCCACAGTACTTTGACGCAATGTTGCGCTGGTTCTACTCTCAGTCCACCACAGAGCTCTTTCATGACCTTCTGCCAGTCCAGCACATCGTTCGCTATCTTACAAGGAGATCACTTACGAGCGATTCCATCGACGTTTCTACATACTCTGCAGCGGATCTATCTGAAGCGTTGTCCGTACTGCCCACGAAATCACTACTGGCAGTCCTGCAGAAGATCCAAGCCTTCTGGAAGAACGGTGTGGCCTTGGGCGTCTTTGCTCCCGAATTCTGGGCGCAGTTGGATCGAAGCTGGGATCTGGTCATCTCAGCCATGGTCGTTGCCAAAAAGCAGCGCAAGTCGTAATCTGCACAGGTCGCCGCAGAGATCTCACTTCCAATTTCATGCATATACCCTCGTCTCTGGTCCATCATGTCTGGCCATCATCATTGTTTTGCAATAATTACCATGCTTTTGCCAATATCAGTGTGCAAGGGAGAGGGAACGATTATTGGAGCAAAGGGTCGCGGAAATGCTTTTGGCTGTTGTTAATGAAGCCGATACGTGTGCGGTGTTGCTCCTTGATGTTGCGATCTCTAAACTCGTTGATGTGACGCTTTGCTTCTCGGGCTTGGCCACGGTTGCGGGCTTTAATGACTTGACCATGACGACCGGTGACTAGAGTACCGTCAGCGTCGTGGTGGCCCATGCCGCTCTCGGCGATAAGACGACGCGCGAGAGCACCTCCGCCGCCGTATCTGCGCGACATCTCGTCTTCCTGCGCCTGGGATGCAGGTGTCTGCCACAAGGTTTGCTGGTAGTAGCGTCGAAGTGATCGATGACCCAATCTTGCTCCAGAGGGAAGGACCAGCTCGAGCTCGGAGTCGCCGTATCTAATGGCTTCGCTTCCTTCCTTCTCTGCATTGACTGAAGAGACAGCCCCGGCTTCGCTTTCAGCGTCGACTTCCATTTCGTCCGAACCTTCATCGTCATCTGCCTCGACCCATTCGTCGTCGTCCTCAGCGTCAGGATAAGAGCTGGTGAAGTCGTAGAAGTCACTGAGCTCAAGCTGGTCCTCTTGGCTCGAGTATGCGAGCTTGCAATGGTACTTGTCGATCATATGTTTTCGAACGCTCTCTAGATTGTGGAATCCTCGACCTCGACCATTGCAGTACAGGCAGATATTGCCAATGCTGACCTTGTCAGCAAGGTACGTGACCAGACCTGGCAAGTCTACAATGTACTCCGAGTCTGGGATGAAGAAGCCGTGAACTTTAGACATGTGTGCCAGTGAGTCCTTGAGGTCGGAGAAGCGGGCTGTAGGACAAAAGATGCATTCGTTCGACGGATCAATTCTACGCGAAGATGCGACTTTTGCATCAATCGCTGCTTGAATCTGCTCTTCAGTGGCGTTTTCAGGAACAACAAGCGGAGCTCGCGCCGACTTCTCAGCGATCGGATCTTTCGGAAGTACTTCTTCTGACTGCGTTGCTGGCTGTGACTGCTCTGTGTTTCTTGGGATTCGGAACACGAGTGGAGCGTCTCCTTCCAACGTCGAGTCTGCTTGAACGGGCGCAGCAGAAGCTGCTGTCTTCTTCTCCAGCTTGCTGACATTTTCCTTGTGCTTCTTGGCGTTCAGATGGGCGCGATATGCGTTGACGGAAGCAAATTTCTTGTCGCAGGCCTCACATCGGTCAAGTCCTGCAGCTTCCTGCTGTTCTTGCGCAATAGCAGCTCGTCGTTCTAGAATCTTTGCGTTGAAGACATCAGCTCTGACCGGTGGCAGGTTCGCAACGCGACGTTTCATGTTGTACCGATGCAAATCGGAGCGATAGTGAACTCGCTGATCTTCGGGGTTAGGAAAGGCAATGCTGCATGACAAGCATGTGAACAGGGGAGTGTCATCGTCATATTGCTGCTGTTGCGGGGCTGAGGAGGAAGCCTCTGCTCCCGAGTTGTCGACGAGCGTTGCCATTCTGATGTCGTGAGACTACTGTGATGGTGAGAATAAGGGTGGCTGAGTAGGTGCTCTCCTTTGGTGGAGGCTGCCCGGAAAAGTTTCCAAAACTCAGCTCGCCAAAAATAGTTGATCTCGAGAGAATCTCGTCCCGATAATTGCTAAACTCATCGATCATCGGGAAACCTGTCGTTCGAGTCTAACAATTGAACATCGTTGCACAATTCAAACGTCGGCCGAACTTTTCAGCTCAACATTCAGCCTGCACAACTTGTACGAGCATGCTTTGCGCGAGGCATGCAGATGGAAGAGCTTCCAAGGTGAGCATTGATTGCTCGAAAGGCGAGAAGAGAGCGCGTTCAGATTGGTAGATTACATATAGAGCAAAGCAGGTAAAACTATAAAATCGTCACGTGTTCTGCTTAGTGACGGGTGCGCCAAGTTGGGTGGCCATTCGCTGCGCCAGACCAAACCTCGAATTGGCAGCGCATCTGACTTACCTGCTTCCCGTCATCGTCCAGCACAGTAGATCACATCAGACAAGGTAAGCTATTCTACACAACACCGTCGCCAATCAACCAACGCCGTCCGTCTGCAGACATACCTCGTCAGACGACACACAAACCCAAGCGCCGTGAAAGACGATCAGCCTGCTGACCTTTAGTACCCCAACGACCAACAGATGCAGATCTTCGTCAAGACCCTCACCGGTAAGACCATCACCCTTGAGGTGGAGTCTTCCGACACCATCGACAACGTCAAAGCCAAGATTCAAGATAAGGAGGGAATCCCTCCGGACCAGCAACGACTGATCTTCGCCGGAAAGCAGCTCGAGGACGGCCGAACCCTTTCGGACTACAACATCCAGAAGGAGTCGACTTTGCACCTTGTCCTCCGTCTCCGTGGTGGTATCATTGAGCCCTCGCTCAAGGTGCTCGCCGCCAAGTACAACTGCGACAAGCAGATCTGCCGAAAGTGCTACGCCCGTCTCCCACCTCGTGCCACCAACTGCCGCAAGCGCAAGTGTGGCCACAGCTCGCAGCTCCGAGTCAAGAAGAAGTTGAAGTAATCGTCTCGTTGCCCTCATCGTCAACACATGCTCCGACAAGCTTCCGTTCCTCCGTGCATATTTCGACATGCCCATTCTTCAGCGTCAGTCAAGTGCGTCGCTAAATTGGCGTAGATCTCGACTGCATCTCATTGTATCACAATCCACAAAATACACATGATCTTTCCTTGCAACAGTTCGACCTACGCTCAGCACATGTGACTAATTACGGAGACAAAGAGAAAGTATGCAGCAGACTCCAGCCTTCTGGTGGACCGTTACAGTCGTACAACTGGATCTCGAACAAGTCGAGGTGCGTCAGCCCAGCAAAGTCGATGCGAGATGAGCTGCTGTCTGAGTCGATGGTAGCGCCAATCCGCTCAAACACGCCTCTCTGTTCCATGTCGCGGATACGTTCCTGAGCCTGTTCAGCCGTGAGATCGGCGTACAGAAGTGAGATGTGTGGGAAAAAGGCTGGCTGATGATTGAGCTTGAACGTTTGTCGCATTTGCTGGTTGAGCGACAACAGTTGTTCGTTGTGCGTATCCAGAGCGAGGAGTATGCACTGGAAGTAGGATCCACGGGTAGCCACGTCCTGGAAGGTTACTGACATCGGCTCAGACGTCGAGCCATGTCCAGTAGCGCTCTGTGCATCTTCAAGCCATGTCTTGATAGCTGTCTCTGTTGCTGAGATGATTTCCTGCAAGGTTCCGTGATCCTTGTGGTTCAGACCGGAAATGAGCGTAGCATGGCACTTGAACGATGGCGAGTCAGGATAGTATCCCGACCTGAGTGCTTCCATCTCACGATGCAGGATGCGGGCAGCATCAGACCCTGGATGCGGAACTAGCCACAACGCGAGCCCTGCAAAGACGCCAACATTAGCATTCGCTGCACAAGCGAAAGTACACTGCCTTTCAGCGAGACTGCCGCAGAATGTTTCCTCAAGCGACTTTGCTGGAACTCACCCATGTCTATCCCACGCCGTCGTCCAAGGTCAAGCAGCATCAAGCTGGTCCGGGCTCAAAAACATCTCAAATACTTTTGAGCACCGTGTCAGATCAAGACGAATCTTCCACGAAAGCTCGAAAGCGCGAAAGCGAACGCGCGAACGCATAGAACGTACAAACGTGAACACAATGTCAAAGCAGGTAATCAGCATGGTGGAATTGCAGTAAGTGGCATGACGAGAGTGAAGAAAAAATCTACTTCATGATCTTGCCGTCGGCAAAGGCCTTGCCGTTGATGCTGAGCTCCCAGCACATCATGTCCTCGAAGAACTTCTTGTCCTCGGGCTTGGTAATGTCGAGGGGAGTAAGAGTGTACGAGTCGACATCGGGGGCAACCTCGAGAACCTTCTTGGGGTCATTACCACGAGTGATCAACACACCGGCAATCAGGTTGTCGTTGTTCTCACCAAAGACACCGGCGGTGCCCATGACGTACTTGCGCGAAGCCTCGAGTCGGGTGAAGAAGCCGCCGATGAGGTTGTTGGACTGAAATACAGCCTGCAGCTCCTCGTTGTACTTGTAGTCAATTCGGACGATCGAGTAACCTTCCTTGTCGTAGTGCTCAAAGAACCAGGGCAGCGCCTTCTCGCGTGTGTCCTCGTTCGAGTAGGTTCGCTTCCACTCGTCCAGCACAAAGCTCGACTTAGGCAAATCGTCCAAGGGGTTCTTGGGCTTGGGGGCGGCCTTGGGCTCGTCGTCTTCGTCATCCTCTTGGGGCTTGGGGGCAGCCTTGGGCTTGGCAGCAGCAGGGGCAGCAGCAGCAGCCTTGGGCTTCTCCTCCTTCTTGGGAGGGGTGAACTTGATGTTGTCCTCGGCAAGAGTGATGCTGGAGAAGATGTCGAGAAGGTGGGGCTGGTTTGTGACAGTCTTGTAGTATCGAACGGTGTTGGGGTACCTGCTTCGGAAGTTGACACCGGCCAGTCGTGCAAAGACCATGGCGAGGTCGGAAGCGACGGTCAGATCAGCGAGGGTGACACGGTGTCCGACGAGGAAGGTCTTCTTCTTGAGGACTGCCTCGAGGTAAGTGAATGAGCGGTCAAGAGCGTCCCAGCACTTCTGCTCGGCGGCCTTGTTGTAAGGAACAATGCCCATGCACAGGAGCATGAGCTGGATACCAGGGTTGAGGATCTCGTCATCAGCGAAAGAAACGAACTGCTCCACCAGGGCAGCAGACTTGGCGTCAGTGCCGAGCAACTTCGAGTTGTCCGAAAGGCCGGCGACTGTTTCAAACGTGTAGAAGGTGTCAGCAGCTGATCGAGGCTTCATCTTGCTCGATCTAGGCCAACATAAGCTACAGGTGCGTCGCCAATGGATCAGTGCGTTAAGCGTGAAATGTGTCGACCGGGGTGATTTAGACAGGGATAACTGAAAGATCAGTAGCATCATTCAAGGGCGAGGCGAGGCCTCTGTCTGTAGCTTTCAACTGATATGCTGGGCCATGATCGAGCGAGATGTTCACAGGCGTAAGACTTACTGTATCTGGCGATGGCCTTGCCCTCGAAGAGAGTGAAACCGTCAGAGCCCTTGAAGCCGGGGATCTTGCCGTAAGGGAAGATGGCGGTGAACTCGGGCTTCTTGGTGTCTCCCTTCATAGCGTTGGTCTCGACGACCTCGAGCTCGAGACCATTGTACTTGGCAGCTCCGAGAGCCTGTTCGAACAGAAAGCAACCGTGGTCAGTGATCAGCCCTTGACAGCCGCCACACAAGGGCGAATGCTAAATCTTGCCTGAAACTTACGCGGTTGACCTTGGGGTGTCCAACGTAGCCGTAGATTGATCCAATGGGTGCCATGATGGATGATTGAATGCTTTTGGTAATGATATGTGGTGGGTGGCAGAAGAGGAATGCCGTCTTCTAAAAAAACACTCGGGCCATCCACCAACACTCGAAGTTTTTTTTTGTTTCTTTTTCTCCTTCGTTCCGCGCCTTACGCTTTACTTCTGGGATCCTTCTTCCAAATTCAAAACACGCGACCTAACAGATCAAACCAAATTCGGCCAACGGCCAACGCTACCGCGCCAATTGCAGCCACCAAGTCCCTCGTAATCGCTACTTGTGAGCTCGCCGTCTCACAAACACACCTGCAGATAGCAGTCAGTCTTCTTGTATTGCAGCGAGGTGCTATGGCCATAAAGTAGTACTCAAGTAAGTCACACAGCTTAGAGCTCTTCGTGGTGCGGTACGTCGTCCTTGGCAATAGCAGGGTCCTTACCCTCGGTGCTGTTGACAGGCTCGAGGTCGACAGAGACTTTGTGCTTGCCGTTGAGGCTGATGAAGTCGACAAATCCTTCGAGGGATCGGTCGCCAGTAAAGTCAATCCAGTCCTTGGTTCCCGCGGCTTGGAATTTGATCGTAGGGAACGACTGGACTTGGAAGCCGGCCGACGGTGGGATGTCGTTGGCTGTGGCGTCCATCTTGGCAATCAGCACCTTGTCTTTGAACGCCTTGTACTTCTCACCGAGCGAGTCATAGGTGGGCGCCAGAGTCTTGCAGTGGCCACACCAAGGAGCGTAAAACTCGACCAGCTTGTCGGTCGAGTCGTCGTTGATGTATTTGTCGAACTCGTCGGCTACCAAAATGTGAACCGGGCCGTCCTGGTCCTTGGGCACAGGCTCCGACTTGATCGAAGGCTTCAAGCTGCCAGAAGTGTACTGGGACACAAAGTTGGTAATCTTGCCGACCAGGTCTGACGAAACCTCCTCCAATGGGTACTTGAGGTTTTGCTCAATGTCCTGGATGGCAAATGCGGGCCACGATTCGCCCTGGATGTTAAGGGCCTTGGCGTGAGCAGAGAACTTGATGGCGTCAATCCAGACAAAGTTGATCTTGCCCTTGTAGCTCTTGGCCAGCGACTTGATCGAGTCGATGTGAGACTGCAAATCCTTGGCTTCGGGGTCAGCAAAGAGGTAGGCCAACGGAAGACCAGATTCGGCGTACGACATGAAGTTCTCGGCGCTCAGCTCGTCGATGATCGGAATGGACTCAGCTTTGAGGAAAGCAGTGATGTCTTCGGCGTTGAGAGCTTGGCTGTACTTGACTTCGGGCTCGTCAAACTGGCGGTAGAGGACAAGAGCGGGTGCCTTGACACCGGCCTGCTCAGCTACCGAAGCGTCGTGAGAAACACCGAAAAGGTAGTCGTCCCGAAGCTTGTTGGCAACTTCAGAGATCTGGTCGAGGTGGGCAGAATCGGAGCTGTCGATGAAGGCCACAGCGACGATACGGTCCTTGCCCTTAAATTCGGTAAAGTTGCTGGCAGAAACAGTTGAGAGAGCGGGAAGAGATTGCTTCTTCATGTATGAGACAATGCCGTCAGCCTTGCGGTTGCCGTTGTACTCGGCAGAAACACCCTGTCGGAAGACTTTGAGGGTAGGGAAGCCTTCAACGCCGTGTTCGCCGCAAAGCTCCTGTTCGTCCGTGCAGTCGACCTTGGCAAGTTTGATTCCGCTAGGGAGCAGCTCAGTCGAGGCTTTTTCATACTCGGGAGCCAAAGCCTTGCAATGGCCACACCAGGGAGCATAGAACTCGATCAACATCAGAGGCTGTCAACGCAACAGAAATATTAGCAAAGTGATCCAGCTTAACACCGTTGAGCAGAACAACTTACCTCTGTCTGAACAGAAGCGGTGAAGTTTTCCTTGCCAAGCTGCAGAACATCCGAGGACGACGATGCTTCGGCAGCCATCATAGTGGCGGCGGTGGCCAGACCAGCCGCAACGGCAGATCGTGAGAAACGCATTGTGTTGGTGGAAGGAGCCTTTAAAAAAGGGAAGGTGGTGAAGAGAAGAACGGGCAAGGAACACGGCTCAATTTAAAGTCGCCACGCTGTGTGCGCAGGTGAAATTGGCGACGTGGCACGGGCTGGCCCTTTCTTCTGCCCTGCCAAATTGGAAATTTGGCTCGTGCTTCAGGCGCCTGCGCCCTTGTCTCAGTAACCCCAATTCTCAGTTCGGATTTAAACCACAGGGTCTCGAACCCGTCCAACATTGCATTCCGCGCTCGTCCCGCCCGATCCCGCCCCTGTTGGTGGGTGAGACACCTCCCCCGTCCGCACAATTAAACAGTTGGCGCAAATCACACACGTAGTTGGGACAAGGCGCTTAGCGTGATAAGATGCCACTACTGGGTCCGGCCTGTCATAAGCTGCAGTAATTTGGGAAGCGTGCAGATCAAGACTCGAGCGCAATGCTGTCAATGATCAGATCGAGCACGAGATAAGTCAAAGCTTGAGTCTCGTCGGGCGTGGCAAGCATAAGCTGTAGAGCGGAGCGCAAGGTGTCTTGACTTGCTCCTGACTTCAGCGCTGTCCTGATCGCATTAATTATCTGCTGAGTCTCTTCGAAAGCCGGCAGTTCGCTGGCTGCTAAAACGAAGCAGGCGTCATCGAAATTGATGTTGTTGGGCGCAGTGAGGTCGCTCAATTGAGTCCATCCGGGATCGAGCTGCATCAGATGTTCGCAAATAACCTTCTTCATCGCATCGGACTCTCGCAGAAGGGTATAGGCTCGATGCTGAGCTCGACGCAGCAACAGCTTGAGAAGGCTAGGCTGGAACAGCGATGGGCTGGAAAAGAGGCGGGAGTGGTCGTGGCGTACGTACTCATCTGCGAAGCGGATGTCGGCATAGTGCAGTAGATTAGGCTCGGCTTGGGACCGAAGAGAGGCGATCGTAGTGTACGCTGGTAGGACATAAGCCTTGTCCTGGGTGAGACATTCCATTGTGATAGCTCGCAACAACGATTGGCTTGCAACCTCACTGTCAATGTCGCCTGCGCTGTTTGCGCCGTAGATGTTAAGGGCGAGCTCCCGATATTTACCAGCACCAGCGATGCCATCTATGAGCTCTCGAAGCTCGCTGATGCTAGAACCAACGAGGTCTACTGCCATCTCTCCAAGGTCCAATGGCGCCGTGCCTTGAGCTCGCGAGAAAGTACTTCGGCTCCCCTCTGGATCAGCTGAGTAGCTGAGATACCCCGTCTTGCGCTTCACGTGGATGACTTGCGAAGTTTGACCGGGTTGAGCACCTGCTTTGTGAAGGATCGGGTCCATTTGCGTAGACCAGTATCGCGAGGTAGCTGTTGCAATCTGCCCAACATCTTGGAATTGAGGCAGCAAGATCGGAGTGAACTTGCGATCATTTTCTTGATGCTCGCCCTTGATTCTGATGGGTAGAGATGCCATCTCTCCAGTGTCGACATCGGCGGCAATAAGCAGTCTAGGCTCAACCGCCAAGGTCCAGAGATGGCGGAAAGCCTGCAGATGCGCACGGTTATCGTTACTTGTTCGCGGAAATGGCGGCATCAGAGCGATTGTCAGCGCTGCCACAGCTGTGTCCGAGGTACCCAGAGTAAAGCGGCCACCGCCCAGGAAAAGCAGTCCCAAGGCCATGTGACTCGCCATGTGAGTTCCATAGCAAGTCTCGGCACCAACATCCCCGTGCGCCTTTCTCAGCAAACGCAGAACATCAATGTCTCCGCTTCCACACATGACCATGCTAAGCGCTATGGTAACCTGGTTCAGCGCTGACTGTGCTGCCGCTTTTCGAATCTTGAAGAAGTACGAAACCGCCTTCTGTTGGGTTTCGTTCTGCAGTTTGTGCAGCTGCTCCCACAGACATTGTCGTGCGTGTGCATCTCGTGTGCCAGCGTATTTGAGGCCAAGGGCGAAGCACGCTGCCGCCCGCATTGTGATGTAAGCTAGCTGTGCAGACTCCGACAGAGGCGTTCTTGTGCGCACATGCTTCTGCATCCATGCCGGAAGCACGCTGGTGACCCAATCTGCGTCGGGCGATATCTTTTCCCACAAAATGAGGTAGCGGGCCAATACATGAGCAAACAGCACGTCAGGTCGAGTCAGATCCAGCTCGGCAATATTGCGAGGCGGGGCGAGAATTTCAGCAACATCATCGCGATTGCTGCGAAGGAAGGCAAAGCCGAGAGCCAGACTGGCGGGAATCGATGTAAGGTTCAGCTCAGCGTCGACGCGGAGTCTCTGGTCCTCCGAAGCCTTGGAGCGAGGACCAACGCCCTTGAACTGGCCTTGGATGAGCTCCACAAGACGTGCTATAATCTTCTTGTCAGGCAGGCTCTTCATGCCATCAAGGCGTCCCTTGCCTAGATACACCAGGCCAAGCGCAAGTCCTGCGCTGAGTGAGTACGCCTCTCTGTGCTGAGGCTGAATGTGCGGCGATGAAGTCTCTTGGGCGCCGATCTGATCTAGCATACGTCTTGCTGTCCATCGATGATTACTGCTTAGAAATACGAGGCCCATTGCTAGCATTCCAGCCGTCTGTGTGATCATCGACAAGTTCAAAGGGGCGGAGCCCGGCGGAAGAAACGCGACAAGCTGCATGCCGATCAGGTGACGAGCAGTGGGATCAGCTGTGCCCAGGGTAGAGGCTGCCATACCAAGCAGGAAACCGATCGTTAGCAAATTGTTGCGTGGCTCAAGATACCGGAAAACATGCACCGGAGTGAGGGCAGGCAATCTCTTCATCAGTCCGAGGCCGAGCAAGAAGCCAGCATGACGAGAGGTGATCTGTTCACCTAGATGAGCGAAAATCCATTTGGAATCCATCGTGGCTCCCGCCGACAGGCGCATTTCTAGTATTGATGACACTCCGTTGTGAAACTCGGGCCAATCGAGCCCGGTCGGGTCGGTCTTGGACATCTCGGGTTCGATGGTCAGGCCGCGTGGCTGCATCTTGACGCTGAGGCATATGGGAGGAATTCGCCATTTCGCCGTCGGCGAAAAAGCTCGAGAAGAGATGAACAGCATGCCTCGACCTAGAGCCAATGCCTTCGTTCGCTCCGCCAAAGCCGCCACTGCAGCATTGTGCTGCTCAGAAATTGCGGCTTCGGTTTGATTTTCGCCTTCGGACACATATGTGGTGTTGGATTTCGTCGTTTGGAGCATGCCTACCACATCTGTCAGACGGAAATCTTTGTTGAACAGCTGGGCACAAACCGGATCTAGAGAAACGCCGTCTGGCATCGTTGTTGGCACGGCTTGTGAGGTATGAGATGCCGGCCCTGCCGTCAGCTGGGCAGTGTAAGACAGAGTTTTCAGCATCAGGTCCGCCCTTTGGATTGTGTGATAAAACTCTGATGATTGGCCGTCCACAGGATTGAGTTGAGAGTAGTGAAGCGCCTCGAACAAGGGCATAGAAATGCCAAATGGCAGTCGCTTGAGTCTGAAAATGTCGACACCACACTCAAGCATCTTGGCAACCAATTTGTGAGCGAGAGCGCTTTCGCGTCCAAGGTTGTCGAAGACAGAGTAGATGCGCAGGACGGCGTACAGATTTGGAAACGCAGCATCTTGGCGTCTCAGCGCTGCTATATCTGCGGAAAGCAAGCTTAGCGGAGTCTTGGGATCAGCCGCAGTCGGCAAATTTCGGAGAAGATCTTGTAGTACATCGTAGATACTTCTTGGAACCTTCAACTCCTCAACAGAGCTATGGAATTTGTCTTTGTGGTCAGATTCAGCTGTCATGTTGATGGGGATTCTGCTCAGCCAGAAGTCCACCCAGCTCCTTAATTTGAGGTCCTTTGCAAGAACAACAAGCAACTCGACAAGTCTAGGCACGGAAGTCATGCTTTGTGCTGAGTCTAGCAGAGTGTCTTCTGCCAGTAAATGCAAGGTCAGCAAGACTTGTTCCGCCATCCGGCCGCTTAGCTCTAAGAAAGGCTTGAAGTCAACAAATTGCGTCGGATGGGTCGCGATAGGCGTGATTCCTGCGAGCAGCTCGTCAGCGCTATGTGAACGATGGGATACCGATGTGCTCAAGTCGACATGATTGCCGAAAGCTGGCTGTCTCGAGCAAAGAACTTTGTACAGACAAGTCCAATCCTGGTTGCTTGTGCCATATTCGCCATCTTGCCTCGGGCTTTCATCAGAAAAGTAACGGCATTGGATCCAAGCCATCGAGATCCTGGCTGAAAAATTCCACGGCAGAGAGAGTGAGAATGCATTGAGAACACTCTGCGTCAGTCGACACCTTGGCTGAAAGTTCAACACCATGTCCCCAGCTTTTGTTGTCAGCCGAGAACCTGAGGAGTCGACAAAGTCGTAACTGTCAATCTCACTTCCCTTGGTGAAGCGCGAATGAGGGCCTAGATCGAGACTGGGCGTAGTCGCAGACGGAAGGCCGAGATGAAGCGTGAGATTATTGGACGCGTCCATCGTCAAAGTTTGGGGCGAGCGAGAATTAAGCGCTTGTATTGGTATCACGTTGGCTGTAGGTATCGTTCCTAAGGCGAGATCCTTACTTGGTGGCTTTGAATACAGCAGATCGCGCGCAACGCTGCTAGCGATTGCCTGTTCCCGCCCTATGCGACGACAAAAGGTCTGCTGTAAGCCTGGCACCGAGATGAAGAGATAATGCGCATCGTCGGATACATCGAAGAATGTAGCAGCACTGACCCGAACTTCTGCAAGGCGAGACTGATCAGGCGATGCTTTGATTGGTATGTCTTCTAGTAAAGAAACGCAGGCGAAGCTGCGAGCGAACGTAGCCAGATCAGCGAGGTCCTCGAGATCGGCTATGTCGTCCTGTGCGTAGGTTGTTGCCTCTGCTGCTTCCTGCTGAGGGAACTCGAAACGGCTAGTACCGGGCGCAGCTACTGGAGGTGTCTGTCCATCTTTGTCGAGAAGATCAAGCCGAGACAGAGTGAGAGACGGTCTTGTTCTCGAAACCGACGATGTTTGACGATGTGAGGGTCGAGGTGCATTGTATGGCGTACGAGCTGCCTGCGAGCTCCTGCGCAATCTTGTCTTAGTCGTCTGAGATGCAGATGTGCGCAGACTAGAGGTCATTGGCGCAAGCTCGTCCATCAAGTTCTCGTGGGTGTATAGCTGGCCCTGAAGACGAAGACCGTCGGCAGTATGGGAGATATTACTGATTGTGCGGTCACGACCCTGCGAGAGAGCCTCGTCGGTGCGGGTGATAGATCTGCGATCTGCTCCGCTGCCGGCGTGCATGGCACTAATGCGTCTGCTGCGACCACTTGCATCTCGACCCATCGATACTGACGCCAAGCCGCTTAGACGGCGGTCATGCTCTAGCTTTGAGCTTCCGAGGGATGGCTGTGGGAAACCCTTTCCAATGACACTCACGTTGCGCATATATTTGTCCGCCGTGTCAGCAGGTTGATCTAGGCCGGAGTCAGGTAGAGTAGCGTTGGGTCGTACGCGTGACGAGAAGCCTGAAGCGCTTTTACCCGTACTGGACCATCGCCTCGGTAGGGAGAGCAGAGTACTGGTGGCATCGAATCGATTTGAGCTGGCAGCGAAGGCATAAATTTTGATGCTTGACGTAGCGTAGTCGGCAGTCACGATTATATGCGGGGTGAATTGGTCTGAACCAGTCGAGACAAAGACAATGGACTCCTCAATCTCTGTGAACGGGGAGGGCGGACCATGTGTCATATGTGTCTCTTGGTTCTGTGCGGTGGAGAGCTGAGGATATCTGTCCACAGGGACGAGATCATCAAAGGATCTGCGCAGGTAAAAGACCATTGGAAGGATCCGGCTTGGCTGATCGGATATAGTACTATGACCTCGGGCGTCGCCCTCAGGTGACAAGTCTGTCTCGAAGGGCAAGGAATCGCTATCAATATTTGGGAACGGGTAGCCAGCTGCTGGAGCATGTGAAGACGTATGCGACGTCGGGTCTGACTTGCGCAAGCGGACAGCGATACGCTCGTCTTCAGCTTCAACTTGACGCTGTATCATGAAGCCGACAGGAGCTGGGTAGGCCCGTGCAAAGCGAAAGGGCAAATCCATTTCGATCTGCTCGCCAAGCTCTGCGACATAGATCTGGATAGCTTGTTCAAAGAACACGCACAATGCCTTGCTGAGCGGTCGGTGTGCTGCCGAACGTGCTGGCTTTCCTGGTGCTAGCTCTATGGTGTTGTCGACGGGTTCTGCCTCGAAGTATGTCCAGAATGCCTGCATGACAGGTTGGGCATAGGTAAAAGAGCGAACCATCTGACACCCTTGGGTCCACGTCAATATGCAATCATCCCAGCTTAGCTCGCTCTCTCCCTCGTTACTCTTGCTCTGATAGGGATCACGGAACCTTCCCTGGCTGATGTTGGTAGATCGAGCACGAATGTTATGCAAACGACTGCGCAAAGCGGTTGATGGACCAAGAAGCGAGTCCGCGAGCTCTTCTTTACCTAGACGATTTACCTCGACGATGTTCCGACATATCTGCTGTGCGGTCGATGACCCACTCTGCGCAAGAACACTGGAAGACATAATTTTACATACAGTCCAGGCAGTATCCCTGTCCCGCAGCTGCCAGCACGTTCGTCCAGCGCTTCAAGCGCCAGTGTTGATTGGCGGTCAATTTTTGAGGTGTTGCTGTTGGTGGAGGGACGTAGGGATCCGGGACGCGGGACATGGGACGCGACAGAAAATTGCGATCTGACACAACGGCGGTCGTTTGCATGTCTATATGTCTTCCTTCTTCCCCTTTCAACAGGGTGAGTACAGTCTTGTTCATGACGAGTCTGTGAGAGAGAGCCAGATCGTGTTCGCGTGATGTCTAGGCGAAACGTCGCAGTAATTTCATGGTAAGACACAGATCAAGGAATTGCGATTTGCGAGCGTGAGCGTATCTCTGAATCGGGCTTGATAGCTTGATGGCCACCTGCGTATCTGCTCTCCACTTGAACTCGCTCTCTTTCGCTGCCACCATCTCCCCCATACATCGCCGGTGTGTCGCGCTCCCTGCTCTCATCACTCTTGTCGTAGGCGCATACGCCCTTGCATTGTTTCTGTTTGCGCTTTCATCCACAGCGGCGCTTTCCACTCTCCCTTTGCGTGGCCAAAGTTTTCCTGCCTCACAGTCATGACTTCATCACCGTCCGGCAATACACTGCTGCTTAAGCGGCAGCTGACAGAGCTCCGCAAAAGGCCAGTAGATGGCTTCAGCGCTGGTCTGAAAGACGAGAGCAACCTGTTTGAATGGGAGATCATGATCATCGGACCCAACGACTCTCTTTACGAAGGCGGATTCCTTCGTGCGGAATTGATATTTCCTCAAGAGTACCCATTGCTGCCTCCCAAGATGAAGTTCATCACGCCGATGTGGCATCCCAACATCTACGCTGATGGTACAGTATGCATTTCCATCCTTCATGCGCCAGGCAAGGATGAATACGGGTACGAAGATGCTGGCGAACGATGGCTCCCAGTGCACACTGTGGAATCAATTGTACGTACTCTGTTTTCCGCCACCGATGCAGGAATCTGACTGACATATGCTTTTCACACAGCTCATCTCCGTCATCAGTCTCCTGTCCGCCGACATCCCAAACACCGACTCGCCGGCCAACATCGACGCTGCCAAGCAGGTGCGTGAAGACCTCGCTGCATACAAAAAAAAGGTAAGCTGCATCCGATTGAAAACGCTTAGGACGATTGCAGAGACGAACACATAATACTCTTACTCGCTCGAACAGGTCCGCAGATTGGTACGGCAGTCTGCCGAAGAAGCCTTCGACTGATCCGTAGACGCCACCCAAGGTTTGCGCAAATTGCATGCATTAGTGTAAGAATATGACCCAAACAAGTGTCCACAGAAAGAAGGTGCATTGCAGTAAGTAGTGTTACAAGTGATGTTACAGGGAGGTGGAGGATAGGATGTAGTACCGGTATAAGCTATGTGCCAAGCGCTGACTTGAAAGGACTGCCAAAGATGGACCCCAGACCGCTACCACTGCCTGAAAAGTTCCCCGACACCGACCGAGTAACGGACGATGCATCGTGAAAATTTTGGACGGATGTTGGTCTCCCTGTCTGATTATAGTGCACCGTTCCGTTGATGTGCGAGGAGCTGGACGAAAAGCCGTAAAGGACGCCGAGGTACTTTGCGTCATCTATAGTGCCATCAAAGTACTTTTGACGCATCTTGAAGAAGGTAGTTGCTGTTAACAAGCTGTCGCTTCCGGCTTGGTGCTGCTGACCGATACGGCTGACCTGCAAATCGTCGGCAACGTCCTGGAGACCTCCTTTGAGTGTTTTGCAGCTCCGCATTAGGTACTTGATGTCATAGATACATGGAAACCATACGCGCAGCAACGCAAAGAAATCGGCCTCTTGCGCAGGTAAAGGAGTGCATGTAACCACCTTGAGAAGGTAGCCAAAGTCGTAGCCACTGTTTGTTGAACAAGGGTCAGGTGCCAATTACGCTTGTTGCCCAAATGCACACAATACATACCTGTGAAAGGAGACCCACTTGACGTCGTCAAACAGCGCAAGTCCGGAAGTGATCAACAACTCGCCGAACTGTTCAACGTCAATGCCTGCCCTTTCATGCCGATCAAAGTCGAGCCCAGCTTTCGTCAAGAGATCCAAGGAGTCCGGAGCACACATGTCATCTCTGTAAAGTGAGAGGCAGCGATGAGTATGGTGCCATTACACTGGATCGCGTACGCAATGACTTACTCGACGCTGAAGCGAAAATTGAACTGCCATGTGCAAACGTCAGGCGGCAGGTTCCCGTTCTCGTCACAAAGCGTGATGCCAAGTTGTATGAGTTTGAGGAGGTCGACGTTGCACCTCAATGTCTGATAGTGATAGTCGGATGATCCCCTGAAAGTGCCTATTGGTCGGGCCACGATTCCTGGGAACTCGGTGTCCTGAGCAGAGAGATACCATGTTAGCTGTCCTGCCGTACTTAGAAACGTGTCTCGGCTGCTTACCATTGCAACGTAAGGGTAATTCGCTATTGTGTCTCGCAAAAGACCCATCTCCATTTCAACGTTGTCCCCCCATACTTCTCGTATTCTTCCCGTCATGGTGAAGACTGCCTGGTGGATCAGTGCTGTGAGGTCAAGAGCATGGTGATCGATTTGCGTTTCAGCTTTGAATTGCAACTTCCGGTTCCCGATTTGTTGTTGGCTCTATGGCGCGTCCGAGACTCCACTTTGGAAAGAGACACGCAAGCGTCCGGCAGTAGCTCTTGCCACTACCAACCCAACACGCAAACCTTCAGCGACAAAGCGACACGACACTTGCTGTATTCAGCTTCGACGAGCAGCAAAAATGGTACTGGAAGCGACTATGCTTGTGCTGGACAACTCCGAATGGATGAGAAACGGAGACTACACACCCACCCGATGGGAGGCACAATCTGATGCAGTCAGCATGATCTTCGACGCAAAGACAGGCTCAAACCCCGAAAGCGGAGTAGGGCTTATGGCCATGGCCGGTAAAAGCCCCGAAGTGCTAGTCACACTGACGCGCGACATTGGCAAGGTTCTCGCAGCGCTGCATCAGAGCAAAATCTTGGGTAGCTCTGATCTAGCTACGGGCATCAACGTCGCGTCTCTTGCGCTGAAGCATCGCCAGAACAAGAACCAGCGACAGCGCGTCATCGTCTTCGTCGGCTCACCCGTCTCACAGTCTGAAGAGGACCTGGTCAAGCTTGGCAAGAAGTTGAAGAAGAACAACATTGCCGTCGATATCGTCAGCTTCGGTGAAGAAGCCGAGAACGAGGATAAGCTCTCAAAGTTCATTGAGGCTGTGAACAGCGGCGAGAACAGGTAAGTCGCCTACTGACGAGATTGTACGATATCGGTGCTAATCCTCCGCCTTCCCAGTCATTTGCTCAGCATTCCGGCAGGAACGCAGTTACTCTCGGACATTATTATTTCTTCGCCTGTACTTCAAGAGGAAGGAGGTGACTCTGGTGCCGGACCATCTGGTGCAAGTGGTGGTGGCAACCAGTTCGAGTTCGGCGTTGACCCGAGCATGGACCCAGAACTCGCCATGGTAAGTTCAGTCTTGCGTTTCCCCCACATCACAGCCTTACTGACCCATGCTATCCCAACAGGCACTTCGAATGTCGTTGGAAGAGGAGCAGGCTCGACAAAGAGCAACGGAAGGAGCGTCGGGATCCCAGGCTCCCACGCTGCCCACCGTCTCGGAAGGTTCCGAAGCTAGCGCTTCAGCGTCAACGCCAAGCAAGGCGACCGTTCCAGCTGCACCTGGTCTACCTGGTTCTGGATCTATGGTCATGCAAGGGGCAGAGCCCATCATCGGAGAAGGCTCCGGCGCAAATGACGAGTCTGAGGAAGACATGTTGCAAAAAGCGATTGCTCTGTCACAGGCCGGTGCAAGCTCACAAAGCAAGGACGAAGACGTTGACATGACCTCAGCCGAGCCGACCGAGGCCCCTCGAGCTCTAGTCGCTGGACAAGCGGAAGGTGACGACGACGAAGAAATGGATGAAGATGAAGCTATCGCACGAGCTATCCAAATGAGTTTGCAGGAAAGCAACGATCAAGACAAGTAATGCTTGGCCTGCAGTCTTCGTTTATCAGCAATCCTAATCAATCACCGACAGCATCACGCGTGAGAAAGCCGATTCGGCAGACGTCGTGGCTCAGAGAACGACAAAGGCGACAAAGGGGACTGTTTGCCTCCGCTCGCGGGCCGTGGGGCTGCAACGAGGCGGTTCTGTCGGATCGTGGCCAGACGCATGTGCAAGAGTTTAACTCAGAAAAGTGACGGAAAGTGACAACAGCAAAGTCTCAGATGAGCGCTACATGTGAGATGGGACTGTGAAGCGTGAGAAAACAGAGCCTATTCTGTGCAATTTCATGAGCACTGTTGCTAGAGGCGTCAATTCACTGCTCTAATACCGCTGTACCTACGCCGTCTGGCGCGCCTGGCGTGGGTCTTGGGCGTCCTGCCCCCCACCATATTTCGAAAATATCACATGCATCGCAATGGCAACGGCTAAAAGACGTCCCGACTTTTCGACGACCGTCTCGAAGTAATCCTTTGCCAAGCGCATACTTTTGGCATATCACAATTCGATCTGATCTGGATCGCTCAGCTGTAGTGACAGAGTTGAGCTGGACTTGAGGAGAAGGCTGAGGTGCTTCCGTGCATTTGAGGAGGTAAAATTTGCTCTACCTCGAAAGGCTCAGTTCCCTTCATAAGCTTGCTTGTGTCCTGTGCATCATCTCCCCACCCGCTCGCCAAAGTCTTCCCTGCCAACAGCAACTCACAAGCTCTGCGCCCCGAGCTCCTCTTCTTTCGTGTCCTTCCGTCAATTGATCAGAGGAAAGGACGTACTTAGCACCATGGCCTCCAAGATCCCGCCACTCAGGCATTCATTGCCTCCTAAAGTGAGTTCGCAACCTTGTTCCCCGGTCTCAGATACGACTAGTCTGTTTGCTAAACATTCTGCGCACGTAGCCTCAAATAGCACCCGAATTGAACCAGCTGGACAGGTCTCTGGCAGAGGCAGGCAAGCGAAAGCATTCTCTGGAAGCGGATCATTCTTCACCCTTGTCAGCCGAGACCTTTGCCAAATCGGCAGCCTTTCCGGACCTTCTATTGTCTCCGACCTCGCTCAGTCCGGGATTGACCACCAGCTCGACTTCGCTGGCTTCCCTTCACGACACCTCGCCGTTACTAAGCTGCCATAGCAGCATGTCGACATGGCGACCCTCGTACTTTGATGGGGCCAAAGACGGCTCTGGGGACAAATCGATGACATCAATGCTACCTAATCAAGTCTGTCCACTTAGTTTCAGCGGTAGCAAAGACAGTGACGCTCGCGAAGGATTCTACCGCAATCTTTCTACGACCGATATGGCTATGCTTACCGAGGCATTCTCAAAAACTAACATGGACCCCAACACCATGTCACTGTATCAACGTGAGCAGAACTACGGGAACAGCCACTCGCAGAGCGGTGCTTCTCAGCTCGATGCCCGCTCTACCACAGGCATGGGTACCGTACCCGTACTTATTCCGATGCAAGCCAGCGGGGACGGACTGCCTCTCACGTCGGTTGTCGAGACACTCGCGTCAAAGGGATCGCGTGCGGCCGCTGAAAATCCAGAGACGGTAGCGCACGCATGGAAGTTGCGTCAGTGGGGTATAGGGTAAGCATTGTTCTTTCTTCGATACGGTCCGAACGGCTCAAATTAACGTACGTGCGTAACCAACAGGATCGGGCCAGGTGTCAACCCGAAAGTAGTGAATAACCGCAACGGCAATCAAAGCCGCGCTAGGAGCGCTGCAGATGATCCCCCAATCGTTAACACTGGAAATTCGGGGCCTATGTGCGTTCAACCGGGCGATTGGATCTGCACCGCATGTGGATTTGTGGTAAGTCTCAAGTCAACGGTGGAGTCTTACGCTTTTATTGACTCAGCGACCGCCAGAATTGGAGACGAAGGAAAGTATGCATGCGATGCTACCCATTCGCGGAAGGAAACGAAGTTTGCCACGGCATTCATGGTGGAGAATTGTTGGCGAAGAGACTAGCTGGAGGGCTCGATCCTACTTCGGAGGAATATCAGCAATCCTTGCAGGCGCTGTACCCAGATCGACCTAAGCGCGCTGCTGAGGCCATGCCGTATAACTACATGCATATGTATGAACCCGAGCAGCAAGAAAACAGTGGGACCCGTGAAAGTCAGACTCAGTCGAAGCCGGCAAACGGTCTCGGTATCCATGCCAGCCCATACTCACCATACATCCCTCAGAACTATTTGCATGATGCTTACTCGCATATTTGCTATACTTCTGAGCCTGTACAGCAGCGCTCGCCACTGATCGCGCACGAAAGCACCACGTCAGCAGCGGACCGACTCAGCTTACTTCAGTCGTTCAGAGAAACTTCTCCCGAGCTACATAAGAGCATCTGGGCACCTACACCAAAGCGTCCAGTGCCGGTTCCCGTGGACCCTGAGGACAGAGACTCAGTCGGACGACGCGCCAAGCTCGAACCAATTGGCACTAGAACTACCGGCAAATATACGAAACTCGACACCAACGACAGCAACGTCGTTACCGATCGCACCGCTTTGGCGAACAGAGACGTTAACATAACCGGTCCCACACTCGAGCCATTTGGTAACAAGACAGGCAACGAGCCTGTCACAAACGCGGGCCTTGGTCTCATCAACATCGGAAATTGAGCTGTGGTTTCTTCAAGATGCTCGATATACTTGGGCATCAGCTTCAGGATCGGTAAATTCTCTGGCGTGCATCGCTACGTAGTTGCATTCACGCATGCATCGGATGGACGTGAGCACCTGCTGCGATTCTTTTGTGTCTCACATGTTAGGAAAAGTGACTCTACGGCTGCTTGTGCAAGTCTGTGTGTTGAAATGAAATGGTAAAATTTCATGTCTCTAGAAGGCAGAAGACGGTACAAATACATCCCAGAGGGACTGGAAGGGCAAGGGAATGAGATGGAGCGAGAGTGAAGCTGAGAAGATAAAAGAGAGAATTGTCCATACGGTAAAACCAGAATCAAGCAGCGTAAAGATCGACGAATCTGCGTGAGGGGAGATTTAGGCGAAGCGGGTGCGGTGGTTGCTCAGGGCCTAGACGACGACGAGGAGGTCGACTTCACCGTTGGGACGTGCGCCTTCGAACGCCATTTGGACGTCGTCGTCGTCGTTGAGCATGACGTGGTCGCCGTCTTCGTCGACGTAGCGCATGCGGATACCTGCCTCAACCGACTTGCCGGAACAGATGCGGATCTTTTTCGTCACTTTGTCCAACAGCATGGCGAAAGAAATGGTGTTGAGCACGACAACCACGTACTTGTCCTCTGCGAAGTGGACAATCAGCTTCATAGCATTTGATGCAGAGGGCGGAGTCGATGCCTGTGCAGGCATACGGTAGCTGCTCGCTGAACTCGTGGGATGAGGCGGTGGTGGCTGACTCGTTCGAATTGCTCCGGACGCGGGCGAGGAGGCAGCGGTGGAAGACTGCGGCCGCGACTGCCCACTTTGCCCGCTTTCCGACGTTGACGTCGAGATAGATGAGCCTGAGACTCGCTTGTCCCCTCCCACGGCCACTTGCGTAGCGGCGGCGGCTGCCACCGCGGCAGCAGCTGCATTTGCATGCGTGACATGCAGCGACGACGCGCTAGCATTGGCCTTGAAGTCGGCAGCATTGCTGCCGTACATACCTTTTGGCATGGGAGGCGCAGGGCCCTGCTGTGGCAGCCCAAACATGTTTGGATTCGACGCCGATCGAGCACGACTGTTCGCAGCGCTGGAATCAGAATTGGTGCGAGACATGCTAGAAGCGGGAGAATCGATACGAGACCTGCCATCGCTGCTGTTCTGATCCGGCCCATCGAGATATTCGACTGCACCGCTGTCAATGTTTGCTCCGCGGGGAGCGCGGTAGCCATTCGCTGCAGCTGCATTGGCCTGTCGGAGATGTCGCGAGGAGCTGGCTTTTCGAATCGAGTGTTGCTGATCAGTACCAGATGAATAGCTGAGGCCACGAGGCAGCGGTGGCGCAACCGCGGGTGAATGTGATCGCCACTGCGACATGATCATGGAGTCTTGATCCTCCGTGCGCGCTCGAGGACGATCGCTGGACTGAGAGCCCCGTCTCGCGATTCCGTCCATTCCGTTTTGAGAGTATCTCGCGCTCGAGTTGCCTGTTGCCGGTGTCGCTCGGCCTGAATTTGGCTCATAGAAGCTTGGTCCTTCGAGCCCTTCTTCATCGTCGTAGCGGTACGAACTTGCTTGGCTTTCGGCGCGTGATAGGCTAAGACCCATGTTGCTGAATGGGTTGTTGAGCCCACCTTCTGACAAAGGGGTTTGCGGGAAATGCGAGGTGGTCTGCGTGACGCGTCTGCCGTTAGCACCTGTGCCGGCCATACTGAGTGCACCGAGGACCGGAGGTCCAGAAGTGCCGGCACCACTGCTGTGCTGCGATTGATGGTGTTGCGTCGCCTGCTGCCGTCGCAGGTTGACGTCGTCAATCAGCTTATTGATTGCAGCCTGCCATTGCTTGAGCTGCTCTTCATTCTTGCACTTGAGTGCAAACGACTCGTGATCCACGTCTCCCCTCCACCAGACCTGCAGGGCATATTGGCCATTCGACATTCCGAGGATGCTGCTCATCTTGGAATTGGCAAAGGCGCCGGTGACATTGTTGATAAAGATTCGACCTTTGAGTTGTAACATGCTCTTGACTTTCTTTGCGTTACCAGCTCCAGCTTTTTGCTTTAGAAGCGAGTTGTTCTTGTTTCCCTTCTTTTGAGCAGTAGGAGGCACCTCTTTGCAGCACAGCAGAATCTTCTCGAAAAGGTAGACATGGTATTCGCGCTCGGTGTCGCCCTTTGCGACCACAAAGATGTCGGATAGGAGCAGCAGACCAAACGTCTTGACATTGTGACCCTTCCAGTCTTCGACTCTCCACTCTAGCTCTTTGACGAGCACTGCATTCTCCTGAAGACGGCTGGTTTCGTTGACCTTGTCTGTAATGCGGCGAATGACTGTGAGACCCTGCTGAAGTTCTTCGTAGTGAGTCGCACCTTCTGGCGTCTTTTTGAGGAGCTGTTCGAGAAGCAGAGGGTATTTGCAGATTCGCTGGACAGGCTTGATCATGAAGGTGGGGAGCTCGTAGGCAGGGTCCAGGTAACAGCCCTCTGCGGCAGGCATGCCTTTGATGCGGACCAAATTATGAGCTTCCTGAGTGATGAGTTCGAGTGCGATGTTGTAGTTGGCACAGAACGGCTCGTAGACGGTGAAGTCTTCCTCCATTGTCATAAAAACATGGCCGAAATGTTGCTCCTCAGCAGGTCGGCGCACATTTTCTTCTACACAGATGAGAAAGCGGCGTTGCATGTCGACGAGCTGGTTGAGATTGCCGAACAGGTTGTGAAGCGTGTCGACAGGGATGATGTCGTGTTGTGCTAGCGCTGTTGCATAGTTCTGCAGCACTTCAAGGTCTTGGACATACTTGCGCTCTGTTGTAAGCAGCTCGTGTATGACTTTGGCTCTGTCGTCGGAGGGATGCTCTAGATCTTCGTTTTCGGATTGTCGGTTGGTCTTGACGAGAAGTCCGCGGTCTTCGAAAATATCGAGGAGACGGTTGATGGTCCTGACGACCTTGACAAAGCCATTGGTGTCGTTTTGGTAGAGTTGGGTTACGGTGAAGATATCGTCTGGGTCCCATCCTAGCCTTTCTTTCAGTGCAATGATGAACTTCATGACCTGGGCTTTGCATGCATTGGCATTGCTTCTGTTTGCATCTGGGTTGACTGGCAGATCCACGTCTGGATTCATGGTGTTGAACAGGGCGCAGAGAGGCGAGCCGAGTCGAAAACATTGCCAGAGCTGAGTCACTGGATCGCTGCTGCTAGACTTTGGCGCAACAAAGGCGCCTTGTGGAGATAGTGGGCTGCCTGAGTTTGGTGACAAAAAGTCTTGCCCCGAGGTGGATGAGGCAGCTGATTGAAGGGAAACCTCATCAAGGTATGCTTCTCCAAAGCCTGGTACGCAGTATAAGCGGTCGCGGAGGTTGAGACAGGCCTGATATAGTGAGGAGCTGGCGACGGCCTGTTTGTTGCCGATAGTGTTGGCAGCTATGGGTGCACCGGCCATGAGGGGTGCTCCTCCAGGGCCGAGCAACGAAGCGCCGATGCCGCCATTAGCACCAGTCGGGGCGCCTATTGAGTTCATGGCGACTGATGGTGTTTGCTGAGGACGGCGTGCTTTGAGCTCGAATGTCTGCTGTCAGATCCTCTGTTGGGCACCGGGATTCTGTGATGTGTGTTTTGTCGCCAAGTGCACCGCATGCGCTGATACGGTCGAAGATGAATGCGCCGACTATGTAGCAGTGACGGCGTTCTGCAGTGAGGATAGCTGGTGTAGGCGACGATGGTGTGCGAGCAAAGAATGTCGGAAGGGAGATGAGGTAGGGAGAGCAAGCAAGAGAGCATAGACCTGGTGCAGCGCGCACACAACAGGCTTGGCTTTGGCTTTGACAGATTGCACAGTGAATGCACCCCGACTCACACTCGGTTCGGTTCACCTTTAATTTTTCAACTTTTTCGCCAAATTTTAAAACCGACGCTCAAGACCGACGCAAAACAATCGCTCCCTTTCCGGATCAAGAATCCCAGCGCCAGACGTATGGGCGCGTGCGTGTACTTGCCTCCCCCCAGACAAACGTCAAATCGTGGTGGGCGTAATTCGCAGTCGTCCTATATCCGCGAGGTCGCAAATCCTAATGCTTCATTTCATACGCAGGGCTGAAATGAAGTGGCGCTGCCGTTACTGCTATCGTCTGCGTGACAAGAGACAAGCTCAAACGTCGTTTCTCTCAGAGAGAAGGCAGAACATCCAGGCAATCTGATGTGTCATCGACAAACAAGGAGCGCTTAAACGAACTAAGTCCGGGCGGTGGGCAGCACACCCGGACTCTGCCCCCTCGCGTGGGCATAAACCGATCTACACCCACAGATCTCTTTGAGCGCGTAAATGCGGACAGAAATTGGGGTGGGTAAATACCGGCGCGAAAAGATTCTGGCACGTGATTTGCGCTGTTCATTCGGCCGATAAGAAGTCCTCGACGTGTTTGACAGGAAGCAGGAAGCTGTTGGACCGGCTCAACCGGACTTTCCTCCCCGTATCAAGCCACCAAATTTGCCGTAGTCTACACTGGGCACGATCCAGCATGACGATACAGCTGTCAGACGACAGGCTTGTCGCTGAGTTGCGCCTTCTTGAGCATGACGCACATCGAAGCCCGAACCTGGTGCTTTCACCAGCATTGTGGCAGCAGCTGTCATCCTCTTCCACAAACGCAGCTTCATCATCGGCCGACTTGAAAAGAATCAGCATCAGTGTCTCGCCCGCTGATGGGAGAGCCTTCCGCCACTCGTCCTTACCAGCTCTCTCATTCTTTGCCGTCCAAGATGTCGGTTCTGACCCTGCGGACAACTCATCCGTGTTCACGATCAAAGCTACTCCTAGTGTAGCAAAGCGACTTTCGTCAACAGGCTTTTCTAGGAGAGGCAACGGCGTTCAGCAACTCATTGTACGACAGCATTCGCTTTTGTCGGCAACGTCTGTCTATCTTGCAGCATCGTCTAGCAGCGGCTATGAGCTTGCCCAAGATCGCCAGGCAGATGTTCTCCAGCAGCTCGACGGTCAGATCCTACAGCAAGGAAGCCTGCTTCGACTTGACCTTTCCTCAGCGCTCCTATCAGTCCGCGTCGTCATGGTAGAACCTTTGCTCCAAGCTATCTTCTCCGCACAGGACACGCAGATTTTGCTTACCGTCTTAAATGATGCTGACGAAGCTCGCGAAGGCGACCTCTCAGTCTCATCAGCGATGACGGACGCGTCTGTTTCCATTGCCGAACCAGCCGACGACGAGGAAGACGTGAAAGGAAGCGGCTCTGGCGGTGAAGAGGACGATCTTGTGATTGACGAGAGTTTCTTGGCTCAATCCGTCCTGGATGACTTCTCCCAGCTCGACATCTCAGTAGAGCCAATTCTTCCTGTAAATCTCGCTGTTCCCGCCGGAAGCCGCGCTAAGAGCTTTCACAAGGTCAGAAATTGCATCCTTCAGGAGCTGCAAGATTCTTCGTCTCTCAGAAGAGCAATTGCAGAATGGCGCAGGCAATATGAGCAAAAGTCACATCCACCATTCCAGCCAGTCGAAAGCATAGACGAGGAGATTGTAGCTCTGGCTTCCGAGCGAGATCTGGCCAGCTTGGGAGCCTTCAACGGCGATTGGGCGGTAGCGAGTGTCGCGAACGGTCCAGCTCCCCGCATCATTCGGCTTATGTCTTCGTCACACGTTCCAACATTACGCACAGATGGCATGCCCAGTGTATGGATGTCGCCCATCCTTTCGCACAATATCCTCGCAGACCAAATCTTCTCTCCCTCCAGCAACCGCATCATGTCCGTGCGAGTACTCGGCACACGACCACCTGACATGCAACAAGAGGTCTCGGCGCTTGCACGGTCCTGTCCCGTACCGCTTCCCTTTGCCGACAGTCTTACCATTGCACGCGTCGCTGGGCCCTTGACGATCGATAGGGCCTACCAAAATCTCTTTCTCGACGCTTTACGGACGCACTTTGAAGATCGTCGCCGATTCTGTCGAAATGGAGATGTGATTGCCGTCGCGATCGAAGCCTCCAAGGCGCGATTTGCCAAGAGAGACGTCGAACAAGACAGCTCAAAAGAACCGACACTTGACGACATTCACGAGCTCAGGCTGCCGTCCGCAGCGCTTGGCCCCGTCAAGACTGCTGTCGTGTACTTCAAGATCTCAGATATCAAGCCAGAGCTTGTAGAGCCCGCCAAGCTCTCACACGCCATGTACAGTGACGAGGGTCACCGAGCATTGGCTATGCAGGCCCAAGCTGGACTGCTAGGATGCATTGTGGACCCTGATGTCACCAAAATGGTGCAAACCGGTGTCGAACAGTGCAGAGTCGTCGACTGTGATCGTTGGCTCGACGTTGTTTCCGATACACCATCGATAGCGACGAGACTACACTCGCCCCTGACGAGCAAAACCAGTCCCTACGCTGTTGTTCGCTCGCTGCTCAGTGCCACTCTGCAAGAAGACGCCAGCCGATTTGGTCTGCATCTCAGTGTTCTGCTCAAAGGCGCTCGTGGATCGGGCAAGAAAACGCTCGCTCGCTGGGTTGCGCGTAGTATGGGAGTACAGCTTGTCGAGATCGACTGTTTCGATTTAATCTCTGACACCGACGCACGTACGGAGGGTGTACTGCGCGCCCGCTTCGCCCAGGCATCTGAATGCGCGCCCTGCATCTTCTTACTGCGGAACATTGAGGCACTGGCACGTAAGAGCCAAGCGCTCGAGACGGGACAGGAGCCACCACTGGTCACTGCTCTACAAAGCTGCTTTGAGGAGCTCTGGAAAACCTCCTCTCACCCAAATGCAGAGACGGAGGCGATGCCAGTAGCTGTGTTCGGCACTACAAGTGACCCGGACAAATGCCCTACTGGAGTTCTGGGCTGTTTCAAGCACGAAGTTTCGATAGGAGTGCCTAACGAAGCTGAACGTCGCGAAATCTTGGAAGTTGCACTCACCGATGCCGTTCTGAGCCCTGATGTAGATGTCAAGAATCTAGCAACCCAAACCGCGGCGCTAGTGGCGGCAGACCTGGTCGACTTGGTCTCGAGAGCTCGGTATGCAGCTGTTGCTCGGCTTCGTGCAGCTATGTCGGGATCGAGAGTGTCGGATCGAGATCTCTTGCTCGCAGGACTGGCGTTGACGGGCAGTGACTTTGACCAAGCGCTTGCCAAGGCCAGATCCAGCTACTCGGAGTCCATTGGCGCTCCCAGAATCCCTAACGTTACATGGGACGACGTTGGTGGTCTCGCATCAGTCAAGTCAGACATCTTGGACACAATTCAGCTACCGCTCGAGCACCCGGAACTGTTCTCGGATGGACTGAAGAAGCGATCTGGTATCTTGCTCTATGGACCTCCGGGCACAGGCAAGACGCTGCTCGCCAAAGCTGTTGCCACGTCTTGTTCGCTCAACTTCTTCTCTGTCAAGGGACCCGAACTGCTCAACATGTACATTGGCGAGTCCGAGGCAAACGTTCGACGCGTCTTCCAACGGGCTCGCGACGCCAAGCCCTGCGTCATCTTCTTTGACGAACTTGATTCCGTGGCGCCAAAGCGAGGCAACCAGGGCGATTCAGGTGGTGTGATGGATCGAATCGTGTCTCAGCTTTTGGCAGAACTGGACGGAATGGCTGGGTCTGCCGAAGGAACAGATGTGTTTGTCATTGGTGCAACCAACCGACCCGACTTGCTGGACCCGGCGCTGCTCAGACCGGGACGATTCGACCGGATGTTGTACCTCTCTGTCTCGGAAACCCATGCTGCGCAGTTGAACATTCTGCAAGCGCTCACCCGCAAGTTCAAGTTGGACGAGGATCTCGGCGATCTGAGCTGCATAGCGAACCAGTGTCCATTCAACCTGACTGGAGCTGACTTTTATGCTCTGTGTTCAGACTCGATGCTGAAAGCAATGACTCGGAAGGCTAGCGAAGTCGATCAGCGTATCGCCGACATCAATGCCACGCCTGGACCTAAACATCACCCCTCGCCGCTTACAGCGCAGTACTACCTCGCAGAAATGGCACAACCCGAAGAAATCGAGGTCAAAGTCAACCGACAAGACTTTGAACTAGCTCTCAAGGAGCTCACACCTTCCGTCAGCGAGCAGGAAATGCAGCATTACCGCGAAGTACAAGCCAAATTCTCAGCGCCAAAAGAGGACACTTCGCAAAACTCAGGTCAAACTTCAACCGTCGCCAATGGCAATCATGCGATACAGCAAACAGCGAAAAAAGCTAGCGAGGAGCTGGGCTTCTCCATGCAGCATTCTGAACCAGCCTCACTTCTTCCTCAGAGCTCGAGGACCAACGGCACCGATTCATCTCAAGTTGCCCAGTCGGCGATCGAGGAAAAATCGAGTGTAAAAGGCAAAGGAAAAGCGACGGACGACGAGTCCAAAGCGAAGCCGACAGCTAGCAATAAAGGCAAAGGCAAAGCACGCGAGTAAAGCAATAGACATCGATTGAACAGGTCTTGGTACTGATCTACTGAGTACGTCCAGCCGCGAGTTTCGAGAATCGAGAATTCGAGAATTCACATTCGAGAAGTGGAGTGAGCTGTTAGACAACGATACGTCACGTGCGGGAAAAAGGTCGGCTAGTCTCCGCATCGTTTGGAATGAAAGATCGAGCCTTTTCCTCTTCTTCCGTGCTACCTCTTCCTCGCAACGCAAAGATGGCAAGCAACGACGACACGGACGATCTGTACGCAGATCTCTATGGTGAAGCTGGAGCGGGTGCTGGAGATGCCGCCGACTTCGGTGCCAAAGGCAACGATGACAGCGATCTAATTGGCTACGAGGATCAGACAGACACAGCCAACGGCAAGGCGGATGGAACAAGTGAGAAGCCGTCAGGAGGCTCATTCATTCCAGCCGCTGCCCCAACTAGTTCTGCTGATCGTTCTGCCTCTCAGGCCCGCGGCAGCTTCATCCCTTCTGTTGCAGGAAACACATCTAGCAACGATTATAGAGAGGGCGGAGGAAACAACAGCCATCAACAGTATCAGCAAGGCATTCAGACTCATCACTCGACTCCGAGTAGCCAGAATGATGATAGAGGTAACAGAGGCTTGATGCCTCACGATATGCCAGAAGAAGGGTAAGTACATAGCTCATCTGTGTTCCTCACTCGGAGCCAAGCTGGCCATGTCTCAAAAAGAAGGCACGCTTGGCTCTTTCCCCCATCCACCACCTTGAAAGCAATTGCGCTCCTACGCTGTATCAGCATCAGCATCAGCATCAACATCAGATGGCATACACATCGATAGCATAGCAACGCTCGTAGGGCTAATACTCAACTATCGTTCCGTCTCTTCTTTTTCTTCTTTTCTTGCACGATGTCATCTTGTCTCTCTACTATCGACCACCTCGCTCTATATGATCACACATCATACTTACGGTGGTACATGATGGAATTGAACACCATTGACACAAACACGATCTGTTTTGTTCCAACGCGGGCACGACTTCCTTGAATGATGCAACAAATGTTTCTCGTCTCCAGCAAAATGTTCATTGGAGGTTTGAACTGGGACACAACAGAAGGTACTTGATGCATACATTCCCCCCCCCCCCCCTTTTTGCTCGCTAGCGGTAGCTCACCAGTTCCTGTGTTCTCGTCACAGACTCGTTGCGTCGTTACTTTGCCCAATTTGGCGAGGTTGTACATTGCACCATTATGCGCGACAATGTTACAGGGCGCTCTCGTGGCTTTGCTTTCCTCAACTACGCCGATCCCAAATCGGTCAACACCGTCGTTGTACGAGAACACTATCTCGATGGCAAGAATGTGAGTATGAAATTCGGGATACTAACTCGTCACCTATGACTGACCGCAAATATGTTGCGTCCAGATCGATCCCAAACGAGCCATTCCCAAGTCTCAACAGCAACCAAACGACATTGGCAGCGGGATCGGGCAACCTGCTCGTAACCAAAAGCTCTTTGTCGGTGGTCTGCCGACCACTATCACCCCTGAGTCGTTCCGAGGCTTCTTTGAGCAGTACGGTACACTGCTGGAATGCACTTGCATGATGGATCGAGAGACGGGCAAACCTCGTGGATTCGGTTTCCTCACCTTCCAGGAGGACACTGCGATCGATACCCTCATGGCCAATCGACCTCTTATGATTGAGGGTAAAGAGATTGACATTAAGCGGGCCCAGTCTAAGAACGATCCTCAATCTCTGCAGATGCGCCGACAACTGCAGAGGGACAATCCAGACATGGCTATGGGAATGGGCTTGATGGGCAACTCGTCTGCGCCTGGTCAACCATTCGGCGGCGGAGGTAATCTCAATCCATGGGGCGGCATGATGAATCCCATGATGATGGGCATGATGGGCGGTGCTGGTCAGCAGGGCGGGGCCGGGTTCGACCCGAACGCCATGGCTCAAATGTACCGGAACATGGGCTGGGGTGGTCAGAATTGGAACCCAATGGCTTGGCAGCAAATGATGGCCAGCATGGCTGGCGGCGGTGGTGCTGGCGGTGGTGCCAATGCTGGCGGTATGGACATGAGTGCCATGATGGGTATGGGCGGCATGCCAAGCATGGGTATGATGGGTATGGGTAGCATGGGCGGCAGCATGAGCCCTCCCAGCAACATGGGCGGCTCAAGAAACCAACGCGACTCATCTTCCGGACCCGCAGGAGGCGATGACAGCAAGGACCGCGAGACTCGGAGTGGCAGCGGCGCACCGCCTTCGTCAAGATACCAACGCGGAGCTGCAGGTCTGCCCGAAAAACCGCGCAGTGAAGACCAGCGCGATGGCTCGCGCGACTATCGCGATCGCCAACGCTCACGCTCACCGCGTCCCTCTGCGGGTCGAGGAGACGACCGCTCTTCTCACCGACGAGAAAGAAGCCCTGATCGACGGGACGAACGCTACGACTCCTACAACAACGGCGGTGGATCGCGCAATCGATACTAATCGCTCAAAACTAGCCCCTCCCCCCTTTTCCCCCAGACTGCGTATCTACTATCTCGAATTTACTCCATCTATGAACATGGACGGTGCTTTACTGTTTGACCCCCGCGAGTTTCAAGGCTTCTGGGATTTTCTTCTCGATGTCGAGACCGATGAGGACGTCAAGGGTTCGTACGAGCCACCATCTGCCACATTCGGATTCCTCATCGTCGTCCTTGTTTGCCTGATCGAGGGGAAAGCCGACATGTTCCGCGATTTTGGCTGCCAGCTTATTGGTAGCATTTTGTGCGCCCTTTTCCAAGTCTTTGCTGTCAATGAGTTGGAACTGAATGGCGGTCTCCAAAGTTCGCTTGTCTGCAAAGGGGAAGACCTGATGCCACTGAGCTTGAATGCGTCGCAAGAAGATGTCGACGCCTCCGGGACCTAGACCGTTGATTTCGCCGGTCAAGATGGTTTTGATCTGTTCAGCCACGGCGAAAGCGTCTGCTTTGTCGCTCGTCTTGTCGAGCGCTTTATCGAGAACGGGTCTGAGTGAGTCGGCCTCTTTTTCACCACAGAGAGAGACGAGGCCTTGAGCCAGGTTGCCGAGCTGTTCGGCTGTCTTCTCTTTATGCTGAGTGCGGGCTTCCCACAAAGCTGCGCGTCGACCCTCGTTGTCGGCGTCCAAAAGGTCCTGCACTTTTCGGAAGTAGTAAGGTTGGTTGAGCAGGGTGTCGATTGTGCGCAGACCTAGCTTGTGTGAGATGGGCTTGCTGAGCAGGACAGCACACATGAGCGTCTGGAAGGGGGTCAGATCCGAGTTGGGGTACGACAGATGGCCGCCAGCGGAAGCGTCAGATCGCTTGTTGGTATACGCTTGAGGTTGAGGTCTGGCTGTCTCTTCCCCAGCTTGCGCTCTGTCAGTCTCAGCACCCTCAGAGGCAGCAGGTGCTGGCGGGTTGGCGAGCTTCCATGCTTCATTCGAGTGCAACCAGGCAAGAGCATCGCGATGCGACTCCAACTCGCCCTTTTGGTCGTCTAGGATCTTTTCGTCCTTGCTGGCAGCTTGCTGCTCGGTCTGGCCATTCTCGGTCTTGGGCTTCTTGGAAGAGTCTTGACCTTTGTCAGACGCTGCCTTCGTGTCACCTGTAGCCTCATCCTTGCTGCGTTTGGAGCCGGTCTCGGGCTTGGAAGCGTTTGGCTGCTCAGCAGCTTTGTTCGATTGGCTGTGGTTGCCGGAGGCGGATCGTCGAGTTGCTACCATAGTGTGCAAGGTGTAAGGCCCAGGAAGGAGTACGCATTGACCGATCCTCTTGAATTCTGGTTATGCATCTTCTCTTACTCAGCAGAAGATCTCGGATGGAATGCCTTTACCGGTCTGGTGGGACCTCCACCTCGTTCTTTTTCGGCCCTCTTGGACAGCTCTTTACGTCAAAGCCCCGATGTATCGGGACGCACATGATATACCCGGAAGGTGACTAGGGTCCAGAAAACTCTACAGACCCGTGGCAGCCACACGACCGACACCATTGTCAGGCCATCGGGGGAGTCAAAGACGGAGTTCCGAGCTAAAGCGCTAAGCGCTCGTCTTTCTCCGACGCATACAGTTACGCAATTTGGCTTGTATTGTTTTCAAAAGAAAAGGCGAGTCAGTCGGCCAAGAAAATTCAAAATCAACACACGAAAAGGAAGACAACAACAACAACACGTCCTGATCCGCTTGATGCATGCAAGAAACCATCATGGCTGCATGCCTTGCTCGCAGCTTCTCTTCACCTTGAGCCCTTTTCTCCGACTGGGTCACAATTCGACGCGTTCATTGTGGGGACAACATCTCGTGGGTCGTCGCGTCGACAGAAGGATTCGTGTGCACATTGTGGGCTTATTGGGCGAGGTGTGTTGAGGGAGGAGTAGAGTTTGCGAGACAATCGTGAATGGTGGAGAAGGCTAGACCAGTCAAGGCAAGCCACACTCACCTCGAACAAAGGGAAGCGTTACACGCCGAACATGCCGACAATAACGGCAACGATTGTTGTGCTGCCCATAAGCCATTCCGGGCCGGACAAGGTTGGGACCTTTGCTTGGCTTTAGTCGGGTACACACCGTACACGTATTGGGCCGCCGCGCCTCTCCGAGGAGATGCAATTTGGCCTAGAAATTATTAGAAAAATTGCCATGTGATTTAATTTCGCGCGTTGAACGTTGAAACGCGAGTTAGGAGTCACTTTGCACTTTTGGGCAAAATGAGGTGTTGGTTCCCGATTCGCTTGCGCCTCGATCCCCAGAGTGCATCCTCCATCTCTCGCCAGCAAGTGATCAGCATCCTCCTTTCCTCCTCACCTCAGTAAGCTCTTCTTCCAGCCATCTTGTTCAGTCAATCGCAGACACACACCTACAGCCTCAATGAAGGGCTAGTATTACCAACAACAGCAACCCCCTTGGCGCTCGTCTTTCCCATCTTTCCAGACACACAACATGGCGCAGCCACAGCCAGTCCAGCATGACTCCACCATCCGCTTTCCAACTCTGCCAGACTCGCCATCTGAGATTCAAGTGGGCCTGGTTCCCGATCATGCAGACTTACGAGATATGCCTCCTCCCACTACACACGCTCGCACATATCCCCAAGTCAACTTGCCAGAGCGTGAACTCGTTCTAACCTCAGACGAGTCCATCGCCTCTTCTTCAGTATACTCCGAAGCGCTCCGGATGCCGATAGCCCTGAGTCGTCCAGCTTCTTCTACTGCAACCTCTCGGCCGTCCTCAATCGCTTCTACAACGTCAGCACACAGTCAAGTACAAGGTCAACTTAGCGGTTGTGCCGATCTGCTCAGCCCTGGCCTTGCTTCGGCACTCGGTCTCGTCTCTCTCCATAGCAGCGGAGCCGCTTCCAGCAGTCGGTCAAGGAGTAAAGATGCAGCTTCAAGGAATCGCGTGCGTACACAGGCTGCCCAGACCCCGAATTCCATCTCAAGACGTCCCTCGATGCCAATTGTACCCAGCATGCACCACAGGATGAGTGTAGCAAGCATCTCGAGCTTCGACAGTCTGCCCGAGGACGAAATTGTCAACGGCTTCCTCGCACCCACCATTCCCAAGTCAAGGGCTGCAAGCTATGAAAAGCCTACTCAACTCAGCCTAAACACCGCCAGTACGAGCAACAGCGTCTATTTCCCCTCCACGTCGATCAAAGACTCAGTGGCTGCATCAGTTCCGTCCAGTCCAACCAAACGGTCGCATTCCCCAGAAGATTCAATGTCACTGTCATCCTCTTCCGGTCATGGACACGGCAACCCACAAGAGAATTCTGTAAGTCCAAGCTCGACAATTTCAGCTTCTTCGGCGCCGCGGCCCAGTGCCTTCCTACGTCGTTCAGCGACTGCCCCCGGAAACCCAACAGATCTCACCCTTCTCATGACGAGAAGATTGAGAAGCGCCAAGGAACTCCTCGAGACAGAGCGAAGTTTCTTGGCCAGCTTGACACTCATTGACCAAGAGTACTACCAACCACTCATGGCCAGTCTGGGACGCGGCAAAAGTGGGGCCATGTCGCCACCACAATCAGCTGCAGCCATCCTGTCAAGAAAATCCATCGGCGAAATCTTTGCCAATTTCCCGGATATTATGCAGCTCAACAAGGAGCTACTAAGCCGACTCGAAGAAAGATTCGGACATACTTTCGCCAAGGCTCCATCGCCATTGGCAGAATCAACGGCTGCTGAAGCAACGTGGGATCCCAAGCGTGATTCTGTGGGTGACATCCTGGTCACTCTTGCACCGTTCTTGAAGATGTATTCCCTCTTTGTCAAAAACTTTAGCAGTGCCCTTCAACGTATCGAAATCGAGCAAAAGTCCAACGAAAGCTTTGCCAAATTCCTCAAAGCGACCGAACAGCGCAGATGGGACAAGGAAAAGTCCAGCACCGGATCCAATGGAAGACAAGCGTTCGGCTTCGGTCTTGGCTTCCAGGCCCACCTCCTCACAATCGTTCAGCGCATTCCTCGCTACAAGCTGCTTGTAGATGATCTGATCAAGTGCACACCCCAGAGTCATTCAGATCGACACGACCTGTTGCGTGCCGGCCAAGTCATCGAGCAGGTCGCATCCTACATCAACGACAACGTTCGGCAACATGAAATGATGTTGACCATTCTTAGTCTGCAGAAGAGTCTGCAAGGTCTGCAGGAGCCGCTTGTCATGCCTGGACGAGTCCTCATCAAGCGTGGCACACTTATGAAAACGTGTCGCCGCAACATCCAGCCCCGTGAATTCTTCCTTTTCACCGACTGTCTCATCTACGCCAGCCCGATCTCAGGCGGTATCGAGTCGGCGTCAGCTGCTTGGAACGCATTAGCGCAAAAGGGCGGGCTGTATGGTGGCGGCATGACCGAGCTAGCCCCTGCGTCGCCTGTTATTGAAACAAGCGCTAGCCTGAGCCCCATCGAATCTGTCCTGGAGCCGATTTCCAGATTGGATCCTAGGTCAAAGACAAGGGCGAGAACGATGTCACTTCAAGAACCTTATACTCCGCTGGCCGGAGCGATCTTCTCCCTTGCGGGACACCAATTGCAGTTCCGCGCCAAATACCCACTGCGAGACTGCACGGTGGTCGGAGTGGAAGACAGTTTGCACGTTGGCCTGCGACACTGTTTTGAGATCCGCACGCCCGACAAGTCTTTTGCCGTGTACGCCGAGACTGCAGCGTCCAAAGAAGCATGGGTGACCGGCATTCGAGAAGCACGCGCCGATTTCATGTCTGCACGTAGAACACTCAAGGCAGACGAAGACTCGATCGAGGCAAAGCGAGAGCGGCGTAGATCTCTCTACAAGCTGGACGCAGGCAAAACCAACAATCGCAGATTGAGCACGCAAAGCCTTGGTGCCTATCTTGCCGGAACCAATCTTGCAGGTCAAGACCAGGCAATCTCCGAGTCAGAAGGTGAAGGTAATGTGCCTGCTGTCGCTCGCACCCCCCAGCGCCTGTCATTGCGCTCGCGCGTCGATTCCATGCCGTCGCTACTACGTCCGCCCTCGTTTCCATCATTCCCGTCAAGCGCCACGAACTTGTCTCTCGCCAACCTGCTTGCCTCGAGCTCCACCACAGCCAGTGCGCAGCCTCTCCGGATTCTGGAAGACTACAATGCGCCCGTCTGGGTGCCCGACAATCGAGCAGACAAGTGTGCCAATTGCAGCGAGCCTTTTGGCATCTGGAGGCGCAAGCATCACTGCAGATTATGTGGACAGGTAGTCTGCTGGCTATGCTCACAGCGTTCGTTCCTGATCCCGAATTACGATGAGGGCGAAGCGTACAAGCCTGCTCGTGCTTGCGACCCGTGCTTTGACAGCGTATTCCCGTCGGACTTGCCTGAGGAGGCGACCTCGGCATTGGCTGATGAGTCGCTACCTACAAGCGCCGATATGACCTCAATGCCAAGTACGGATGGCAGCGACGCCACGGCTCTCAGCGCATACAGGCTCGATTCCGACGCCGACATTGGTCCAGGCTCACCCAAAACCCCTGCTGGCGAAGGGTCCCCGGGTATCTCGCGGTCCGAGTCGCCTCTAATCGACTCATCGCCCACCGCGTATGTTTCGTCGATGATGAATGTCAACAGCCAGGCTCTGGAGGCGTCCCGAAACTTGCGTCCTAAATCCTTGCGCTTTGAAGATGCATCGTCGCCGCCAATGTCGGAAGCAGGCGAGTCACCGCCTCTGCCGACGTCGATGTCGTCGCAGTCTTCTCAGGAGATGCCTCCTCTCCCAATTCGGTCCAAGTCTCTCTATTCGCCTTCTTCACGCGTGCCGATGCCGGGTATGCCGCATCGAGCTTCTGCGCTGGAAGCTCACCTGTTCACCAATCACTCTAGACCACAGATCCAGGCTGCCACGTCTGGTTCAGGCACTTTTAGACTGATGACGCCACGTCTGACAACGCCGGAATCGGAACTGCCGCCAGGACAGGCTGGAGGCGCTCGAAGAAGTACTTATGCGCCAAGCATTATGACAGCAGGCTATTTCGGCGTTGACAGCACGAGCATCCCTGAAGGCGTCGAGGATCCTTCGACCCCGACCTCGACGAGCATGTCGTTCACTACATCGGCCACTCCAACGAGTGCATCGCCAGCCAAGCAGTCTGAAGTGTTCCGACCTTCAATGATGCATGCCCCCAACGGCGTTCCTCCCCACCTGAGATCGCACATGAAACGCCCCATGAGCGCCGCTGCCCGTCTCAGCACCTTCTACGGCCCAATGCTTACCTCCGAACGCAGGAAGTAACCTCGCCCCCTGTCCCTCTTTACCCGCAAACTCCACCACATATACCATCCTATCAGATGCCCATATACCGCATTATTCACGGGCTTTCTTGGATCTAGATCTGCATTGCATGCCTTTTTCCCATCCACCTCTTCATGTGTGTAAAGAGAGAGAGAGAGAGAGTGCGCGAGAACGGTGAATTGAACGGAAGACGGACAAATTCGAAAGGGAAATTTGCGGTGTTTTTGACAGCAAACATCACTCTCTTCGCCGCCTGTCAGGAAGGGGTGTGGGGGAACATGGCGATCAAGATGGACAAGATCAACGGCGATGGAGGGGACGATGTGATCCATTTGGCGCCGCATCAGATGTTGGACGCTTTCCCCGGTCTCAATATCTGTGCGCCTATGGTGCGATACTCGAAACTGGCGTTTCGAACGCTCGTCTCGCGCTACGAGACGCATATCACCACGACGCCCATGATGCTTGCCAAAGAGTTCAGCCGGACTGAAGCGGCGCGCAACTCTGATTTCTCGACGAACGAATTCGAGCGCGGGACGTTCTGCCTGCTCCCAGGGGCTGCTGAGAGTGGCGAGAGTGCACAGCGGCTTCTTGCCGAACGCACGGCCGATCCACCGTCAGGGTCGGAAGGGGAACGACGGAGAGATCAAGCGGCATCTGCGCTGGTGCAAGGTCGAGACCGGGTCAGAGTGCGTGGAGCGCTGGTGTCGCAGTTTGCATCGAGCGAGCCAAAGGCTTTGGCCGACGCTACGGAGCTGATTGGCAAATTCGTTGACGGGGTGGATCTCAATTGTGGCTGTCCGCAGTCTTGGGCGTACGAGGAGCAGCTGGGCTCATACCTGCTGCGTCAACCAGAGACGGTGAGGGATATGGTACGGGCAGTCAAGGCACGCTTGGGGGAAAGTTACTGCGTGTCTGTCAAGATCCGCATCGATCCTGATCTGAGCTTGACGGACAGGCTTGTGCGCAATGCGCTGCATGCTGGAGCCTCGGTGCTGTCCATCCACGGGCGGACGAGGTGGCAGTCTTCCTCCGCTCATCCGGTCGATCTGGACGGCATCAAGTTCGCAGTTGACGCCGCTAATTCGTGCGGATTCCGCACGGCCTGGGGTTCGCAGGGTGGTGCGGGGTCACGCTTTGCAGACGGTGGAAGTGGCGGACTCGTACCGTGCGTCGCCAACGGTGACGTATGGACCTTGCAAGATGCAATGTCGTACAGAGCACACACCGGCGCCAAAGGTGCCATGTCGGCACGAGGTCTTCTCGCCAATCCCGGTCTGTTTGCAGGACACGACAGGACACCGACAGAAGCAGTGCCGCTCTTCCACACACTTTCGCACACCTGGGGCTTGCACACCGCTCTTATTCATCGTCATTTGGCCTACATGCTCGAAGCATCCTTCCCCTCGCGCGCGGAGGCTGTTCACTTTAACGCGCTCAGCGGTTCGGCGGCGATAACAGACTGGCTGGCAGAACAGGGTTACTTGCCCCCCTCACCTGCACTCAAGGTAGACGCTCTGGCCGACATGTTTGGCTTCAGTCAGGATACCAAACTCACGCCTGCTTCGCAAAAATCGCTCGCGCAGTGGGACTTGACTTCTGCTCTTGCGGGCGTCGGGCTCGCAAGCCCGTCCTTCCCATAAGTCACCGGGCCTTTCTCCCAACCCTTTGTACTTGTAATGTCACTTTTGTCCCAGTATAATTGCCAATGCTGTGTTGCGAAAATGCGCGGATGGAGGGGGGAAGGGAATGGTTATTGTACAGAGACCTGGGACGTTGTGGGTGCGGAGGTAAGATCTGCGTTGTCGGCAAGACTGCCAATACCCGGCGTCGCACCTGCATTGGTAGGCACCGAGCTCTCGTCCCACTTGATGTTGAAGCGTGTCACTCTTGGTTTGGATACCAACACCTCGCGCGTGATCTGCGAGAGGTCCACCTTCTCCGGCGGGTTTTCACGCAGCTCTTCGCTCGAGTATGCATTGTTGACGTAGTACCCGACGCGGATGAATTCCTGGTCCTTGTACGAGGCCGTAAGCAGGATCACAGTCACACCTAGTAGGTCCTCTTCTGGAATTTTCGATGGTGATGGTGCGGCCGCCTCGAACTCGAACGAATTCACACCTACGCATACCCAAACAGGTCAGCTGCCATCCACTTTTCCTGCGGGAAGGAAAGCGAGATACTTACCAACTGGGACCGGCCCGACCATACAGTCGTCCAACACCTGGTCGTACTTTTCGTCTCCAGCCGAGCCGACGTAGACGAGCTTCCATTCAATGTCATCCTCCAGGGGCGAGATGCACTCGAATGTGATTTTGAAGATATACGGGTCCGCGAATTGCGCCTCTGCGTTCAGGATCTCGACGCTCTGAAGATGGACGATGGACATGGTGCAAGAAAAAAAGGGATACCTAGGTCTGAACTGTGAAAGGAGTGGGAGGACACAAAGGCACACACGAACACACACGCTACACAACTTCCAATTTCGTCGTTCACTTTGCGCGACGCGCAGAGTGCAACACACGAAACCATGATCTAACATATCATAGACCGCACGTGACCTTTATGCAACGACGTATGAGCACGCTGACCATCTAGTTGGCAGAAAGGCGGGTGGATGACATCGGCACACTAATGCAGGGACGTGAAAAGCCGAGCGCACTAGCTGGCGGCGTTTGACATTCACATTGTCGCCGAATATGGCAAGCCAGCCAATGAGGTTGATGTCATGACGTCACTCATCATCGTTCGTGGAATTTAATTCGGGTCTTTTTCTCCCCTTTTTTAATGTCAATTAACCCGGTATTTGTGGATGCGGCGTTGCATGGTGATGGAACCTCTATTTTTGGTAAAAATTTCCTTTCTCGGGTCGTCAGCTGACCAGAGGGGTATATAATCTGCATTGGTACGACCTTGACGATTCCATCCACCTACATCATTATCTACTCTCTAGTCAACATGGACAGCAAGCAAGTTAAGAAGGAAGAAAAAGTGATCGCCAAGGAGGAGAAGGCCGACGCCAAACAGGTCAAGTCTGCCGAGAAGACGTTTGAAAAGGAACAGAAGAAGGACGCCAAACTGCGCAAGCAGCACGCCAAAGCCGAAAAGGAGCACCAGAAGGCCATCAAGAAGGAGCACAAGCTGCAAGCCAAGCTGGAAAAGGCGCAGACCAAGCACAATGCTGCCGTGCGCACGCTCGAGGAGAAGAAGATGAAGCTCGACACGCTGGCCAAGGACGTCAACAACCACCGAGGTACACTGCAGACCAAGGAGCAGAAGCTTGCTTCAGCTCACCAGCAGAAGAACACGGCTGATCAGCAGCGACACCAACAACAGGCTGCGCTGACCAAGGCTACTGAGCCCCACCACACCACCCCGGCCCCCGTTGCCGGTGCTACTGCTCCCAGTGCTGGTGCAGCTGTCGGCTCAGGTGCACCCGCTGCCACTACCGCTCCCGCCGTTCACTCGGAGCCAACCTCCACCGCTACCCCCGCCACTCACGCTGCAGCTAACGGTACTCACGCCCAGGAGCCCACCTACGCCGCTCAGCCCCAGCCCCAGGTCGCCGCCGCCCACTAACGTCCGCATAGACCCTTTGATACCCGGCTACCGGACTCGCTATATCCCTCCCCCTAATGTCCACCTCATGATACCAATGTGATAGTTCATGCTGCATTGCCAACGAGTTCGTGTACGTGCGCTTTCTGTGAGTCGCCAACAGGTATGAAGCTTGGCAGACGATTGGCGACAGTTTGAGGGAAAGGCAATCTCGACCGTCACACTGCTGGATTCTACACGCATTCTTGCACACAGTAGACGCAATAGCTCATCACGCGGCACCGCATGCAAGATGTGACGACGACATCTCTACAGCCCAAATCATTGCAGATCTAGCAGACTACTTGCGCTCTCACGCAGCTAGTACACCAAAAAAACGGACACAAGTTGGTCCGTGTGCACACACGATCTTGGGCTCTGGGCTAGTGCAGACTCGAAGTCGACCACTACTTGTCGTGTGCGTGATGGTAATGAGAGCTGCATTGCACTGTCTCCACGGCTGTGCGTTTGAAAAACAAGAAGCTGCTATTCAAAACGAAAAGAAGGGGGAGCGGGTGTGATCAATGTTTTGGGGGGTAGGAAGGAGGACGAAAAAGGGGGGAGAGGATGAGTGGGAGAGGGAGTAGTATACAGCTGTGAATGATGGGACAGCAGCTTTTAGATTACTTTCCCTGGGGAGCGTCCTTGAAGGAGAGGCAGTGCTCCTCACCCATGGCAGAGACAATGGTGACCATGAGGTCCTTGCCGTCGTCGAAGGCGGCCTGGATCTGTTCACCGAGCTCACCATCGGGGACCTTGACATCGTCCTTGGTGTCACCGTCGTTGGTCATGAGGTTGAGGAAACCGTCGTCAACGTTGACCAGCTGGAACTCGTTTCGCTGAACGTTGGGCACGTCCATGTTGTGGGTCGAGGGGGAAATGTCTTCGAGCTTCTTGCCGGTGAAAATGTCGACGGCGACCAGGTGGACCTTGGCGTGTCCGTGCTTTCCAGTCTTGGAGGTCGACATGTCTACGATCTGTTTGGAGGGGGAGGAGAGAAGGTATTAGCGTCAAGAAGAAAGCATGCGTAGCAACGCCATTTGCGCTCAAACTTACCTTGCAGGGACGGCCCTTGATGACGACGTGACCCGACTTTCGGAGAGCAGAGCACTGCATGGGGAAAGTAAGCGACGAGCCGGCATCGGCGGTCTCGAAGTTGACATTGTGCTGCTCATCGTCGGAAGCGGACTGTTGGAGAAGGGTGCGAAGATATGGAATCGAGTCAGTTGGGACTGCCAGAGCTGCGCCTGACCGCGTCTTCAACGCCACATACCATTTTGAAAGAATATGCTATCTAAGGGTGATCAAGGGAGATGGTGAGAAGAAGAGAGAGAGTGAGCGGAGCGCAGAGAGGGGACAAAGGCGATGTAGAAGAAAATCTGCGACAAGAACAAATCCTCGTTCGGATTACAACCGACTGTATTCCACCCGTGTCCAAGCTGTAATGCGCGAATTTCAGCTTGGCTCGAGGAATATTCATGGCCCAGAGAATAACAATTTTGGCTGGCAACTTACGGTTCACGATTCTCTAATGCACACTCAAAAGCGCAGCACTTATACACTCACGACTTGACCACCCATGCTGGTCCATCCGGGTCGAGCAACTGACAAGAAGCCTTTCACTTTCCCTGAACGATGTTGGAAGAAGGAGCTCAAGACAAGTGGCACCAAAGGTATGCCTTGGAGGGGGCCAGCTGCGGCGAATCGAACACGCCGCTTCTCGCACGATAGGCTTGGAAAAATGCCTGGGAGTTGGGACCATTTGGGTTCGAGTTTCGCACAGGCACGAGGGAAATGAAAACGTGACCTGTCCTCACCACCATCATCCCGTGACCACGAAATAATCCATTATCGCGACACGGAAAGTTGGCTCTCGAACCCCGCGTCGAGTTTTACAAGACCAACACACACTGCTTCCTTTGCCCCTCCTCAAAATCCTCTTTGGGCCATCGTTGGCCATAACGTGGCGTGTAAGAGCACATCATGCCGAGTGCGACACCGCCACAGAATGGGCCTAGTGCTTCGTCAACCTCTCTCGACCCCGCGCTCAATCCGGGCGAGCGCGCCGCAGGAGAGCCAGAGAGGGACGGAATGGAGCGCGACGTGTCCAACATCCTCGCCGCACTCAACCAGGCCGAACTCGCCAAGATTGTCGCCGCCGCGCGTGCGGCCGAGGCAAAAGGTCGGGGGGCCAGTTCCGAAGGCAGTAGTAGCGCGAATCACCCCGAAGCTGCGTCGCTCCCAGCTGGTTTGGGTCAGGCCGCCAGTGCGCTGACCAGCATCGCGTCTGCATCGTCTGCCTTTAAGCGCACGCCCGGCACCACTGGCGCCAACTTCGGCAAAGACGCAGAGCTGAACGACGCAAACAATGCCAACTCTGACTACATGGACGAGGACAGCAAGGATCTGGATGCGGCGCGAACATCTGCCGCCATTGCAGCTGCCAAGTCAGCGACAGACTCGGCAACGGCAGCTGCCATTGCCAGCCTCGGCTCGCTCGCTGCTGCTTCCAATCAGTCCCACGAGGCCGACGAATCAGGCCTGTACGACCGATCCGAATCACCCTCTTCGCCACATCACGGTCTCAAACGTCCCCGTGGTCCCGAAATGGACCGTCAGCGTAAAGACAACCACAAGGAAGTCGAACGTCGTCGAAGATCAGCCATCAACGACGGCATCATCAACTTGTCCCACATCGTCCCCGGCTGCGACTCGAAAAACACCAACAAGGGCGCCATCATCCACGCCGCCGTACGCTACATCCAGGACCTGAAACACAACGAGGCAAGCAACATCGAGAAGTGGACGTTGGAGAAACTACTCATGGACCAGGCCATGGGCGATCTAAACTCGCAGTTGGATGAACTGAGACGTGAAAACGAGCGGATTCGCGCCACGCTCGACGACAATACCCACACAAACGCTTCGTACGACCACCACGACGATGCAGATCAGCCCAACGCTGCTTCTTCCACCACCGCCACTACTGCTGCTGCTGGTGCGTCCAAGTAGTCTACTCCTCTCTCCCTTACACCGCCGCGCTCATCGTTCCCCGCACGCCGTTTTGTACTTGTATCCGGATGATTGTATTCTTGAATTGTTTCCTGCTGCTTTCTAGTGTGTGTGTGTGCGCGCATTACCATCGAGCTGCGAGTGCACGGTTTTTGACGAGAGGACGGGTAACGATGATACCAACGCTGAGCAGGGCGATGGTGAACAGCAGCTGTGCCTTGTTGAACGACTCTGACAGCAGATCAAATTGGCCGGACGGTGCAGTGCGCGTGAGGAAGGTGTCAAGACCGTGCGCGTACACGAGCGATGTCGACTCGAGCAGTGCTGCGCCCGAGGTAAATGCACGAATGCGGGCGGCCGGGAAAACGTGATTGAGAATCCACTTGGGATCGCTGGGAATGAGCGGCGAGTAGGGAATCAGGTACTCTTCCTGCTCGGATTTCGTCGGTTTGCCCAGCGGTCGACGTGGGTCGAGCAACTTGCGTGGAATCGAGACAATCGTCTCCCGATCAGTAGCGACGAGGAGGTTCTTGAGCGAGATGCCGAATTTGGTCGTCGTACTGCCGAGCGCTTCCACGATGCCGCCTTGGAATAGGTATGTTTGCGCGTACGCCACCGGTGTCGCAGCAGCGCTTCCGGGCTTCTGAGTAGCGCCTGCACCAGTGAAACTGCTAAAGTTGCCCGTCAAGCCACCCCAAGCCTGTGCGACCTTGTTCCTGCTGCTGGCAGCAGCCATTACTTCCACCGCAGGCTCAAACAGTTCCACAGTGACGATACGTGACGAAACGCCTTCATCGGCAGAGCGGAGGGCGTATGTATACACCAGCCAATTCTCGACCAGCAGCGCACGCACCGGCTTGGACGTGTCCACTTCTTCCAGCAACGCTTCGTACAGCACACCGCCAGTGACAGTGTCCATGAGGTAGACATGTGCTTGACTGAGCGCTGACGAGATGGTAGATACCAGCTGAGCGTGAGGGTTGAGGTACTTGTACAGCGTCGTTCGGTCGCCGAGGACCCGCCCGAGCGAAGCAATCACGTCGCGAGAAGGAGCCTGCAGCACCTGCATCACTTCTTCACCCACAGGCAGGGGCAAGCTCCACACCTGGCGCGAACGGTGGATACTGCTGACACCCTTTTCGATCGTGTACCCGGCAAATGTAGCCCCAGCACCGCTGGTCGAGGGCTTACGGACCGAAAAGAAGAACTGGTCCGAGATAGGCGCAAATCGCTCGGCAACTGCCAGCGTGTCCGGATACAGATGCAGCTGATTCTTGCTGTCAACCAAGCCCAAAGCTCGCTGCTTCTCGCCCGGATCTTCGACAGAAGCGGGTAGCAGGAACGCATCGACACACGTGCCCAAAAACACCGTCTGACCCGAGAGTGCATCGTGTAGGAACTCGCCTGTCAGCGGGTTCAGCTGGAAAACACGCGTATTGACCAGTCCTGGCTGCAGCTCGACTTGGGCGACAATAGCCATGAGTGGACTTTTTCCGTCTGTGGAAAGATCACGTACGGTTTCCAGAAGCTTGATCTGGACCTTGGGTTCGAATTCGCCCTCGCCATCTCCGTAACCGACCAGAGATTTCTCCCAGACGATGGCGTCGTTGGCAATTGTGTCGAGCGCGTACAATTTGCCTTTGGCCGTGGCGACCACCACCAATTTGCGGAACCCAAACGGATCGCGGAACAGCTGCGAGGTCGTGTTGCCCGACGCTACACGACTTGCCAGAGACGAGGGTTTGTCCACGGGTTCTACCGCTTTCTTGGCGGGCTTGGAGCCCTCTTTGACCATAGCGGTAGTCGCTGCTGCCGTGGTGGGAATAGAAGAGGCCGATTTGGAAGCCAGGCCAAACTGCTCCAAGCTTCCATACGAGCCAGTCGCGAAGCGCTTGCCGAATGCAATCATATATTCCGGCAGGTCGCGCAGCGAGACAGTGTGGCGGATCAGACGGTGAAAGAAGCCCTCGTGATCCAGACTTGCCGGTCCGCCGTCGAGCGAGGTGAGTTTGCGTTCGGGCAAGTCAACCATTACGGCATGTGTGGACTGGGTAAGACTTTCCTCGAGAATCCACTGGTGCTTGTCTTCGAGCAGCATGCGAATGGACCCACTTGAAGTCACCAGTAAGGTACGTGTGGCCAATTGGTATTGACCCACAGGACTCGCTTCAAAAGATGCGCCAAGCACATTGCCGTGTAGATCGTGGTCGTACTGGAACGAGAAGCCGCTCACTTGACCTTCGCCGCCATTGTTGGCATCCGCCCAGAGGAAGTGGAAGTTCATCAGGTGCTGTGCACGTGAGAAAAAGATGCGCTGCATATAAGCCTTGCCCGAACGGTCATAAGTGCCTGTGTAGACGGCGTCGTGAGCGTCTTCCTCGAACTCCCAGAAGCTGGTGAACTTTGCATCGACCGCCACGCGCAGTACTTCTGCCATTCCGTCGGAACGACGGGCAACAAAGAGACCCTTGTCGCCCATGCCTGCGTCGACGAGACTGGTGAAGAGCGCTTCTGCACGCTTCGAGTAGACGACTTGCGGTTGCGCAAGGCGTTTGTTGGGCGGGTCGAGAGAGGCAGCCCGGACAGTTCCGTCTTTGTTGAGCCAGGCGACCCAAGCTCCTGGATTAGCTGTCGCAGGCAGATTGGGCAAACGCGCCCACGGCAAGATGACTACATCGGCAGCACTCCTGACGCCAGAGGCAATGTCGTGGGACTGCAGCAATTCGCCATTGATGGCGGACAGCGTGGAAACGCTGATGCTGTTCAGGCCGGAACCCGTGTTTCGGGCAAGCGAGACGACATACACTTTCTCCTTGTTTGCAACGACTCGGATGAGAGATCGACGCGACAGATCATCTTGAGGCTCCCAGCGCCAAACTTCTCTACCATAGGCACCTTCCAGCCTGCGCACAGTGTGGCCGTTGGCGATTGTGACGATGTCAGCAGCTGGATCCGAATCGGTTCGAAGGAAAGTGGCATCGGCCGCCGGCACACCAGGCTCAGGCAGCAGTCCATCTCGAGGAGAGTGCTGTCGCGTTTCCCAAATCAAGAACCCAGTGAAAGCATGAAAGAGACGAACATTGGCTCCCCCGTTGCCTGATACGGACAATGCCACCTGACCAAATTGCTTCTGGAGCAACACCTGGTCATCGCTTTCGAGCACCTGTCTCCATACAATGGCGCCGTTGCGAGGGTTGAGCGCACCTACGACATTCGACTCTGTGGCAACAAAGATGGCGGTCTGTGCCTTGTCCTTGCTGTCTGCGTCGGGTCGAATGATGCGGTGAAAGCGAGGTGTCAAGTATGGGGTTGCCGAGGTGTTGGACACGTGTGGCACACCGATGCGTGGGATATGCCAATCGATCTTTCCTGCTTCTGACTTGGAAAGGGCCAGAGACGACTGTGCTGCCAGCAGCAATGCCAGCAGGCCAGCCAGTACAGCTGGATACCGCATCTCTTCTTGAGGGAATGGTGGTGTGGTTGGGTCGGGAAAGCGAAAGGTGGTCGGTGCGCGCCTCAACTTTCTTCGCTAAAATGTTAGAGTGACCCAACGTGATCACTCGGTCAAATTTCGCTGGTGTCTCGCCCGATCTCGCCCCCGCACTTGTACGACCTGACGTCCCTGCATCCACTCTGACTTTGCTTGCCGGCTCGCAACGGAAGAACAAGTAACAAGCCTTGTCCTCATCGCCACACGTCGTACACGCACACCTCGCGTGTCGGCCTGAAGAACACGCGCTCCCTCTCTCTAACCTTGCAGCATACGCTCTTCACATCGAGGCCCGGGACCTTACGTGCAACCTTGTTTCCATCGGGTTTTTTGGCTTTCGGAGCGCCCTTGCCTTTCATCTCTGGTGCTCCCTTCATCTTGACTTTGTCCCTGAGACACTCTTCTCACACCCTGTCACATCATGCCAAAGGACGACACCAAGCACTACAGGCAGCCGAGTGGCACCGACGCGTCCTCCTCGGCGCCGTCTGGCGCCAATGATCTTGATGCCAAAGACTCTGCCAAGCCCAAGAAAGTCTTGAGAGCTTGTGATGCCTGTCATCATCGTCGTGTTCGGTGCAACCACAATGATCCTTGTGACAACTGCATCCGTCTCAACATCACTTGTACTTGGCTCAAGGCGTCCAAGGGAAAACAGGCTTCTGGTAGACGCATTGATTTGCTGCGAAAGGGACACAATCCCGCCGCTGCTCCGTCAGATCCTGGCCCAAGTCGTCCTGTCCTGCCGTCCTCCTCGTCTGGCAGTATTCCATCCATCTCCGCGTCTGCTTCAACTGCAGCGCGTGTGACTTTGCCTCCACCCTCCCAGGCTCCTCGCCACTTACAGCCATTGTCGTCCGGTATGACACCGCCGGGACAGCCTCTGTCTGCTGGATCGCCTGGTAGTCTGTACTCGTCGTCGCGAGATCCCATGTCTGGTCCCAGCCGCACTTCCTTCTCCTCGTACAGTCGCTACGATCCCATCTCGACATCAAATGCTCAGCATCCCTCGCCCTCGTCCCACTGGCAGAGCCCCAACGGCCGTTCTCCTGGCACGCGATACCCTTCTCATCCGGCATATACCCAGTCCACTCACTCGGCTCCCTCACCCACCTCGTCCGCCTCTCATCACTATCAACATTCGCACCACTCGTCGTACGCGCACCATTCCTATCCCTCCCACACCTCTCCCTACGGACAGCAACAGCCGCTTCAGCATCATACAGGTTCCAGCGGCTCTCGCAACAATTCCGTCTCGTCCATGTCTGGCGTCGCAGCTGCATCGGGTCACGGATCAGGTCTCGGCTTTGCTTCGTCTGAATCGTTCCCTGCCGAAGGGATGGCGGACTCATTCTCTGATCTTGCGCCTGCTGTCGCTGCTGGACTGCGCATGCCTGACTTCAGCACGTCACTGGCAGACTCCTATCTCAACGCACAAGAGGGCAGCGAGCGACGTCGAAATGTCTTGCTCGGCCTGCAGATGGGTGCGAATCCAGATGCACACAGAGCAGGCCCTTCCGATCCACACGGGCTCGGCTCTCAGCTGCTGTACAATCATTCCGATCAACCGACGGTGCTCGACGTGCTCGGTCAGTCTGGACAGCTGACAGGTCTTGCCTCAACGCCAGGATCTGTCAGTTACTCGGAAAGTGATTACCCGCAGGAGCCACATCCACTTCAGGACTCGGTGCTGATCCCCAGCATTGCGCTGTTTTTCGAACGCCTGCAGTCCATCATGCCTGTATTCACACGTTCCTGGATCTTTGGCAAAATTGACCGGGGCGAGCATCGCGTCGATCCGCAGCTTGGTGCGATGCTGATTGCCTTGTCTGCGTTTGCGCTGACACAGCCCGTCGAGGCGTCTGACCCTGTCGATAGCTCCTCTCGTAAGCGTCGTGTCCGACGTCTGCTTGAAGACTCTGTTCGAATGCGCAGCAGTGCGCTTTTCGGAAGCAGCCCGTCTCTCGAAGGCATCATGACCTCGTTCTTTATCTTTGGCACTCTGTTCGGGCTCGGAGAAGAGAACGCTGCTTGGTTCCGGCTGCGTGAGGCCGTGACGCTCGGCTACCTACTCCGCATACACGAGACTTCCTCCTACGAAAATCTGGACAAAGACGAACAGGAACGTCGTTTACGCGCATATCTCCTGCTGGCAATCACCGAACGCGCTTACGCCATTCAATCCGGCTCGTCCATCACGTTCCGTGGCAACCCGCGCAAGGCGACTGATGCGATTCGGCGCAAGTTCGACGTTTCTCAGCTGCAGGATTTCCCAAACCTGCAGTCGCGACTGTTTGACGTGGTGGACGAGAAGTTTGTCGACTGCTGGAACCAGCGGTGCCCCGGACCTGGATGTGATTATCTGGATGCCAAGCGGGCGGTGCAGCTACATCGAGCTATCAAGGAGAGCGACGAGGACGAGCAGGAAGAAGCGCTTTCCTTTAGCAGGGAAAAGGAACGCCGAGACAGTGGTTCAGGCGAGCGTCGTCGTTCCACTGGACCCCTGCATCCACACTACAACTCGTCCGGGATGAAGGCGGAAGGTGGGTCTGGCGCTTCTCGCGGCGGCGGCGGTGCCAATGGTCCGTCGTCGTCGTCGAGCATGTTTGGCAGTGGACCGGGCGGGTGGGACAAGGCGAAAGTGCAGAAAGCCGATGTCGACGTTACACGCCAGTGGCTGTTGAACCGGCTGTGGATGACGTGCATGTCGCACGGTTTGTTGAGCGCTGATGCTGACGAGCGGCCGTTGCGAATCGACTACTCGATCGATATCGCACGCGAGACGCTGCGCGTGTGCAACTCGCTCAGTCTTCGGTCTATGGAGGCGCATGGCGTCGGTCTCACGCGCAAGCTCAACGACATTGCCCTGACTCTGGTGATAGTGTGCCGCGACTACCCGGCCATCGCCATGTCGGTGCCCTTCGAGGGTGACCCGGTGAACACTGACCCGACTCTGTTTGGCCCGTATCTAGGCCCATCCCCCTCATCACAGCACTCGCCATCGGCCAGCATCGACTCCGTCTCAGCAGGCGTACCCACCTTGGGCATGGTCCCCTTTGACAAAGCTTTCTCCCCATCCTACGCCATCGAAGCTATCCTCCACAAATACCTCGACCTCTTCAAACGCTTCCGTGGAGGTGACCATCCCTACCTCCCACAACTCGTCGAAGCAGTCAAGGAACTCCCCAAAATGGCCGAACTCTCCTTCGACCGCTTCCTCCGCGACATGGGTCTCTTTTAAAGCCTCGTTCACTGCGCACAACTCAAACACGCACGCACGAGTACAGAGAAATATGAGCGAGTTTGTGGAAACGTTGCATGTTATGTGATGATTTTGGGGCAAAGATCGCTAGACGGCGTCTTCGAGGACGAGGCGGGGCACGACCTGCATAGCCATGAGTTCTTGGATCATCAGCTTGGTCGCGTACGGGATGGTGAGCTGTACTACGTCCTTTGACGAGGAACAGTAGGGGCAGAAACCGTTGTAGCCCATCAGGCCGCATTTCTGACAAGCGTGCACGACGAAAGCGTCGGACGAAATCATGAGTCGTTCGAGCAGTAGTTGCGTTGCGCCGTAGCCGATGAGACAGTCGCGTTCCATTTCGCCGAGACGGAGACCTCCGTCGCGCGATCGACCTTCGGTGGGTTGACGTGTGAGAACGGCGCGCGGCCCGCGTGCCCGCGCATGCATCTTGTCCTGCACCATATGCTTCAATCTCTGGTAGAAGATCGGTCCAAAGTACACATAACACTCCAGCGGCTCGCCCGTGATACCCGACGTCAACATCTCCTTGCCGCCATAGTTGTACCCGTTCTCCACCAGAATGCGCGACATGTCTTCCACTTTCGACCCGCCAAAGGCAGTTCCATACTGCAGCGTGCCGGTGATAATGCCGGCTTTGCCAGCAAGCAGCTCAATCATCTTGCCCACCGTCATACGGGATGGGAATCCGTGCGGGTTCATGATGACGTCCGGGTTGATGCCCTGATCCGTGAACGGCATGTCTTCCTGCTGGACAATCAGTCCGCATACACCCTTCTGGCCGTGTCGCGATGAGAACTTGTCGCCCAGTTCCGGACGACGCGTCTGCCGGATCAGTGCTTTGATCAGCGTCTGGTCCGAATCGGTATCCGTAATCATGACCTGGTCGACGTAGCCCGACACCGGCGGCTTGTACGACAGTGGCGCGGATTTGTACGAGACCGAGGCGGAAGATGCTGCGGCAGCGTGATTGGACACACCGGCCATAATGGCGGCGGAGGAGTTGTCGTTGGCATTGGTCGGCGTCTGCTTGTTGATATACACATCGCCCTGCTCGACGCGTTCGCCGACACCGGCAATGCCATCTGCTTCGAGAATGTCGTAGCGTTTAGGACGTTTGCCTGTACCTTCATCGACAGGTGCATCGGCCAGTCGGTCGTGCGTGCCGTTCGGATACTTGCGAATGACGGTCGACGACTTCTTCATCGTCTGACTGCGTCCGAATCCACGATCCAAAGACGCCTTGTTCAAGATCAGCGCATCTTCAATATCGTAGCCCGAAAACGACATGACGGCAACCATGGCGTTCTGTCCCGCTGGCAACTTGTCGTAGCCAATGAGCTCAATGGTGCGCGTTTTTACCATTGGTTGCTGCGGATATAGCATCAGATACAGCAACGTGTCGATACGAATCAGTTGATTGTAGCCGATTGCGCCTTGACCTTGCTTGCCCATCGCACACTGGTACGTGTTTCTCGGCGACTGGTTGTGATGCGGGTAGGGAATCAACCCTGCAACGGCACCGAGGATCGTGAACGGCTCGATTTCCAGGTGCGTTGTTGTACGAGGCAAGACATCACGTTCGTACAGAGCAATGTAGGAGTCATTCTCCTCGTTGACGTCGAGATACTCGATCAGGCCAAAGTGCAGGAAGTCATCGAATCGGCGTGCTCCAGCCTGAAGCTGTTTAATGTGCGAGTCTGTGACGCGCGGTTGCCCATTCTCAACGATGATGAGGGGCCGACAGATGCGACCGCCATCAGAGGCAATGTGTACCGTCTGATGGTGATTGTTGGTGTAGATGGAGACGAATTCCGAGATACGTCCGGCACGCCGTAACTTGCGAAAGTGCTGCACAAAACGTTGCGGGAAACGTGTGAGACCGAGAACGTTTCCGTTGAGGTAGACGACGTATGAGTCAGGACGGTACAGCTCGGCACCCGTGAGCAGATGGATATCTTCCACGCCAAGCGTAAATGCTATGCGCGCAATGGGCTCTTCTTCAACATCGGTGGTGATGTGCGTCATGAGAGCCAAGTTCTTGACAAGACCACATGCTTCACCTTCTGGCGTGTCTGATGGGCACAGCATGCCCCACTGTGAAGGCTGCAGTGCTCGTGGGCCTGACACCTTGCGTGTCTTCTCAAATTGAGAACTGATGCGCGTCATCATGCCGAGGGCAGCAATGTAGCTTAATCGACTGAGCACATGGGTGATGCCTGCACGCTCCATCTTGAAACGCTTCAGACTCCAGTTACCTGTCGAGATAGCGCGGACGAAGCCGGCGGTGATGTAGTCGCCATTGAAGTGGAACTGGTTAAAGGCGTCAAACTCAGCTGTGCGGTTGGGCTTTTTAAGCACTTTGTCAATGTTCATCTTGAGATCCGAGTTGAACTTCTTGAACAGGTCTTCGAACAAGAGCGCCAAAAGCTGGCCAGCGAGTTCGAGACGTTTGTTACCCACGTAGTCTCGATCGTCGACAAGCTTATCGTCCTTCATGCACATGAGCACTCTACGCACCATGGTGGCTACGTAGATGGCTTTGGGGCGGAAGTTGAGCCTCTCGACAGGGACGTGCGCCATGATGACGGTTGCGAGTACTTCGAGCGCCTCTTCTGCCAGAGGCCGTCGCATTGACATGGGCTTACGCGATGCCTTTGCCCTTGCGCCGATGTAATCGAGAGCCTGCTTGCGTGTAAAGATGCCGAGACGGGCGGCTTCTTCCAGATTGACCGAGAAGAGCTCCTTGTATGTCTCATTGTGGCCGGCCACGAGTTGGAGAATCTCACGGTCTGCCTGAATGCCCATCGCCTTGAAAGCAATGGCAATTGGGATGTCTTCGTGCAGTGAGTTGTGTTTGAGGTAGATCTTGGAATGCTTTGTCAACACGTACGACTTGGACTTGCGTTCGTGCGTAGACGATGTGACCGAGGCCGAGACGGTTCCCTTTTTGGTGTCGGCTTCAACAATGATTCGGTTCTTGCTAAGCTGCTCCTGCACGAGAATGACTTTTTCTGTGCCCTTGGTGATAAAGTAGCCACCAGGATCCAAGGGGCATTCGTTCATCTTTGCCAGCTCCTTTTCGCTCTTGTTGGCCAAGACGCACTTGTTGCTCCTGAGCATGACGGGGATGCGGCCGATGGGCACATTCTTGCGACGCACAATCTTTGTGCCACGGGTGTATTCGATACTGACAAAGATGTGGGCCGAGTAGGTGATGTCTCGCAGACGGCACTCGTGAGGCGTGATGGGTCGGTTGAGCGTCTCGCCGTCATTGCGTCGAGGTTCGCCAACGACAATGTCGGTGTACTTGAGGTAGAACTTGGGGTCGATATCGGACGTGATCTTTTCGTTCGCCTTGATGATGTTTTTGAGGTCATGGTCGACAAAGTAATTGTACGAGTCGATATGCTGCTTGACGAGACCTTTGACCTGAAGAAAAGCGGGGACAAGCTGCCACTTGTCCTCGACGTCCTTGATGGGATCCATGAGACCTTTGCCCTTGTAGTTGGCAGCCTTGAGAGCGGCGATGGGATCGCTAGACACAAGGGCGGGCATGTTACCCGTGGCCTCGGCCATCTCTGCAATACTGCCGGGCAAGGGCATGGTGCAAGGTTGTGCAAGCCAATGATGGTATGGCGTTGGGCTCCCAATTCTTCTCGCCAAAACCCACAAATTTGGCGTGCAAAATCTCGATTTCCGTCTTCCGTTTATGCATTTTCGACTCTAACAGTGCTCCGCCTTCGTTTTGCAATTACATGCAATTAATTGCAATTTTGCTGTACGCCGTACACCGGTACTGTGTCGTCAGCTCCGCTTTACCCTTTCCTTGCCAGTCCACTGTTCGCTCAACCTCTGTAACGCCGCAAGCATGGCGATCGGAAATCCAGATAGCTGGATCGCCCAGCTGAGGCAGTGCAAGTACCTGCCAGAACCTGACATCAAAGCGCTCTGCGAAATGGTTCGAGGCATCCTTATGGAAGAGTCCAACATTCAGCCCGTCTCGAGTCCAGTCACTGTCTGCGGAGACATTCATGGTCAATTTTGGGATCTTTTGGAACTGTTCCGCGTAGGTGGAGAGCCGCCGGACACCTCTTATGTCTTCATGGTAAGTCACGGCGCAGTTGCGACACACTCGGCACATGGTCACTGACAGTTTTGGCGATCTTTAGGGAGACTTTGTCGACCGAGGCTACTTTAGTCTCGAGACGTTCTCATTACTCATGGCGCTCAAGGCTCGCCATCCAGATCGAATCACATTACTCAGAGGCAACCACGAGAGTCGACAAATTACCCAGGTCTATGGCTTTTACGACGAATGCCAGCGTAAATACGGCAACGCCAACGTCTGGAAGAGCTGTTGTCAAGTCTTTGACTATCTCAATCTCGCTGCAGTAAGTCCGGATCTGGTCAGCGATAGATGGCACCGAACTGACCGTTTCGTCTGGTGCAGATCATTGACGGGAGAGTATTGTGCGTTCACGGTGGCCTAAGTCCGGATGTACGGACGTTGGATCAGATTAGGATCATTGCAAGAGCGCAAGAGGTGCCACACGAAGGCGCTTTCTGCGGTAAGTCTGCCTCTTTACACTCGCACAGTCTGCTTGCTTGTCGCTGACGTGCTTTCGTGCGGTACTACAGACTTGATGTGGAGTGATCCTGACGACATTGACACATGGCAAGTGTCGCCACGAGGGGCAGGGTGGCTGTTTGGCGGAGCAGTGACCAAGGAGTTCAACCACGTCAACGGCCTTTCCCTCATAGCCCGCGCACACCAGCTCGTGCAGGAAGGCTACAAACTCATGCACGACAACAACATTGTCACCGTCTGGTCTGCACCCAACTACTGCTATCGGTGCGGCAACGTGGCTTCCATCTTTGCCGTTGACGACCTGATTGCGTACGAGAGCAAAAACAACCCATCTGGCCTTACCACCGACCAAGACGATGCACAACCCGCCAACGACGCGGCGGTGGACAAGCCAGGGTTAGACTCATCCTCTTCTGCATCTACCACGTCATCCTCCTCTTCCAGCAGCAATTCGCCCAAACTTTCGTCAACAAGGTATCAGCCATGGCATGCTACCCAGTCCAACTTTAAAATCTTTGACGCCGTGCCGGACCAGAACCGCACGACCAGCCTACACAGCCAGTACTTTTTGTAGCCAGCAATACACACGAGCGCAAAAGCATGCATGCGGACATCCCCACGGACGAGAAAAAGCTTGTGTAATAAATGCAGAAGGGGGTATACAAGTACAGGTGATGAAATGCCGGGGTATAGTGGAGATTACGAAAAGTGGATGCCCTTTTGATGGAAGGTGGCCAGGAGTTTGAGCAGATCGTCAATGTCCATTTTGGCTGCACGTTGTTCTTGACATTCGCAGGTTTCGAGGACTTCTTTGACCAAGAGGGGAAAGTCGCGCTCATCTGGCAGAATCTCCTTGACAGCGCAGTAGGTTTTGTAATTCGCTTCGAGCATGTCAATGACGCCACGAGCGTCAAAGAAGGAAGCACGGATCGTCTTGTTTCGCCGTGAGAAGACGATGCGCGTCAAGCCGTCGAACTCTTCGAACGGTATCGCGGGTGGCGGGTTGATGGGAGTGATGCGCACCACAGAAGACTCGACCTGTGGCGGAGGACGGAAAGAGTTGCGCGAGACCTTCATAATGTGATCCACTTTGGAGTAAAGTTGGACGTTGGCCGACAACCGACACCACAGATTGTCTCCCGGCCGTGCCACCAGTCGCAAGGCAAACTCTCGCTGAAACATGAGAATGGCACAACGAAACAGCGGTCGATGCGAGAGAAGCTTGAACACCAGTGGCGACGAGATCTGGTATGGTGTGTTGGATATACACACGTCAAAGTAAGGCAAGTCGGTCTTGCAGAAATCGCCAATCATGATGTCCAGCTTGCGCTGTTCCGGTCTGTGGTACGACAGAAAAGTCAGTGTCAGAGTCACTACTGCAAGAGTACAGCCAGCCAGCCAGCGAGGACGGAATCAGCTATCTAGGAAATTGCCGCATTGTCCAAATGCAAGTAAGGGCTCGTACGAAAGATGGTATGTGATTCAAGTCATCATATGGAAAGATCCACTGCTGACTGGCTGATGGGGTGGGGATGTGCAGGTTACTTACTTTCCTTGTACACGTTTACTGAGTTCGGCCGCCATTCGCGGATCCATTTCCACCACCGTCGTCTTTTTAGCCTTCTCCAGAATGCGCACGGTCAAATTGCCCGTCCCTGGACCGACCTCTAGCACCATGTCCGACGGCTTCAGATTGGCCTTGTCGACAATGCCCTGAGCAACGAGGGGATTCTTGAGAATGTGCTGGCCAAACTTGTCAGTATTGAAGATGGGATTCTTGGTTGTCGCACTCGAGTTTTGGTTGGAGCCATGCGCAGCTTCTTTGGCAGATGAGGACCGTGCTGAGCCCGCCCGTAAGCCAGAGCTTGCGGACGACTCGTGCACTCTGGAAAGCTTTGCTGATACTGCTCTCGGCATGGTGAGCTGTTTGGAGGAATGTGCATTTCTCAGAAAAATTGCTGAAATTTACGAAAAAGAAGGTGAGTGAAATTCGGATCCGAAAGGAGAGTCGCGTGTTGAATGCGGCGGGTGAATGGGCCACATCAACACTTTCCTTCTTCTCACTCCCCACTCTCTCTCCAATATGAGCAGGCCACGCTTCTTCAACGCTCCTCGCAAAGGCGAGAACTTTGAGTTGCGTGCCGATCTCAACTCCGAGTATAGAGATAGGCGCAAGGATGCCATCAAGCGCGTCATTGCCAACATGACTGTCGGCAAAGACGTCAGCGGTCTCTTTCCCGACGTACTCAAAAACATGCAGACCGAAGACATCGAGCAGAAGAAGCTCGTCTATCTCTACCTCATGAACTATGCAAAGACGCAGCCAGAGCTCGTCATCCTTGCCGTCAACACGTTTGTCAAGGATACAGAAGATCCGAACCCACTCATTCGCGCGCTTGCCATTCGCACCATGGGTTGTCTCCGTGCGGAAAAGATCATCGACTACCTCTCAGATCCACTCGAAAAGGGGCTAAGAGACGACAATCCATACGTGCGCAAAACAGCAGCCATCTGTGTAGCCAAATTGTACGACTTGAAGCCCGAGCTGGCCATCGACCGTGGCTTTGTCGGCATGCTCAAGGACATGGTAGCCGACAGCAATCCTATGGTCGTGGCAAACGCCGTGACTGCCCTGACAGATATTCACCAAACCGCCTCGGAAACAGATTCGTCGGGTCAGGCGGCCGTGTTCATCATCGACTCTGAGATTTTGACCAAGCTGCTGATTGCACTCAACGAATGCACCGAGTGGGGGCGAATTGCCATCCTCAACTCACTAGCCCGCTATCGCGCAAAAGACGAAAAGGAGGCCGAGCATATCTGCGAACGTGTCATGCCACAATTCCAGCATGCAAACGGCAGTGTAGTGCTTGGAGCTGTGAAAGTCATTCTGATCCACATGGTCAAAGTGCGCCATAACGATGATTTGATCAAGCAGATCGTTCGCAAGATGGCCCCGCCGCTCGTCACCTTGATTTCGTCAGCGCCCGAAGTGCAGTGGGTTGCGCTGCGCAACATCAACCTCGTGCTGCAAAAGCGCTCCGACATTCTGCAGTCCGAGCTGCGCGTCTTCTTCTGCAAATACAACGACCCAAGCTACGTCAAGCTGGAGAAGGTCGAGATCATGATCAAGCTCGCAAACGAGCGCAACGTAGATATGCTCTTGTCCGAGCTCAAGGAGTACGCGTCTGAAGTAGACGTTGACTTTGTCCGACGTGCAGTTCGCGCCATCGGTCAGTGTGCGATCAAGATCGATGCTGCTGCCGAACGATGTGTCCACGTGCTGCTCGACCTCATCGCGACCAAAGTCAGTTATGTCGTACAGGAAGCTGTGGTAGTCATCAAAGACATTTTCCGCAAGTATCCTCGAAACTACGAAGGCATTATTCCGACGCTCTGTGCAAGTCTGGAAGAGCTTGACGAACCAGAGGCGAAAGCGTCACTCATCTGGATTCTGGGCGAGTACGCCGAGAAAATCTCGAATGCAGAGGAATTGCTGGATCACTTTCTCGAAACGTTTACAGACGAGGCGTATCAAGTCCAGTTCCAGACACTCACAGCTATTGTCAAAGCGTTCCTCAAGAAACCAGATTCTGCTCTGGCGCAGCAGATTGTGCAGCAGGTGCTGGAGAAAGCGACAAAGGAATGCGACTCTCCAGACATTCGCGATCGTGCATTCATCTACTGGCGCTTGCTGTCGTCTTCTGATACGAATGCAGGGCGGTCGGTGATTCTGGCTGAGCGTCCTCCGATTTCGATTCCACTTACCTCGGTGTCGCCGGCGCTGTTGGACGAGCTGGTTTCGGAGCTGTCGAGTTTGGCAAGTGCGTATCACAAGCCGGCGAGCACGTTTATTGGACACTCACGTATGGGTGCCGATGGTATGCGGGCTGTGCGCACCGACGAAGACGGTGCTGAAGACGACATCACACGCGAGAAAGCACTCGCCACTGTGGTGCAGGGACAAAAGTCCGAAAATCTTCTCGACTTTGGTGATGACGACGAGGTAGCTTCGTCCAGTGCAGGGCCGGCGATGAGTAGCGGCGGAAAGGGAGCACTAGGTGCTCTGGCTGGGCTGGACGACTTGATGATGGGCACCAGTATCTCTTCCCCGTCAGGACAGACTAGATCCAATGCGCCGGCGTCTGCAGCAGCCAGTGGTGGTGGGCTGAACGACTTGCTCGGTTTGTTCGACGCTGCACCTGGTGCGGAGCAGCCTGGCGCACAGACAGGCGCACAAGCCCTCAACGCACTCTCTACCCCGCTATCGCCCACAAACGGCTTCGATTCCCTCATGTCCCCCACTTCCAAACCCGCATCTACGCGCACAATACCATCCGCAAAACCACCAGCACCAACATCACAGCAAGACGATCTCCTAGGCCTCTTCTAAGCCACCCCTTACCCACACACACCGCATGCGAGACCTGGATAATAACAATCATTTGAATGATGCTACACACACGTGTTGCTTGAGAGGAGTTTCAGACCGAGAGTTCGGCTTTGCCGGCGCTGAGGAGGGATTTCTGGTAAGGTGCGAGGGCGGGTTGTACCCATTTTGCCAAGAAGCTGTCGACCTGCTGTTCAGCGCGACCTGTGAAGGAAGCCGGGTCGAGGAGGGCGTCCATCTGTGGGATGATGGGGGCAAAGTAAGGGTCTGCCTGAATGCGGGCGATGAGGTCGTTGTCCAGACCGTGCTCTTTGACCTGCGCAGCGGCTTGGTGTGAGAGAACTCTGATGCGTTCGTGGCATTCCTGACGATCGCCTCCCGCACGTACCATGGCCATAATGACGTTTTCGGTCGCCATAAACGGCAATTCTCCCTGAATTCGACGAGCGATAATGGCAGGGTAGACGACGAGACCTTCGGAAACGTTTTGCAGGATGGTGAGGATGACGTCTGCAGTGAGGAAGGCTTCTGGAATGGACAGTCGGCGGTTGGCCGAGTCGTCCAGTGTGCGTTCCATCCACTGCGAGCCGGCAGTCTCACGCGCCGAGTTGACGGCGTTGCCAAGCCAGCGAGCCAAGCCACAGACTCGTTCGGACCGCATAGGGTTGCGCTTGTAGGCCATGGCCGAAGACCCAATCTGGTCCTTTTCAAACGGCTCCTCGATCTCTTTCAAGTGGCAGAGCAGACGGATGTCGGTCGCCATCTTGAGTGCAGAGGCGGAGAAGGACGAGAGACTGTTGAGCACGTCAATGTCGATCTTGCGCGAGTAGGTCTGACCGGTGACGGGCATGGCAAATGGAAAGCCACACAACTCAGTCACCCGCTCGTCCAGCGCTTCCACTTTGGCATGATCACCGTCAAAGAGTGCCAAGAAGGAAGCCTGCGTACCGGTAGTACCCTTGACGCCGCGGAAGCCGAGGTCATCGCGCGCGCGCTGGATGTTTCGCAGATCCCACAAGAGTTCCTGAATCCAGAGCGTGGCTCGTTTGCCGACAGTCGTCAGCTGTGCCGGCTGCATATGCGTAAATCCAAGCGTGGGCAGAGCCTTGTATGTCTCGGCAAACGCTGCAAGGCGATGGATTACCAGCGCTAATTTGGGCAGCAAGAGGTCCAGCCCTTGACGCAGAAAGATCAGGTCTGCATTGTCCGTGACGTAGCACGATGTAGCGCCAAGGTGAATGAATCCGGCGGCTTTCGGCGCGACTAGACCAAAGACATGCACGTGGGCCATGACGTCGTGTCTGCGTTTCTTCTCCTCCTCGGCGGCGAGTGCCATCTGCTCCGGGTTGAGGGTGAGATTGTTACGCATCTGCTCAATGGCGTCTTCGGGAATATCGAGGCCCATCTCGCGCTCAGCAATGGCGAGGTTCAGCCAGAGCTGACGCCAGGTCGAGAAGCGCGTGGCGTTGGAGAACAGGCCTGACATTTCTTTGGACGCATACCGCGCCGACAAGGGCGACTGCCAGCTCTCGAATGATGCCATACTTGGAGTCGACTGGGTGGTGGATCAGGAAGAAAAGGCGGTTCTGCATGATCGCCCAACACCAACTTTTTTTCGCCCGTCTTCCGGATCTTTCCCTCTTTCTCCCCGATTTTGCGCCCAATGTCATCGGGCTTGGACCCTTTCCCGCCGACAGCTGCCACCATCATGCCGGTAGCAACTTCAACGCTTACAGCGGGCGACAAGCTCAACACCATCGCAGTCATCCCGGTCGAAGCTGCCGGAACCAATCGATCGTTGACATTCTTGCGCACTGCCGCATCCAACCTCGTTCACGCCATTGCACAGGGCTCCACTTCCGCAGCTACTCAACCCAGTCTACACAGAGACAGCGACGAGGGGGAAGAACAAGGGGCCAGTTCTTTCACCTATACCGCTCCACAGACAAGCAACAGCCAATGCCCATGGTACGTGCAAGTGCCATGGCACATCTCGAATCGATACTATGACGTGGACGTCACCCTCAAAGCCTTACGGCCCGAGCTGCTTTCGGTATCAGAGACACAGTCAAGCACCTCGCCTCGTGCGTCCCTGGTGTTAGCTGACATTCCCGCATACGTCGTCTTGGTGGACCGAAGTAAATCTTTGGAAGATCATCGACGCAACGTGCAGCAGATGGAAGAGTCCATAGCGTCCGGCTTCGAAGCCGAGATCAGCATCGTCGCCGGAGTATCGTCTTTCTCGTCCTCCAGCGCGCAGGTCCGGACAGAATTTGAGGCTGCAACATCAAGGCAACCAGCTTCAGCTGCTCCGTCCATATCTGACCTTGCTACTCTGTACTCTGATGCTGGTTGGGAATTCATCGCGATTGACGATGATGACGATCTCAGCACGGACACTGACAGCGCCGACGACGAAGATCAAGGCGTGGAACAGGACGGCGTAGAACGAATCCGAGAAGCTCTACAGAACTACATGTGGAGCGGTCTTATTCGTAAAGAAAATCACCATGCTGCTGCTCGCGCCGGCGCTGCGTCCGGCACACCTGGTCTGCCATTCTCAAGCCGCGGGTTTTCAAATACACTTGATCGTGGCGAAGAAAGCGACGAAGAGGAGGACAGCGAAGCTGAACCTGCGGCGAGCAAAGCCGAACCCGCTCTACCAGATTTGCCTGTCGTAGGGAGCAACCACTCTGCGCCAGGGGATTTGGACGAACAGTTGGCCAAATTGTTTCTGTCTTCACGCGGTAATCTCACTGACCTGGCCGAGCTGGAAGCGTTTCTAGAGTCAGAAGATCCATCTTGGCCAGCCAACGCATCATCTGCATTCCAGGCCGGTGCTGCTGGCAGGACTGACGCTGCAGTCGTATTTGACAACAACTTTGACGATTTCCTCCCGTTCCAGTCCGCAGAACCCGCGTCGACCACCAATGACAAGGACGACGACTTGTTCCCAGACGAGTCTGAGATCGCATCCATGCAAAACACCTTGTTTGGCTCTCACTCCGCATCTTCGCAAAAGGAAGAGGCACACGATCTGGGCGCGCAGCTGCACCAACTGCAATGGCACGCCCAACGCGTCCGCACCATCTCTGACCCAGACAAAAGGCGCAAAGAAGCGGCTCTCATCGCCCTTGCTTTCAGCATGCAATGGGGCACCGATAGTCCCAGCACCACTGCAGACCCAAAACTGCAATTCTAACGCACAGAGTATACCTGAGCAATCAATTAAGTGATGAGGATGATCCTAAACGGAGATTACTGAGCTTTCTGGAGTCGCTCTTCTGCCTTCTTGAAGTTGATGACGTCCCAGATAGCCTTGAAGTAGTCTGCCTTTACGTTCTTATACTGGAGGTACCAGCTGTGTTCCCACGCATCTACACCGATCAGGGGTACATGAGAGAGCAGGGGATCCTGGTTGGCGGTGGTGACGATGTCGAGCTTTTTGGTCTGCGGGTTGTATCCGAGCCAACCCCAGCCGGAGCCCTGAATGGCAGCAATCTGGCTGTTGAACTTTTGCTTAAACTGGTCGAGACCGCCAAAGTCGCGGTCAATGGCATCCTTGAGTGGGCCCGAGGAGAGCTCGCCTCCGCCGTTCTTGGCAGGAGCGAGGTTCTCCCAGAAGAGAGAGTGGTTGATGTGGCCACCGCCGTTGAAGTTGATAGCCTTCTGGAGGGCGATGGCGCTCTTGACGTCTTGCTTCTTGAGAGCTTCCTGGAGCGACTCTTCAGCCTGGTTGAGACCGGTTACATAGGTCTGGTGGTGTTTGCTGTGGTGCACCTCCATGATCTGGGCCGAGATGGCGGGTTCGAGCGCGCCATAGTCGTAGGGCAGGTCTGGCAGAGTGTGCTTGCTACGCAGGGCCACAGGCGCAGCAAACGCGCTGCGGGAGCTAGCGGCCTTGAAGACGCCAGTGGAGCGGGTCAGAGTAGTGCGAATCATGATGTTGGTGTGGAAGGATGAAGGAATCGGAAGCCAATGATTCATACTAAAGTCCGAGTGCACGGATCTTTGCCTGACCTCCACAATCACGTGCAAGGATGATCTTCCCCGATTTCTTTGCCCGATCTCACTTCGAACAAGGGCGCGTCGCGTAAATGTAACACTCAAATGTGACTTTCGCTACACCACGGTCCTTCGTCTTGAGCCACAGACTACACTACAGCTCGACATGCTGGTATGCAGGTCGACAGTGCCACGATCCATGCAGGAGCCATCCAGACGGATGAAGGCCTCGACTTTGTGGCCAACTCGGACGATGAGTCTGTGCCTGGCCCGCTTCTGCTGTCGAACAATACCTTCTCGCAACTACTCAGCCTCAGTCAGACTTCAGTCAGGACAGACGAGAGCCAGGACGTCGACGAGCTTGTTCTGCCCATTGGCAATCCAAAATCAATAAGGATCTCTACGTCGCAGACAGCAGACGACCGATCCCGCATAGCTGGCCAAAATGATTTTGACACAGGACTCAGGGAGCTGACTGCATCTGAGCCGCTCCCAGACACCAGCCAAACGCAGTCACTGACATTCTCATCGGAACAGCTGCAATATGCCCTTCTCCCACAGACGCCAAGATCTCGACAGAACTCAGAAAGCGCAATTCAGTCGACATTTAGTCAGCAGGATGAGGCTGCTATGACAGAAACCGTTGTTACCCCTGTGGCTAACGGTTCCCAAGGAAGCCATCATGCTCGCTCTCCGACACCACGATCTCCAAGAGCATCCTCCGAACCAGATACTGCGCCTCTACAGTGGCAAGACGACGTGACGCCTTCCTCTTCTCCCCCGCTAGTACCTTTGCAGATGCCTCAACGTAATGTCGCAGGTCCATCTCGTCTACACGACTTCGAAATGTCTGTGCCTTCATCTCGATACGCCTCGCCTCGGCCTGTGCCGTCGTCTCGACATGCCTCGCCTCGGGCGTCAAACTCGCCTCCACCTCCGCCAGCAAATATGCATGAAATGACGGATGAAGCGGCAGCTCGCTTGGCCGCAGCACTCCCTCCTACACCGCCTCAGCGTCAGCTCAGAGCGCGCAAAGCCGCGCAACTCAACCCTTATACCTTAGAAGCATTAAAATATCAGCGTGCCCTCATTCGCAACGATTGGCAGGACGCTGTCGTCAGTCAGCGAGAATGGCATCGCCAAGAGAGAAGACGCATCGCAGAAGAGGAGGCAAAGGCACGAGCCGCCGGTGGACCGCTACAGCAATCGGAATCACAGAGTCAATGGTTAGTCGATAGCTCTGGCCCAAGCTCCGAGGCGGATCCAGAAGAAGCCATGCTCGATCCTTCTCAATTCTCGCCACGTCTGCGTGCTGCACAAAGTTCATCTACACGTCCAGCGACTGACCGGAATGCTGCAGTCCGCCTCGACTTGCCTGCTACACCAACTCCTGCGCCCCCTACACAGCCAAGTGCCTTCGATCACCACCTCAGACAACCGGCTGGGGAAAGCAGCATCGAGAGATTGAAGACTTACAGGTCTCTTCGTCCCATGCCGAATGAGAAAGAGCGGATTCCACCACTTATTTCGTCTTCGGACTCAGATTCCGCCGAGATCGCGACTGCTCGTCGCAAGCGCCGATTGATAGCCAACTCGCCTTCTAGACGAATCAGCCATAGCTACGGCGATGACTCGCCCGTTGCGGTGGAATCATCTGAGGATGAAAGACCAGCGCACGATCCAGTGCCAAAGGCCAAACCTCGCCGAAGTCGATGGTCTGGAGACGGCTCATCTGATGACAGCACAGACTATGAGCGTCGCTTCCGTCAACTCAAGAAAATGATGCCGGCGGGCATGGCTAGAAAACACATCCGTGATCTTCGAGCGATGCGACACGGAAAACGCTATCACTCGGATGGGCACATTTCTTCTGCGTCTTCCGTTCATACTGACCGTAGCGCGACAGCAGGGGACGTCACCATCACATCGACTCGAGCGACTGGAGAGACGCCGACGACTAGTCCTCAAGAGGCAGCTGGCGAACTGAGACCTGGACAGACTCGAAAAAGGCTCCGACGGCACAACAGCTTGACTAGCCCCGACGCTTTGCTTCTCGATCCCGATTCGGATTCTGCTTCGTCATATTCAGTGGTAGAAGTTGACGACTTTGCCTCGGAAAGTGACCATGCTACATGGTGGACCGCCGACCCACACTCAACCTATGCCGCACATCGCGAACGAGATGCTATAGATCGAATGCTGAGTCGCACGACGGGTCGACGCGTCCAGAACAGTGATAAGCCGCGGAAGAAAGTAGCCCAAGCGTCATGGCAAGAGCGTCTCGACGGCTTTGTGTCTTCAACGGCGCAGTATGACCGGAGCATTCCCAATGTGCTACAAGAAAAGGACAACAACGTGCGTAGAACGAAGCCACCTGAAGAATCGGGCCAAGCACGATCCACGAAAAAGCGCAAGACTGACCCACGTATCGGGCAGACGAAACGGCATTACCTCGGCCCTTTTATAGCGCCTGCTAATCCTCCCATAGTGCGGCCTAGAACACGTCCCAGGCTCGATCTGTGTTCCGATGACGTGCTCTTCGCGCGCAATCCGAGCAAAAGAGGTGAAGAGCACGGCGACTCGGAGTACAACTTCGCGCTGCTCGAGCACCAGCTCTCCGACGAACAGCCTGCTGCTGCAGTAGCAGTGCAGGCAAGGCTTGCGCAGCCTCGCAAACCGGTACCATCAGATAGATTCGCTGGTTTGCAGTCGCCGAATGGCGCTGCGGTCAGGGAATTTTCCGGCGATATAAGCACGAGGTCACCGTATGCTGATCATCTGCGAAATAGCCCACAGACTCATCAACCTCAACAGCAGTTCCCGGATCGGGCGGCGAAGCGGGATGTCGACATTCATCCCGATGCTGAACAGTGGGACGATTTCCAGGGGATTCGCGTTGATTTTGATATCAGTAAAGTCCAAGCTGGCGTCTCTATAAATCTTGGGGCTCCTTTGCTGCAGGACGGATGCCTGAGCAAATTGGTTTCGTTGCCAGACCTGCTTCTGCAAGGCGACGTCCCTCCGCCAGCTTGGTCCGGCACGGTATTGCGCCTGGACGATGTCACAATCACTATGGACATGGACCAAGACACAATGTTTGCAGTGCTCGGTGCTTTCTGTGATCGTCTTCGGCACGAGATCAGCGCCGCTCTCGCTACGAGCCCAAGCCGGCGCCTCAAGACTGTTTTATCCGACACTCGGCTGTTCCTTTGCTGCTGGCTGATGCGACAAGACACCCTCTCCTGGAAAGAGTCCACGGCGGATACGTTCCACGCGTACCGTGGAATTTTGTCTCGCATAGACACGCTACAGGCCTCTTTGCTGACGACTATCCCTAGTGCGCAAATGAAGGACGTGAGCTTGCAGCTCTGTTGGCTCCGATTCGAGCTGTGTTGGCGAGCACTCGCTATCAGTGACGCACATCCAAGCAATGCCTTGGAAACAGAAGCTCCTACCGTCGAAGAGCTCTTGGTATTTAGTCGAACGCTTATGTCGGTCCTGCTGTATCACGGTCTTCACAAAAGCGTCCGTTCTATGCAACGGGCAAGTACACTCGACTTGGAGGCGAACGAACAAGATAGCACTCCCGATGAAGACTCAGACCGCGGATCGGACGACTCAGACCGCGGATCGGACGAGTCAGCTTCAATGTGGATTGGCCTGATCCATCTGCTCACGTCGTTTGAGCGCAGTCGAGGCATCGTGGACGGGAATCTCTTTTGGTCGCAATTCGAGCTCGCGTTCGTCAAATGGGACAAGACGCTTTTACGAAAAGAGTCTCTTGTTCGCGCGGAAAGTCTTTGGTACTGCTTGTTCGGCTTGATGGCCCTCTCCCACTTTTCAGAGACTGGCGAAAGCAAAGCGGTGCCCTATCTACGTCAGAGCTGGAATCTTGTGGTCCGAGCTCTGGCTTGCGTTCGACTGCGACTGGAAGAGCAAGTGGAAGCCAAGATGACGTGGCATTCGCTTGCCAAACGAGACTCGTACATCCGAATTTTGCTGGAGCGAGCCTGTCTGCTTACACTGGAGTGGCAGTGGAGCATGGAAGGATCGGACGCTGCGCTTGCCAGAATCTTCGACATCTTCAACAGCCACAAGCTAAGCGATTTGCCCACCGAGTCCGACCACGATTTCCCGGCTTTCCTACGTGAATTTGACGTCCGACGGCTTGATCTTGTCGATCCTCGTGGTGGAGAAGGCCTTCGCGAGCCTTGCTTCCAACTCTTTGTCAAACTTCTTGCTCGCGCTGGGTTCGAGAATCGCGTTTCAGCCAAGGATGAGCGCGAAGGCGACCGTCGAGTCGCACGACTGTTTTCCCGGATGACGCCCGTTCGGGTGATGCCGTTCACCCGTGCCAACGTACCCACAAGCTCCGAACGCTCGGTGCTGTTCAACCATTACGCTGTCGTGATGCTGTTCTTGCACCTCGTGCCGTCCTCCGCTTCACAGCGTCTGAGGCAGATTCAGAGCTTTCTGCCTTCGCTGAGCAATGCCGACTTTTTGAGTCAGGTGACTTGCATTCGCGCCATGATGTATGCTGCTGTCCTATTCCGGCACCACCGCATGGATGTAGCGCCGGTGACCAAATGGTTTGGCGAGACCATGACGACCCTTTTGCAAGAGTACAACGAACTAGAAAAGGCAACGGGACTTTACGACCGTCAGCAACAGCGAAGCAGGGCACAAAAGGGGGAAGATGCTGATGAGGCTACCGTTCCGCGCATGGCACCTGTCTTCGCAAACGCACCGGCTCGTCAAGCATCTGTTCAGCGACAGCAAGAGGTGACTCGTCTCCTGGTAACGGCTCTTCGATCCACTCAGCACGTCATCCGACATGCTGACCTCAAGAAGGACGAGTGCAGCAAAGCGCGGTTGCCAGATCTGCATCTCTTGCACCCTTCGTGGACCAAGCATTTGCTCGAAGCGCAGCTGGCTATTGAGCCATTGATTGGACAAGAGGCTCTCAAGTGCATACAAACGTTCCTGCTGGCCCGCATTGCTGCACTTGCTCCCTCGTCTCATCACGACGACAAGACGGCACAGGAGCAGAGTCAAGACAGCTTTGGTGACTTGTTCGAGGCCGATGACGAATTCGATTTCGAGGATCCCATGTTGGCCAAGTTGCTAGACGGACAGCCTTCGGTTGACGTTGGCAACGTGTCAATGTCGACGGATGTCTTGGCGTCGGTCGAACGACAATGGGATCGCGAGTTCAGCCAGTATGTCAAGGAGACGATCTCGCCGTCGCTTTTCCATCTGCTCTCCAACATTTACCACCCAGATCGTCGGAGTCAGCAGGACGTGTTTACGCTCGGTGTAACGGAGCGAATTACGGATCAGCGGTTTGATACTGCGTCGACGACGGCCGGCGGTGCGCGGAGCCGCATGGCGATGCTGATGAAAGTGGCCGAGCGACGCAAGTATCTCGAGCTGGTGGTAGACTGCTGGGCTGGATGCGGGCACGTGCTGGTCGCCAACGGCTTGCGCGAGTGGAGCTCGTACCTGGGCTTTGGCAACGAGTCCTGGAAGCGGATCGACGACCCAATTGGACGACGCGATGTAGGCCTCCGCTTCCTGCAGAACGTGCTCAGTCTCGATCCAAAGACGGCCGTCATGCGCGAGTACGAGTCCGAGTACGTGACGATTTGGATCCAGACAGCTATAGCACGGGTGTTGTCGATTCAGGACGTCTTTACCACGGCCTTGCTTGCCCACGGCTCGAGCGGCAAACTGCTCGGCGGACTGACGCAACGGTGGAAAGGGGCGCTTGCGATTGCGCCGGGTGCCGAGGCGAGCATTCCACAGCTGGATCTGGAAGTCTTTCCGCGCATCCGTGGCCAGCTGCTCGCGACCACCTTCGAATGGCTCCTGCAGCTGTCGGGTGTAGCAGGTAACGCAAGCACGGTGTACTCGGCTCTATCGGCGCTGCTTTCGTCCTTGCGCGTGTACGTAGAGGACACACCTACCGGCGACGCAGCGGCTTCTGCCTATACCCGCTTCTGTCAACACATTCTCGCCACCCTGCACACCCACATCCACGCCTCGTCCGTGTTCAACGCGATCCGGCACGAGTATGAGTCCACGCTCGCCGTCATCTCAAAGCGACTCCCCACGGACCTGTAAGAGCACTGCACAAGTGGGCCAATGGAAACTATTTTTACGGCTTTGGGGGAGTGGGAGCTGGGAGGATTGCGTTTGTGCGGGTGGGGGAGAAAGCGAGTTGGAGCTGGGAAAGTGGACTACGTGCTGTGCTGCTGGGTTCGACGGTGCGGGGCGGTGATGTGGGGTTGAGGAGGGTGGTTACGGCTGAGTGGATGGAGGCGAGGAGGGCGAGGATGACTGAGACGACAGGTGCGAATGTCGGCGCGGGGGGCGTGTTCAGATGGCAGGTCAAGACATCACCTGCGTGGAGACAGCGTTTGCGTACATGCACGAGTGCGCGGTGCAGCTGTGCCAACTGCTCCACCGCAGCCTTGGTCGTATCCTCGCTGCGGGCAGTCGGTGCGTATTTGGGTATACTCGGCCATCCGCTCGTTGTCGTCTTCGTTGCGCTCACCGCTGTGGTTGGGTGCGGAGAGGGGGGGGCCCATCTTGACGCGTACGCCGAGACGCAAACCCGCGCGCATTCCATCGCCATCCCCGCCTCCCCTCCGTCAAACATCCGCCCCAACGCCCGCCGCACTCCGTTAAACGCCCCCCACCACATTGCCGACCTAAACTGCGCCCCATTCTTATACCACACCCGTTCAAGCACCCTCACTTCGGCTTCTATCGCCTCCAACTGTACCAGTAGTGTCTTGAGTGCCGTTCGTACCTGTTTGAGTGTCAGCGGCGAGCCGAACGACGATGACGATGACGAGCCGTGCGTTCCTCCAGCGGCAGGTGCGACTGTTCCAGCACCTAGTTGCACATTGTGTAGAACAGAGACTGCGGCGCGTGCCTTCTTTTCAGTCGGCACCTGGGTGGATGAAGGGTTCTTTGCCGTCAAGAGCTTGCGTTTCCCGAGCATTTGGTGTATGCTGCATGCACTAAAAGCTAGCTGTCAGAACCATCAAAAAAACATGTCACACTGAAAAGCACGCCCGATTCCCGAGAAATCTGCACAATCGCCAACATAAAGCTTGCGGGGGATATGGAAATTAAAGGCAGAAGGGGGCTACGAGGTTCTAGTGTCGAGGTGGGATTGGTGCCGACGGGTGGGGAGTTTGGAGCTGCGACGGGCGGGCGTTTCCGGTGGTGGCTGTTGTTGCGGGTATCCGGTGTAGGAAGCGCGGTGTTCGGGAGGAGACTGCGAGTCTGGAGCAGGGGGAACGTTCGGTCGGGCTTGTGGCGCAGGCTGGCGACTCTCGCGTCGAACATGACCTGGACGTTGCAGAGAAGGACCGTTGCGAGCTGGACTACCGCCAACGGCAAGCTGAAGGGTGTGCATCGTTGCCATCTGCTGCTGCAAGAAGTCGCCGGTACCAGGGCGTTGACGAAGGAGCTTCATCGCCATATCCAGCGAGCTGTTGGCCCCCGGATCTGCTTCTTCCTCCCTTTTCTCCTGCTTGCGTTTCTTGATTGTACCAAGGGAGCGCTGATTGACGACTGACTTGTCTTTAGCCCGACGTTGTGTGCCTGCCCGACGCATTTTAGCCTGCATTCCGCGAACACACTCCATCATCAGCTCGTCGGTCGATTGGTCATGCAGCAGCAAGTAGGACAGAATCTCGCGGTACTTGGGACCCTGCAGCACGTCGAGCGGCACACCGTGCGTGATGCCCGTCTCGGCATCGTAAGCGTTAAAGTAATTCTTGAGAAATCCGAGCCATTTGAAGACGATATCCACCTCTTTGTCCGACAGCTGGTTCATCGACGAAGGCGTATCTGACAGCGTAGGCACAAGAATGCCCTCGATAATGTTAAGCACTTCCTTCCATACCTTTGTCAGCACCAGCTGCGCTTCGTGCTCTGACAGTGTGCCTTTCAGCGTGGCAAGACACTCGTCCAAGTAGTCAAAGAGCGGAATAATGGCAGCCTCAATCTCGTGGTCAGACAGCTGGGTTGGTCTGTTCTTGGGCTTCATCTCTGGCTGCACGGGTGGAATGACAGAGGTATGTGCGCTGGTACTTGCCAAAGCAGATGCGTACAGAGCTTTGACATTACCAATAGCTTTGTCCAAATTGATACCGCTTGTTCTGACCAGGGTTTTGAGCAAAGACCGTGACAGACACTGTCTGATGAAGACGGACATCTTGTCCACAATAATGCGCACCATGTCGCTCTCGGCACGCTTGAGCGACCGGAAGCCACGGCCAAAGTAGAACAGGATGTCGTCCCGTTCTCCTTCCATGCTTACGCGAAGCAGTAGGCGGCCTTGCGTGTCGAGATCCAGCCACAGCTCGTGCGACAGGAAATCGCCAAAGTAACCCGGATCCAAACGCAGGTACGCACGGCCGCACAGATTATGGTCGCCCACCAGCTTGCGGTCCCAGACAGTAGCGGCCAGCCACATTGCCTTGTCAACATGCACATCAAACACTTCGTCCCACCGTGGCTCGGACGTCTCGTAGATTGTTCTCGTCTTGGCTACTTTCTGGCCGCGTTCGTCGCTCAGTGTGACAAACGAATCGATGCGCGCATTCGCGTTCGAGTCGCGTATCGGTTGCAAGTTCTCTCCCAGCACAATCTTGATCGAAAAGATGTACCGGTTGCGGTCGACCGGCTTTTCGGGCAAGTCTGGACCGTGAAGGCGGACAATCTCGGCCTGCTTGTCGGCGTCAATCTTGGTATAAAGCTTGTCGAGCAGGACTCGAGCCGCTTCGATATTGTTGAGCCGAACGCACGAGGTGGGCTGAAAGTGGAATGGCTCCACCTTTTTCTCTCCCGAAATGGTTTGCTTGGCCTTGATCATCCATGCTGACTGCTTCTGTGCCATGTCCTGATCTTCGGCCGTACGCGGGAACATTTCTTCCATAAACATCTCTTCCACCCGACTGCAGTACTGCTCCACTGCGCGGCTCACAATCTTGGCCAGAGTGGTGAGGAACTTTGCGTTCTGGTAGGCGTCGGGCCATTTGAGACCAATGATAAAGTCGACAGGCTGTTGCAATGCACCAAACAGATCGTCAATGCTGCTGCTGTGCGCCGCACCATGGCTGTCGATTGGAACAAAGCTGTCGTTCGCAATGGCGTTGTGTACCCATTCGGAGGTCTTTTTCTCCGACATGGCTAGCCAGTGCCGAATGTGAGGCTCGAACCAGTCTGTCAAACTGAATGTCAGCTCACCGTTGGGACAAAAGGCGGCATACATGCGAAGAAGAGCTTTGACCTGTTTGTAGAGGGTGAAAATGTCCTCAAAAGCAAGTGGGTCGTGTTCGCGTGTGGCGTGGTCGACAACTTGCTGCTTCATAGACTCGAGATCGTCCAGATACAACGGAACTTGCTTTTCGAGTATGAGCGACACGGGGTCTATCGATCCAAGGATTGGCTCTGGATATCGACTGTCCATCTTCTTTGCTCCCTTCTCCAGCCAATCGAGCAGCTGAACAAGGGGTACGATCTCGTTGGTTACGACCTGTGAGAACAACTCCGTGGTCTTTGCCGTATACTCGTGGATCGCTGTTATGCGGACGGCATCCTTGAGCTCTTCAATGTGACTGTCAAGAGCGACCACCTCAGAGGTCAAACGCTTTTCTTGTCGAACAAAGCCAGATGCGTGCAAATCTTGGACCAGGTTGAGATAAGGCTCAATCTCTTCAGCTTCGACGCTGTTGATGTCTTGAAAGGTCTCGTACAAGAATCGCAGGAAAGAGTCGAAAAGTGCAGAATACACCTTGACGAGCAGAGCCTGGTCAAACACCATCCAAGCCTCAAAGTCGTGCTCCAGGAGCGTGGCATTCACGTTGCCAAGCGCTTCCGAGATGCAGTCGAGCGGCACCTCTCCATTGTCGTACTTTGCCTTGATGACATCCAGATGCGAGACACTCTTGAATGTAGGCGTCAGTCTCCAGCGTTTTGCACACGCGTTCAGTAGATCGACTCGAGGCTTGGCCAGGATGCTGAGCGACACTTCCTCTTCTTCCGGCTGATGCTTGATCATTTCGAGATCGTAGTCGATGCAAATCTCCAGTGCTCTGCGGTAGACAGCGCGCGGATCTGGTGGAATGTAAATCAGAGATCCAAACAAATCATCTTCCTGGTTACCCAAAGCCATGTTGACACTTTCCGAGTCGGGAGTGGGCTGGGATAAGGAGCCTTCTAATGTTGTAGCAACATCTTGCGGATCTGTCGCGGGTCGAGATACGCCAGGAATCTCGCTGGACGTGCTCTTTAGTAGCTCGGGGTTGATCTGACACATTTCAACCATCATTTGCGATAGAGACGAGAGTTCCTGCGTTCTCCACCGGTTGTATGCATCTTCCGAGTCGAAATCGTCCTTGCGCCCCGGCCAGGGCTGCTGCAGATTGATGTTTTTGACGCAGTTTTTGAGATCGGACAGAGCTGCTTGCTCAGTACACGTTTTGCGGATAAAGTCGACGTCCTGTTGCAACTGTTCGAGCTCCACGGAGAACAACGCGCCAACAGTGCGAACCAGGCTCGAGTCGGCAAACGGGCTTGTTGGTACATTGAGGGCGCTTACCAGACTGGTTCGTCGACTGGTGCTTGCTGGCGATGCGAGCTGATTGGTAGATGAGCCGTTGACCGACATTCTTGCTGATGCTGCAGTATCTGGAACGAGTTTGGCAGAATAGCCTTCTAAGCGTTCGGTGAGCTCCTTGGGTACGCCGCTGACGGTTTTGAGACACTCGCGAATGATGGTCACAAACTGTCCGACTTGATTGTTGAGCTCCTGCTTCCACTCATCTCCCTGCGAGCGCTTCTTGAGACTGCCTTGGGCGGTGGTGACAAAGATGAGGATGAGCTCTTCAATTTTGCGATTCTCCTTCATCTGCTTCTGGAACGAAGCCTCCTTGAAGGTGCCGTAAAAGATGCCGATGGTCTGTCGAAGGCTTTGGTCTTTGAAAGCCGAATCGCGACCCATAGCTATCAGCTCGAGTCGGTCGTTGAGTCGTTTGATGAGTTTTTCCGGGAAGCGGGCTGCTTTGGATGAGCCTACGTCTCGGACCATATCTGCCAGACCGGCAAAGCCCATCCAGCTGTCGCTCTTGGACGCATTGTCAGACGCTTTCTTGCTCGGCTGAGATGTTGAGGGTGCGGTCGCTGCAGCTAAAGATTGGGACTCTCTCGCCCTGTTTCTTGCTTCGACGCGCAGATCGTACAGGTGGGCATGGTAGGCAACCTGCAGCAGGAAGACGTAGACATCGCCATCCGTCAAGGCTTCACGCGCGTATCCACTGTTGTTGCTCCGACTGCTGCGTGTCGTCATGGTCGGCAATGGCGGTAGCTCTAGCTAGAGTAAGTCGTTCAGATTGCCGGTTACGAGAAGAGAGATACCATTGCTGAGCGAGGTTGTGGTGCCGAGTGGGACTGCAGTGCGCGCTGTTGCGATACGTTGCGCACTGCTGTGTGCCTCGAGAGCAGAGTGCGATGGTGGTGCCATCAACGTGATCCCATCGATGCTTTGTACGACTTGTGCACTTGTGCGTCATAGCGTTTTGAGTGTCAGATTGCCGAAACTCCTCTTGCTTACATAATACCACGTGATGGTGGATCCCAGACCAAAGAAGCGTCTTTTCTTCCAGACCTTTTGGACATCAAGGCAACTCAGGCCCCAGCTTTCCTTACGTTGCAGACACAATGGTCGCAAGCATCGCTGTGCGTCACAGCGGCGGAATGGCGGCCAGGCCGATGCTCTCGTCTGCCGTTTCTCGTTTCCCTCGCTCGACTGGAGCAAGGGCGTACTCACTAGCCGCCAAACCGGCGTTGAGGACAACAGTAGCGTACGACGCAGCCACCTTTCAACGCATAGGCAGCACCTTTGTCACCAAGTCGACACTGCTAGCAGGGACAACATTCTCATCGCCGATTGCGTCGCGCAGCTTCTCGCTCTGGCCACCACAAAAAGGTCCTGTCGAAGCAGATGCGAACCAGACCGCTGCAAATGCTGCGCACAATCTGAGCAACTCGGCACAATCCACCGCCCAAACTGTGCAGACACAGACGACAGAAACTCTGAACCAAACACAGGATGCTGTGTCACAGGCGGTCCAAAGTACTGAACAAGCCGCATCGAATACAGTGTCGGCGATTCAGTCTACAGCTCAGGATGCAGCTACTAAAGTCTCGAATACGTTTGAAAGCGTCGATCCGGGAGCGGCAAATATGGTGACTGAAGCATTTGGCTCGGCCATGGGCGTGCAGCCTGGTGAGCTGACTGCACTAGGTTTGAACCACATGTCGTCTCCTGTCGGCTGGATCACCAATCTTCTCGAGAATATTGGACTCTACTCTGGCCTGCCCTGGTGGGGCACCATCATGGTCACCACCCTTCTCATCCGATTTTGTTTGGCTCCATTGACCATCGGTGGTCAGAAGAACGCCATTCGTCTCTCAAACATCGGGCCCGAGATGGAGGCTTTGATGAGCGACATCAAGACGGCAAAGGCAAGCGGAGACACTGCCCGCATGCAGCAGTCCATTGCCGACGTACAGCTTCTGATGAGGAAGAACGACACCAACCCCTTCAAATCCCTTACTCCCGTACTGTTTCAGCTTCCCATCATGTTTTCCTTCTTCCTGGCTCTGTCTCGCATTGCCGAGTCTGGCTCCTATTCGTTTGCACACGGTGGACCGTGGTGGACTACCGACTTGACGGCACCGGATCCAACTTGGATCTTGCCCGCCGTGTCAGCGCTAGCCACTCTGGCCGTGTCAGAAGCCAGCTTCTTGATCGGCACAAATACCACTACCAATCCAGCGCAGGCTCAGATGATGAAGTGGATCCTTCGCATAGCCATGCCTTTGATCGGCTGGTTCGCAGCCTATTTCCCCTCAGGCGTGCTTGTGTATTGGGCAACTACAAACACCTGGTCCCTGCTGCAGCTCGGGCTTCTTCAGATCCCCTTTCTGCGCAAATGGGCCAAATTCCCAATCCGCGTCAAGCATCCCGTAAACCCCTACGCACCCAAGCCAAAGGGCATCCTTGAGCAGATCAAGGAAAAGACGGCGGCCAATTCCCAGGCTGCCGTGAAGCCCGTTGCCCCTTCGCAGTCGGCGGCTACTTCCAGGTCTGATGCGCTCAAGGAGTTGCTGACGGAAGACGAACCGGCGACGTCTTCCCCCAGGGCCGCAAGTTCTCGCACTTCCACCGCCGCTACTTCTCGCACTCTCACCGCCGCTCAGCGCAAAATCCAGCGTATGGTCGACGCCCAGGAGCGTCGACAACGTTGAACCTATCCACCTCTCTTAATCACACCACTCCACCCCTTCCCTGCCATACTGTACAGTAAGCAAGTCTCAGCACATTGTCTTGTGTGTCACAAACACTTCTTTAAAGATGACCCAGAAACAGGCGGGGTTTCAAGTGTGGTTCAACTTAGGGACTGTTGCGGAGCGGGTTGGAGGACTTGACGATGGGAGGCGGCGTGGCTGCATTGCTTTGCGCGGCGTCGCCATCGACGCTGGCAGCTGCAGGCTGACTCGACGGTTCACCTTCTGGCGCTAGTTGATCTTCAGTCTCGGCCTGCTCCGCGTCTCGGGCAGCCTGCACTTGCTCGACGATATCCGCACCAGTGGGCCCGGTGTTCCCGATATCGGCCCTGGTGTACCGCTGGAAGCGTGGATTGTCAAACAGAGTCGGGAACAGGAGTCGCTTCCAGTACGGAATCGTCTCGCGGTCGCGACGCATTCGTATAAGCTCGTTTCGCGCCTTGTCCTTGAGCTGCACATTGTTCCACCGCATCAGCGCTCGATCTCCCAGCACGCCGTGACGTTCGAGGATCGCTGTGTAGATCTGGAACGCCGGTTTGGTTTTTTTGTGTCGAGCGAGGTCATACAATGCCTTTAGGAGACAATTGACTTCGGCGTCGGTCCAGAAGTTTCGACCGTTTTGGTTGTGGCCAGTGACATAGACGTCCGTGTTGCGGTATGCGCCGATCCGCACGGGCTGCGTCACAGGAACAGCGTCGTTCACCTGCTGACTCGGCGCAGATCGTACATCGTTCTCCTCGCCATAGCTGTCGTAGTCAAACCCGTTGATCGGCTCGACTTCTTCCTGGTAGCCACTGTGCTCGACGTAGCGCGGCGGCCGTCTTGCTCTCTGTCGCCTTCCACTGTCGCTCGGCTCTTCAATGGTTTCTAGTAGGGCCGCGCTGGTTTCGTCGTCCAGCTGTTGTTGACGTCGAATGCGGTCGCGAGCTTTCTGCTTTTCAGCACGGACAGCCCGACGGACCTGGACTTCCTCGTCGTCCTCGCTGACAAAGTCATCGTCATCATCGTCCGGACTGGCACGCGTGCGTGTGAGTTCAGCAGGACGCACTGGCATCGATGGTCGGCTGCGCGGAATGCGCGGATCTGGAACAGCGTCTTCCGCATCGTCCCTCGTTTCCATCAACCGGCCAGACGCTGTGGACAAAAGGCGCAAGTCGCGCGCTTCCTGACTTTCAGGCAGACCACGTCCGATACCCGTTCCTGCGACATCTCTCGCCTTCTTGGACACCGGAGCGATCTCGACCACCATGCCAGAGTCGACGTGCTGTCTCTTTCCACGCGGCAGCGATGGCGCATCGGGCATCTCGTCTTCGTCTCCAAAGTCCATCGGCATGGTGTCTTCTTCAACTGGCTGTAGAGCGCGAGAAGGTGCTGTTGCTTCGCTCGGTTTGCCAGTCCGCCTAGCTCTCGTTTGTGACGCAGTCGGTGCTTCCTGAGCAGCAGCGGTAGCGCGCCGTGTAGATCTGGACCTCGTATCACTGCCCGTGGCTCTGCTCGTATTGTCTTCAATAGACTGTTGAGGATCAGGGACACCGGATCGTTTGGCCATGTGCTTGGCCTTGGATTTTCCTTTGTTTCGCTTCGGGGGACCGTCGAGGAAGACATCTTCTTCGCCTTCGCCCTGTGAGTCGAAGCGTGACTCGCGCACGGCATCGCCGCGGCCGTGCAGCATCCGTGTGGCTGTGGTGGCGGCGGTTGGTTGACGCACTAAGCGGTGCTGATCGTCGAAGTTCATCCGAGTGGCTTTGGCGCTGGTCGGCGATTCGCGCGAGTCTCCAGCGTGCAGCGCGGACTCCTCGCTTTGTTCCGAGACAGAGAGCGTGCTGTTTTGGGTCAGTAGCCGGAGACTGCGACCGCTCGGCGGTCTCGCGGCAGAGAGACGATCACTCAACGTCTTGGACCTCGGCGGGCTCGATCGTAACTTGCTGCTCGAATCACGCTGCGGTCGAGCGCGTTGAGGATTACGGATAGTGATGTCGAAGCTATCCGCTTCAGACGTTGCGTCTCCTCTAAGCAAGCCCTCTAGTTCGTGCAACAACTGCGTTGAGGAGAGATTGATCGTTTGCTCCAGAGACGGCCGTACGTTTTGCGGCGGCGAGGTCTCTTGCCTTTGACTTTGACTGTCAGTCATCAAGTCGTTGAGCCAGTCCTGGTACTGTGATGCAAATGGTTGCGAAGGTTCGACGCTTTGCGAGAAAGCTGGTCTTGGAGTCGACTCGGTAGGACCGCGCGCTGAAGCGTAACGATCCGTGGCATAATCGAGATCTTCAGAGGGAACAGATGCTTCAGATGATGAGGTGACGACGCTGCTTTCGCGCTGCAGACGGACCATGACCTCTGGCAGCGTGTTGGAGTGCATACCAGCGTCGACATCACGGACAACATCATTCACGTAACTCGTCAAGTCTCTTGCCATCTGCAGAAATCGAAAGTCACGCTTGATCCGGTCGATATCGCTGGGCAGCGCATAGTCACCGCTCAGAAGTGCATATCGCACGTTGCCAAAAGTCTCGTAGCGCTGGGCAGCCCGTTCGATATCGATCTTGGACATGTTGCGCTGGCGCCTTACTCGATGCAAGGATGTGCGCACGACATCGCCATTGGTGATTTCCTGCAAATCTAGGGCAATTGCATCATACAGACTTGTCTCCTCTTCTTGACCGAATCGTACCACCTGGGCGTATTCCTGCAACTTGTGGATGAAGATTTGAATGCTCATGTCGAGTAGCATGTTGAGCACTTCGTCAGTAATCGGCCAGTCGAAGGGCACGATCCAGGACAGGAAGACGGAACGAGCGTCACTCAGCTCGGAAACACTGCGCATGTCTGCTCCAAAAACGTCCTTGTGCGTGACGTACCGGCCGTCAAAGCGTTTATAGCTCGCAGGATTCAGGTGAAACTGATGCACGTAGTGCACAAAGGTTGCGCAGTTGGCCATTTTCAGTGCGTCCTCAATTTGCTCGATCCCTTGCTTCGCGGACGGCCCGAGAGAGCGGACGATGTCGGTAACGTCGATGAAATGGTCTATGTACTGACCATTGGCGAGCAGCTGATTTGTCTTGTAGAGCTCGAATGGCGACCAGTTTCGCAACATGTCGTCAAAGCTCTCGGCTTTCCAGCCATTGGACAGGCCCATGTAGAAATGCAGGACACCTTTTGCAGCGGTGCGGAGTGCAGCGCATCTTTCCTGCACTGTTGGTACATCGAGTCGTCCGTTGGGTCTCGACAGCGACGGACGGAGGCGCTGAGGCGCTCGAGAGACAGTGCGGTCGTTGGTGGTGTCCGAGTCAGCCGAGTCGTCATCTGCATAGTTGCTGCGAAGAAGCGATTGAGGGGCCGACTTCCGTGGACCTGTGGCAACATTGCGAGCCTTCCGCACAGCGGACAGAGTAGAGGTGTCCCCTGAACGATGGGTGAGTGCAGGCGCGCTGAGTCTAGACTGGCGCGGATTGGACGAAGCTCGCAGTGTGGCCGAGCTATCTTGACCACGACGCGGTCGGAGTGGTGCAGCTTGCCTACCCTGTTGACGCTCAGGTATCACAGGGGTCAGCATCGCAGCCGTCAGTCGTTCGTCTTTCTCGTCTTCATCACCCGTCTCGCTCTCCTCGGACGCCAGATCAGCTGGCGTGCTCTCTGACTCGTCTGTAAAGTTAAAGACGGGGTCTGGAATCCTGTTGGAGCTGCTTGGTTGCAAGCGTGTTCGGGAACGGGTTGTTCTCACTGGCTCATCTGCTGCGCGACGTGAAGCTCGCGACTGTCGAGTGAATCGCGACGACATTGTGAGTCGCAGAGATCGATCCGGCTGGAGAGGATCACTGTGCTAGTACGCTGTCAACGTCCATGGCACGGCGCTGATGACTGCAGTTGTCAGAAGGGTGCCAAGGATGTGCACACAGCGTGCACTGCGCAGGGTTAGGGTGTGTGACACGTCGCGTCCCCGATCCCGAAATATCGAAATTAAATAAATGAAGAAACATGTCAGACTGGCCTGATTCAACGTTCAGTAAATTTTTGCGTGGAGTAAACGGATAGTAGTAGTACAATAACAGCATGGAAAAGGGAGTTCGAACACGAGATACTGTCCTCAAGCCGATGCTGAGCTGCAGGAAAAGGGGCTTCCAACGGAGCCTGACTGGTACGAATCACGAATGGAGATGGCACTTGCCCAGATACCGGCGATGCAGATGAAGGCCGAAATGCCAATGATGCCAAAGGCAAGCACCATCTGCGCGATGTTGCGCCAGGAGGACGTCCATTTGCTCTGATTGAGGTAGAGCCACATGACTCCACTGAGGCCGGTAAAGAGGGACCAGAACAGGGCAGCTTCGAGGCCGAGGAACGAGGAAAAGAAGGGAATCAACTCGGCGAGAATGAAGGCAATGATCCAGGTCAAGGCATTGATCAGTGTCCATGCGATCCACCCGAGTCGGGTCGAGTTGTGGATATGCTTGGGCCGGCTGCGGAATACGATCATGTACAGGTGCTTGTTGGCGACCTGACCACTTTCGCATCCCGCAATCAGGATCGTTGGCAGGGCGAGACCATACGCAATCTTGCTCGTTGTGATCGACAAACTGTTGAGACTTGGCGAGAGCGTGTATTGGCCCAGATTGTTGTAAACCACTCCACCGACCAGCAAATAGAGAACGAGCTGGACACCGACGAGGACTGTAAGACTTTTATGGAAGTCGGTCGGCTTTCGCATCTCGGAAATAATAGGCAGGTAGCTTGGGATGGCACCGAAGCTGACAAACAGGTTGAGTACGTAGAGGAAGCCGGTGAGGAAGTCGGCCGTGACTCCGGGAGCAGGTCCGAACGCCTTGACCGTGATGGGAGGAGCATTTGGAGGCGCGTTGGTAGGTCCGGTTATGCCAGACGCAATCATGGCAAAAATGACCACGACAACGATGGAAGAGAAGGAGACAAAGGCGAAGAAGGAGAAGAGCTTGTAGGAGCGTGGCAAGGTAAAGAGGAACGAGATGACGGCAAAGACAAAGGCCAGCGCAATGGCGCACGAGTGCCATCCGAGCACGTAGAAAGCCTGTGCGCCCAGCAAAACATGGTTGCCCTGCAGAAAGATGGAAAAGACGAGCTGGGCCGTTCCCAGAATGCGGGCGCCCCATGGTCCAAACATGAGGAAGCCGGCGTCCTGCAAGTTGTGCACGCCTGGAAAGCGCATCTTGAGTCGCCAGTATTGATCTCCCGTATACCAACATGTGAAGGCAAAGAAAAAGGTCAGAAGTACAAAGGGGACGATACCCAGTGTGACTGCTACTAGCGGGATACTCAGAATACCCAAGGCGATAGCGTAGGCGACTTGGTTGAAGAAAGCACCCTTCCAGCCCAGCGTTTTGGGCATCGCGCCATGATCGACACTTTTGGGCGAGGCTGATGCCTTTGTCACCTCTTCGACATCACTGACTTGGATCTCCTGGCCTTTCTTGGTCTGCTGATGCATATCCACATGTCGTTCTCCGAGCATCTCGAACACGTAAGCGTCTTGCCAGGTTTTCGCACGTTCGCCAGAGGGGAAAAGGAAGGAGGAACCAACTTGTTTGGAGGCATTCTCTGGAGTCCGCTCTGGAGAAGGCGACGCAGACCGCCCAGCAGCTGTTGTGGGAGCAGCAGCGCTGGTGCTGATGCTGTCGCTGCTCTGTCGTGCTTGGTTTCCCCTCATGATTATGATTTTGATGAGATATGGCGCAAGTCCCGTCAATGAACGCTTGTCTTGTCAATTTTGGGGGGCGAGCTTGTGGACGCAGAGATTGCGGCAAAAGCGACTCGTGTCTGTCGGACGATCCTAAAAGCTTGGCAGATATGGAGCGCAGGGTTAGTCGTGACGGTGGGGGGAGGCAACCTAATCAACGCGGAGAGTGACAGCTTTGAAGAAAATGGTGAGTGACTCCCGTCGTCAAACGGTCATTGGTTGACAGCTGTGCACGTCACCACAGTCTCCACAACCCTGCCCAAGCGAGAAGCAGAACGCACAAGGGAAAAAAAAATTGCCCGAGTCGGCCCAACTGCCCGTACCGAAATTTGAAGCACGGCTGATCATGTGCTCAAATCTCGACTAACTGCCCACTTTTCCGCTCCCTGACGCACATAACACTTTTCTTCGTGCAAAAGATTCAGTTTGAGCCTTGTTTGGGGTTGACGAGCCCTCTTTGCTTTGGGCGAGCAAAATGAACACTTCCTGCGTCGAGCGGCTTCTAAACCGGGTGCAAACTTCTGTCTTCTAAAACTGACAATCACAATTCGAGTTCCGATCTGCCGATGCCACGGAATTAGCCGACACCGTCAAGACCAGCATGTCCGAATGTCACAGAGGTTTGGCAACAGCCTCCCCCGCACAGCGCACACGTTGGCCGATGAGCGAGTCGCTCAAACTCGCGGGGCCCCCCAAAACGTGCGACGTTACCATTGGGCCAATTGGGCCCGCATTTGAACTGTGCATTACGGCGCAAATACAACCTCGCTTCTGTAATGAAACGGGGTCCCACAGGGCTCGGACATGCCAAAATGTTGGGAGCAGGTCTCATACGCCAATGAGCTTCTTGGCAATTGAGACCTTGTACATGGGCTGCCACCAGATCTGGAGTTCGTCTATTGAAGAGATACAAGCCAGAGCTGGAGCCCAGCCTGGCCCCACGAATCCTTCGCCTGCCACTCTACCGTGTGCCGGCAGCACCAGGCCGGGAGATCTCTCGTCTGGTTGGCTGACGGCCTGTGGGGCTCGCAGTGGCCAAGGTGTGTGTGTGCGATAGCCAGGGGGAGGCGGACGCCATCGAACGGCGCTGCGATCTGGATCGTCAATGAACGCTCGCCAAGTGACCTGACCGCGTGGGATATTCGGGTCGCCAAGTACCTTGATCCCTTCGAGTACTCGAGCACCGATCCGCGTTGCAAAGCGCCGATCGATACGCATGTGGTCGTACATCTCGTACGTCGACATATCTGGCTCAGCAGGCCAGTCGGGCATGCTGTCGTCGGAGCCAAAGTCGAGAAGCGTCAAAGCTCTTGCCCGCACATAGAGCAGCTCAAGGCCATGAGGCCCGTATGTCATACTGTACAAACCTTCGACCAACGACCAGTCAAACTCAACGTGGCCTGGATCCATAAAGGAAGGGGGAGGGATGTGTTCAAATTCGCGGACTTCTTGTTCGCCGTCTGTCGTAGCGTTCTCTTGTTGTCGGAGCCGTGGTCTTGGCAGACGAGACGTTCGAGGCGGATTGTGAATGGGGAAGAATCGTGGACCCGAGTCTGAGTGGTGCGTTCGAATCGGCCAGCGACGAAATGGAGGCGCGGGATCCATGACCATCGAATCGACAAGCACCTCTTTGCCGTCCAGGAGAAAGCGTCTATGCGTTGGTAGTTGCTCTTGAATACCTGAATTTCCAATCTGACGGTGCTGGAGTGTGCTATGCGGCGGTGTACGGATGGCGGGCAAAAGAGCAGGAGGAGGAAACAGGACGGGGGGAATCAGCATCCCTTCCATCATCCTCTCGGCAAACAGCGCGTTCTCCTCGTCGGCATCGCGGTAGACTTGCCACGGCTGCAGTCGTATCTGTACCAACCCCATGTCTCTGATGCGTTCGTCTTTAGGGCGAGCTGTGACCATACCCGACAAGGGATAGACATAGCGTTCTTCTCCGCTTCTTGAACTTTGCTCAGGCTCGACAAGCATTGCGCGGAGATCGTCGGCGCCTTGTCTCACGATTGCGCTGGGTTGCTGACCTCGGGCGAGTGCTCTTCGATACGGCGCCTCCACTAACGCTTGTGTCGCCTCCTCGAGATCTTCTTCGCTCAACAGCTCTGCCGTCTCGTGAGACGCAAGGCTACGCGCCCAGGTCCGATTACATATTGTTGCCTGTGCACATGCTTCGTCCTGGTTCTTGTACAGTTGAGAAGAAGCTGCTAGAGCATCTTGCCAGCTGAAAGCCCACAGATTTTCGAGTCCGATGCCCGGCTCGCACAGATCGGTTCGGATCTGAGTCAGGTTGCGTCGCAAGATTGTGCCGGAACCTATCACGGATGTGCCTGCTGGCATGGGAAAGCCTGTCATGTCTCTCCACTGCTGTGTGTCACTTTCAACATCCTGCAGGCGGTTGGCTAGATGTATCTGCTGACAAAGAAACGTTGGCGTGCTGTTTTCATGAATGGCTTGAGGAGGGCGCATGTACAGGGCGATGCGAATGACCATTCCGTAAAAGGGGACATCAGACGCCCACCAACCAAGGAGTGGCTCGAGCTTTTGCAGAAACAGCGTGTACACTTGGTAGAATGACTCTGCTTCTGGAAACGAACTCAGCTCTAGAGCGAGGAGAGAACGATCCTCCGCACGTTCTAGCTCTGTCTTGTCGTCATGGAGAAACTCGAGAAGCGCTGATGAAGTGGTAGGACGTGATGTCTCTGCTTGTTGTCTGTACTCTGGGTGCCACAGCGGGACAGGGGACGCGACGATCTGCATGTGTGTGTCCAGGGCCGGAGGACTTGTCTCTTGTATAACCTTGTGCACGAATGGCTTCCAAAGGGCGTCTTGAATCGCAACCCGGCGCATGCTCTGGCTCGCCATAGCCGTTCGGGCCAGTGCGACATTGTCTAAGCACGCGAGAATCTCAATGAGGACCTCCGGCGGCAGGGACTCGATGCGAGACCGGCATGAGCTCATCTCTACCTCATGATGATGACCTCTTCTGAATGTGTCGGGCATGGCTAGGAGTCGCCTAGCTCGACCTGTGAGCAGACACAGGTGGCATAGCGTTGACTGACATCTGCAAGCTGAGCTGCCAGGCTGAGTAGTACCCGATTACCGAAGTCGAAAATCGCGAAATCGCGAAAATCGAGTGGAGGTTGCAGATGTTAGGCTGGCTTTGTCGGATGTCTCCGAATTTCCGAAAGTCTGGAAATGAGAATGTTGGGTTCGCCCGGTTAGGCAATGCGAAAATGTATCGGGCTGATGATCAGACTGAGCAGGAGAATTCTATCGGTCGGTCGTTCGGTCGGTCGGTCGGAACTATTCTGGTTGGGATTATCTACAGCAACGTTCTTGCCACCCTTTCCTTACCACCCCATCTACACTTCTTTGACTATCGCCCGTAATGCTTTCGGGTCTCTTGTCGCGATCGTCTATCGCTCCTGCGAGGGTGAGTACATGTTGTGTTGTTTGTCCGCCCGAAAAATCGACATGATCTGACCGTTGCAATGTTTTTTTGACAGGCTTTCCAAGCATCGACGCTACCGAGGGTTGTAACTGCTCTGCCGCGATTGCAAAGCCGTGGTCTCGCCACCGGTGCTGACCCGTATGACGTCGTCGTCATTGGTGGCGGTCCTGGTGGCTATGTCGCCGCTATCAAGGCCGCCCAGCTTGGCCTCAAGACAGCGTGCGTCGAGAAGCGAGGCTCTCTCGGAGGCACCTGTCTCAACGTAGGCTGCATTCCATCCAAAGCCATGCTCAACAACTCGCATCTTTACCACCAAGCCCAACATGATTTCAAGAAGCGAGGCATCGACGTTGGCTCTATCTCTCTCAACCTCGACACCATGCTCAAGGCCAAGAACGACGCCGTCACCGGTCTGACCAAAGGTATCGAGGGTCTCTTCAAGAAGAACAAGGTTGACTACATCAAGGGTGCTGGTAGTTTCAGCAGTCCGACCACCATCAAGGTCGCCCTCAATGATGGGGGCGAGACCGAAGTTGAGGCCAAGAACATTATTATCGCCACTGGTTCCGAAGTGACGCCATTCCCCGGCATCGAGATCGACGAGAAGCAGATCGTCAGCTCCACTGGCGCTTTGGAGCTTCAGAAAGTGCCGGAGAAGATGATTGTCATCGGTGCCGGTGTGATTGGTCTGGAAATGGGAAGTGTCTGGAGCCGACTTGGCGCCAAAGTGGAAGTTGTCGAGTTCTTGCAAGGTGTTGGCGGTGCCGGTATTGACCAGGAGATTGCCAAGACATTCAAGAAGGTGCTCGAGAAGCAGGGCATGAAGTTCCGGATGGGCACCAAGGTTCTGGATGCCAGCCAGAAGGACGGCAAGATTACGCTCAACGTCGAAGATGCCAAGAGCGGAGAGAAGTCTTCATTGGATGCCGATGTCGTGTTGGTGTCGATCGGACGACGCTCGGTGACCAACGGGCTGAACCTCGAGGCGGTTGGTATCGAGAAGGACGAACGAGGACGTATCATTGTGGATGACCAGTACAACACGACATGCAAGGGAGTCAAGTGCATTGGTGATGCCACTTTTGGACCCATGCTGGCACACAAGGCGGAAGAGGAAGGCATTGCTGCCGTCGAGATTATCAAGTCTGGACACGGACACGTCAACTATGCTGCCATCCCTGCCGTTGTCTACACACATCCCGAGGTCGCCTGGGTAGGCAAGAACGAGGAGGAGCTCAAGCAGGAAGGTGTTGAGTACAAGGTGGGCAAGTTCCCCTTCATGGCCAACTCGCGTGCCAAGACCAACGCCGACTCGGACGGCACGGTCAAGTTCCTCGTGGAAAAGGAGACGGACAAGGTGCTGGGAGTGCACATCATTGGCCCCAACGCGGGAGAGATGATTGCCTCGGCAGTGCTAGCGATCGAGTACCAGGCCTCGGCAGAAGACATTGCACGAACTTGCCACGCCCACCCGACATTGTCAGAAGCCTTCAAGGAGGCTGCCATGGCTTCCTACAGCAAGGCCATCCACTTCTAAGTCCATCTGTCGTGCTTATTTAGACTCTGCGCGACGCAATCAATTTTAGGTTTTCTGCCAACGCGGTGTTCAGTTTGGCGGAAAAGAAAAGTTAGGTGTCGTGTTAGATGGTAAACTACGCGCCTTTTTTCTTTCTTTTTTTGGCACATAGCGATGCGCAGCGAGGTAGGTCTTCTCGGATAGAGGACAGACTTCGTGCAACAGAGAGGGAGAAGCGAACAGATTGAGCAGAGTTTTCCAAGAATCACGGCTGTCCTGACTCGTGGACCCTATCAAACGTTGCGGCTTGGGGCAGCTTTAGAAGGAATGGGCTGATACGGCGATCTAGTTGAAATTCAAACAAAATTGGAATAAATGCGAGCGCAGTCCGTGAATTCTGAATCCCCGTCCCGCTCGGTCTCTTTCCGTCGCTTTGAGCATGACTGATTTCAGCAATTCTCTCCGCACCCTTTTCAAAGCCTTGCAGTCTTCGCGCTGCTGCTATCCTCTTCATCTCGGTACCTTTTATCTCCCTCTCCACTCTGTTCAGATGAAGTCGCTCGACAATTGCTGATACATCGGCTCAAGCCAGCTCGCGCAACACGTCTGCTGTATCGCTTCCGGAAGGCGTTCCGAATCTACCCCCTGGCAACAGGTCCCCCCAACAACAATATTGCGTAAACCTTGTCAGAAGGCTTGGGAGTAAACTCGCAATAGCCTCACACTTCAGGCTGCACGCATAGTTTGTCGCACAGTACCTTGAGAGCAAGCACAGAGCCACTGACAGGCAGTAGTAGCCATGGACTCTCCATCCTCTACGGGACACGGCGATATGGATGACAAGTCGAGAGTCTTGGTAGATGGTCCCGGTAGTTTCGACACAAAGCAGGGCGCCAAGATTGCCTGTCTCGAGTGTCGCTCCGCCAAGATCAAATGCTCAGCCCCGACCGACGGCGTAGTGCCGTGCAGACGGTGTGTCAAACACCATCGCGAGTGCCTCTTTGAGAAACACAAGCGTGGCAGAAAGCCCAACAAACGCTTCTCGGTCCCCTCGGATCTGCGCGCAGAAATCAACAAGGACGGCGCTACCTTTTCCTCACAGCTGCGCGCTGAGTCCGCTTCGTACAGCGAGGGGAACAAGACAGCCACGAGCGCCCACCGTCCAGGCCGCTCGGCGTCTGAAGAAGAGTCAACCGAACTCTCACATGACCGGCACCGCTACGACGAAGGTGCGTGGAAATCGTCGCACGCCTACGGTACGGCAGGGTCAACAAGGGCTCCACTCTACAAAGAAGATCGCTATCACAACAGTGCACCAAAGTATGGACAGGGTGGACCGATCCCAGTGTCGCTATCCGCCCCTTCTGGTCTGAACCAGGCTTATGCATACACTTCGAGCCAGTCACATCCTCCGCCTCACCATCTTGCACCACACACGTCCTACGCCAACAATCGACACAGCTCGGATGCTCCAAGTCCAAATCATCGATGGCGCGAGCATCCCTCGCTACCGCACACATCGTCTCCACACGCCTCACAGTCGGGTTCTCAAAGCTACGCCTCCAATACCACATCCGCGCAACACGACACTTTTGGCCAGTCTCGCAGTCGATCCTATGCTCACAGCGGTCCAGCGCCAAGTCACAGCTACGTGCAGTGGGACAGTCAGCTAGCCTCGGAAAGAGCTCTCAAGGCAAGAATGGAAATGTCACCCTCGCGTCATTCGGACTCCTCCCATCGTCCAGCGTCACAATCCGCCTACCCATACCCTCGAGCCGATAGTGTCCATAGTCAGCTTCGATCATCGTCGAAAGGACCAAGCCCCAACAGCAAACTCCACAGTCGCAATGGAGCCTACAACCCAGATGTGGACGAAGACCTGGACGACGAGCAGGACGAGCTGGAAGATGACGCGGACGCAACGCGCGAAGAGCACGACAACGTTCTTTCCAATCCACTCAAGCTTCTTGCACAGGCGTCGGATGCTGCCGCAGCTCGCATTGAAGGCGGCAGAGTTGAAGTCAACAGCCGCAGCTCTCTAGCTGCGGTTGAGACCATGGGCCTTTTGCATCCTCCCGTGCCCTCCAACAGGATGGCTGTCAGTGCCGCCGTCAATCTCACTGGCCTCGGAAGGCCCCTGTACGGTCGCAGAGAAGAGGACGCAAGAGTCCAGCGCGGCTGGCCAGCATCTCGCGTCTTGCCCCCCATCATGCTCATGGGCAAACCGAGTGACTCTAGTGAAGTCTCCTCCGAGCAACGAGGCCCGCCATCTTTCCTCAAAGACAACATTCGGTCCAAATCGTCGCCTGCTGGCGAACTGCCCCGCCGAGAATCTGCAAGTAACCTGGACGAAGGGGAAGCAGATGAGCCGTCTGCACGCACAGCTTCCGCTTCCAAGCTGAGTGCTGTGTATCTGGGTCGTTCGAATGCTTTGACGCCGTCGACGCTTGATCACGAAGCCTGGGAGTACCGCGAAGGCAAAGCTCAAGCACGTCGAGGCTATGGCTCCGGCACAAGCCCAGGCGGTGTCAGCGGAGATGCTGTAACCACTGGCAGTAGCGCTTCTGCCAGTGTTCCCAACGTGCTAAAAAACACGGCGGTATCGGCGATCAATGGGGCCCCTTCAGGCGAGATCATTGAGTCTCCGGCGGATGAAGTGACGACTGCCATGCTGGGAAAGCGCAAGAGAGGACGATCGCGTATCGCTCGAGCAGGTCTCCCCTCCCGTCGCCAAAAGCCGGCCGAATGGGACACGGACGCAGAGAACGCCGACGGAGGGGACGACGATGCCGTCGACCTGCCAAAAGGCAAGCAAGTGACAATCGCAGCCGGAGCGGCTTCCAGCTCAAGGGATGCTGGTGGTGTTACCTCGGGAGGTGAAGGCGAAGCGGGCGCTTCGCGCAAAGGCTACTTCAATCTTAGTCTCTTCCACAGCAAAAACGACGACACTGAAGGCATCGATCCCGTCGAACTCAGCTTGGTGGAGCTCAAGGAGCTGGAAAGGCTGTTTGACATCTTCTTTGCGCGGATCAATCCTGTGCTGGACCTGTTTGATCCTTTTCTGCACAGTGTTGCGTTTGTGCGGATGCGGTCTGCGTTTTTGACGACCGTCATCTCTTGCATGGCCGCGCGGTTCAGCGATACCCCTCAGGATGCCCACATTGCAGCCGTGCTTGATAAGCACTGGCAAGAAAAGCTTTTGCCCATGATCTTGCTAGGGGGATACAAGAGCGTTGAGATCAGCCAGGCTTTTCTCATTCTGACTACCTACAGTCGTCCGACGAATCGTCTGGTCGATGACCGATCATGGCAGTATCTCGGATTCGCCATCCGGACGGCCACCGAAGTCGGTGTCAACCGCAGAGTGACTCCGAGTCAGAATCTGCTTGGCAACGAACAGGTGGCGCGGCGCGTGCGCAATCGCGAAAGACTTTGGTACAACCTCTTTCTTTACGACCGAACGCTGAGTGCGCAGACCGGCCGACCCTGGACGATTACGGAAGACCGAATGATTGTGCAAAGCTCCATGTGGCATCGACAGGACTTTGCCTTGCCCGAAGACGTATCACTCGTCAGTCTGATCAAGCTACGCAGAGTCACGGCTCAGCACACGGAAGCGTTCGACACCTATCTCAGCAGTGCAGATCGATTCGACGAGGTACCGACACCAAAGGCGCTGGGCGTCGGCGGTCAGAGCCACTTTGATCGTCGACTGGCCGGCCTAGAGTTTTTCCGCAAGATGGCCAATGCCGATCTGGAAAAGTGGAAGGAAACCTGGTGCATCAACACCGAGGAAAAGTCCAAGGAGGTCGACACCAGCACGGCTGCGGGCAAGTACCTGATTCGCTGGGCCCCCACCGCCAAGCTGTTCTACTACCATTCGCGACTCTTGATCAACTCTCTCGTTCTTGGCGCTACCGAGCAGTATGAAGATTTTCTGTCTGGCTCTTCGGTTTCAGTCGACTGTTGGACGTCTGCAATCTCGCTCATCGACACGGTGCTTAACGATTTCTCCGAAGAGGCAGTGGTTACCTGGTCGAACGATCGTGTCGTTATGGCCGTGTATGCAGCAGTTTCGTCGGTACGAATGACGAATTTGCAGCACAAGTATGCCTTTGCAGATAAGGAGACGTTGCTAGCTCTCGTTCGACGTCTTGCCGTCAGCATGACGCAGGCTGGCAAGACGCCACGACACCGCAATGGCTCGGCGACACCTTACGGTCGATACCTCAAGTCCGTCCTTGCCGCTTTTGAACCCGACAACGACGCTGCTGCAGCTGGACCGGTTTCCAAGTTGCCACCCACTCTTGCAGCTGTTGATGGCACGCCAGGAAAAGAAAGCGAGTCGAATACCACCAGCAGTTTGGCTCCCGGTGATAGCCAATCAGCTGCAGCAACGCCATCAACCGCCCTTGCTAGTCGGATCGGTGACGCTGTGACGACCAGAAGCACAGCTGTTCGCAAGGCAGCAGACGGTGCGCGGAGCGGTGCGGCACAAGCTGGAGCATTTGAAGACGATGAAATGGACAATTTGCCGCTGTCAGCGCTGGCCGAGATGACTACTTCGGGACAGTCCGCGGGGATGTTGCAGCTGCAAGCTGACGATGTGGTGGCGCAGATTGGCGCGGGAAAGACGCTGGATGTGCCGCTGATCATGACGGACAGCGACGTGATGGATGTAGACCCTTCAGCTGGGGCGAATGCGGGTACCGCCGGACTGGGCGCGGACGGCGAGGCGGATTCAAAGCTCATGGTTGCAATCCCGGCGTCTGCAATATCAGCAGTAGCTGCTGTGGCATCGAAGCCGACTATGACGACGACAGCGACGATTCCTCCCGCCGCCGAGGGGATGGAAGATGGCCTGGCGAGTGTCAAACTACGACCGCCAACGTCGGTCGTGCGGCCTTCGTCAGCGGGGGGCAACTCGATTGCGTCGGCAGACGATTCATCCGTCCTCTCCACCACCACATCCATCGCAACCCTGCCAACTGGCGTGTCGGCGTCGCACCACCCACCTTCTTCCACCCAGGCCATCGTCCCAAACAGCAGCAGTAACGCGGTCGACGATCCAGAATCCATCGAACGCATGTGGGACTACATGACCTCGTTCGAACACACTTCTTTCTGGCAACCCCAATCGACGTGGAACATGAGTGGGGGGACTACGTCCAACTCGGCCTCGACCTCTGCCTCGGCTTCGGCATCGGCTGCGACAAGCACACCCAACTCAGGGCTAGGCAGTTCCTCCGCCGGACCCAACAACTCTTCTACCGCCCACTGAATATCGCCCCCTCCCCCCCCCTCCCACCTCTTTTTATCCACACGTATGCACGCCACACATAAGTACAAGGGGCCCGCCACGATTTTCAGATACATGGTTTTGAAAACGGCGTGTAGCTACACGAGCGCGCGCTCGCGCGCGGGCGCGAGAGAAATTGTGCACTATTGAGAGAGAATGGCTGGAATTTCCGGTTCGGGTGTGGCGGGAGCAGGCGCCTGGACGAGAAGGTCGTAGTGACCGGGCCGTAGAAGCATTGTGCCAATCTCTGTAATCTGACCACCTTCGACTTCAAAGCGTACGACGTCGCATCTATCTGGATTTTCGGCAGCCAGACGACGTTTGTGCGCCTCATCTCCCGGCACGGCTATTGACTCGCTGCCGCTGTGTGATGTGGTTGACTTGGCGCCGGTGTTGTTGTTACTGTCGGTGTTGTGCGATTGATTTTGGGAGGATTGGAGGATTTGGTCGGCGGGGAAGTCTTCAGCCAGGGGTGTTTCCGGTGGTGCCTGATTGGGGGAGAGGTATGCGACGTCGAGGGAGACTTTGAGTGCGCGGGAGAGGGCAGTGATCTGCACATGGTCTGCCTCCTTGCCGATAGCTTCGACCTGATTTGAGCAGAAGGTAGCCATATCCGGCGGGTTGCCATCGTTGACGTTGTCGAGACTGAAGAGAAAGGGTGTGTATTCGTCCTGGTTGAGTTTGAGAAAGGCCGAGGTGAGGAGACGGAGGTAGGCGACGATCGAGTTGGACTGGCCTGGATCGTTCATGCTTTCCATGAGTGCCTGTTCGTTCAGCTCCTTTGTCTCTGGGTCGGTCGAGTACATGCGGCTCATGAGCGCCTTAAGTGGCTCGTAGAAATCAGTGACAACGTCCTCGTCAAAGCCAGCCTGTTTGAGCAGCTGCAGGGTGGACTCGACGTGCTTTACGGTGAAATGGTGCATCGGACGATCTTTCATGGTCATGATCTTGTAGATAAAGGCGAACGCAAAGGCGCGGTAGAAGCAATCGCCGTCTCCCTTTGCTCTGCGAATGCCGATAAAGCCAGCCTGGTCTCGAAGCCACTTGATCTTGCCGAGAAAGGCGTCGTTGTTGGCATACTCATTCTGCAGCACCTCGATAGGCTCGACCGATGAGATCAGGGGCTGACCAGACGTAGACTCGTGCTTGATCTTTTCTGCCAGCTCGAGACGCTGAGCATCGGTGAGCGAGTCTAGCTTTGTATCGGCGTTGATACCTTCCATGGTGGCTGGAGTGTGATGGAGTGAACCAAAGTGGGTCTGTGTGCCATTTCATTGTGACTTGATTCACGCTCAGATTAGTGAATTTGTGATCGATTTCGCCGATTCTTCTCGATTCGTGCGAGTCGGTCTCATGAACAATCACAGCATGGAAGTCGGAAGTTGAGAAACTCGAAACATTTTTTGTCCGTTCAGCTTTTAGCTCGTGTTTGAGAAGAATCACCACCCCCATCATGCCGCCAAAGGGATCCAAAAAGGCATCACGCACTTCGGTGCCAACAACGCCCATGGACGTAGACGAACCTTCTACATCCAAACTTAACAACAGCATCAAGGACGACCCAGATGCATCGGCTACAATCGATGCCTCGTCCACTTCACAGCCTGTCGACAAGCGACGTTTGGTCGAGATCTTGCCAGAAAGGGTCGGGTCAGTCGCCAACACTGATTTTCCACTACATCATCCGGGAGAGGCCAACTCGTTCTCGCTCAGGTCGGTGCAGGACTCGCTCAAGGTGATTATTACGCGGCTGTCTGAGCTGCAGTGCGAATTTGACCTGATTGGTGTCGATGCTTCGGTTGCCAATGCCGTGCGTCGTGTGCTGATGGCAGAAGTGCCGACCGTTGCAATCGAGCATGTATACATCTGGAACAACACGTCCATCATTCAGGATGAAGTTCTGTCTCACAGACTTGGCCTCGTGCCATTGGCGATCAACCCAGACAGGGTCACAATGCGCAAGCCAGGAGACGATGCAGATGACAGCAACACGGTCGTTTTTCATCTCAAAGTCAAGTGCGAGCGCAATCGTACCGCCGCTCGAGGCGAGACTGACCCGGACAAACTTTACATTGGCCACAACGTCTACTCGGAGCAGCTCACATGGGACGCCAAGGGATCTCAGCCCGAAGAATTCGCCGGAGCAGAACCAAAACCGGTGCACGACAAGGTCCTGATTGCCAAATTGCGGCCTGGACAAGAGCTCGACCTCGAATTGCATTGCGAAAAGGGCATAGGAAAAGACCATGCCAAATTCAGCCCCGTGGCCACTGCATCGTATCGTCTGCTGCCGCATATCCAAATCACCAAACCAATCCCGGAAGAGTCGATCGACAAATTCGTCTCCTGCTTTCCCAAGGGCGTCATCGGCATCAGAGGCAACCAAGGTAGCCGAGAGGCATTCGTTCAAGATGCCCGCAAAGACACTATCTCACGCGAAGTCATGCGTCATGCAGAGTTCGAGGACAGGGTCAAGTTGGGCAGGGTGCGAGATCATTTCCTATTTGACATGGAGAGCACGGGAGTCATTCCACCGCAAAACTTACTGCCAGAAGCAATCAAGACGCTACGAAGCAAGATTTCGACATTAAGAAAGGCGCTCGACCATCTCGAAACCAGCGGTCTCGATTCTGCCATGGTCGCTTAGCAACACACAATACCTACTGCAGCACAAACAACACACACATGTGCGCGCGCGTATGACTGAGTTTGGCAGAAATGTGCTGTGATATTTATCAGAAAGATCTGCCTTCTTCCGACATGATTCGTTGTTGGACGCTGTCGAGTTTGCGATGACCCTTTGCACCGCCAAAGTTGGCCCACTTGTCTTTGAGTGCGTCTACGGCGTCGCCCCTTGTCATCCAATTTGCGCTGCTGGTGCGTGTCTCGATGATTGGTCTCGAGTAGCCATAGCTGGCTGCGTACGATTCGGGACTGTCCTGATCGGACGCTATTGTCGTAGCTAGCTTGGTCAGACGATTCGTCACGCGGAAGGCATAGCCCAAGCACACCCACACTCCGCCCAGCACACCTGCTAGACGGACGAGGAACTGCGTGAACGACGTCGACCGTTCCCGAATCGTCATCTGCAGCGGTTCAATGTCGTACTTCATAAAGATCCCCGGCACGCCCTGTCCGTGCTCAATCTGCCGCGCATAGTCAGTCACCGAGTACTGATGCGTGTGCAGCTTGCGACCTCTCGCATCGATAAACAGCGTTGGCACCACCGAGACAAAGTACTGAAACACGGTAAAGTCTGTAAAGGAGAAAAAGCCAGCCCAGATTCAGTCCTCGCGCATGCAGACGATGTGTCAGGGTTCCCCGGCGTTGTACTTACGTTTGTCAGTCGTCTCGACGGACGAATCGAGTGGTTGTGCGATTTCGGGAAAGTAGGGCCCGAAGCTGTACTCGTGTATGACGTGACTGAGGTTCATCAGCTTGTGGTCGGTGTGTTCAAAGCTCAGGTATCCATGTCCCAGAGTGGTAATGTGCAGATTGCCTGTCACTCTTTTGACTTCCATGCTGCCGTAGATGCGACATGCGGGGCCGTCTGGGACAATGTGCGCTGTTTTGCGGAACGCCTGCTGCTTGCTGAACTTTTTGTTTTGCGCTTTCTTGTGGTAAAAGACCGAGGGACGCTTTCGGGCAGCGTTGATGGTCTTTTCCGCAGACACTTCTTGCCGTGGCATGGCGTCTAGGCGGTCAGCGTGGCCAATCTCAAATGTGGTGCCGTCCTTTGTGAATTCAGAGTCTGAGACGTGCAGTCGATCGCCCACGGCATCCCTAACGTCAATGGTGAGGTAGTGACATTGCATAGCCACTGTGATGTCCAAGTTCACCTGCATCGTCGATTGGATCTGACTGTCGACCGCAAATGAATACGCACGCTCGCCATACAGATACGATGAAAGCTCGGTCCATAGCAAGTAGAGCAGGGTGACGGTGGACAGGATGGTGAGAATGCCGCCCTTGGACGAACGCTGAGTGTAGATGGACTGTGTCTTTGGGAACGCATCAAACTGACGGATCTTTGGCAGCCTGTCGAGCGAATCTAGCAGATCGGCCATTGTGTCTACCGTCGTCTCTGCCGACCTTGCAGCTTGGTTGTACGAGTCGCTGTAGCAGAATGGATGATCGGATTCACGAAAGGTATAAGACCGGAACGCGGGACTGCGTTGGCTACACGTTAAGATGTGGCATTCGTGCTCTAACAATCAAATTATCTACATGACCGACAGTGGATCACGATCCGCATGCGACACCGAGATAGAGTACTGATGATTGGTCTCTTGCCGCAACCAGTGCTGCAGGACGTCTCGAAGATACTTGCTGTTGATGCGAATCGAGTCAGTGTGACGTATTTTTTGCCGAGATTAGACGACAAACTTACCGTTCAGTGTTGGTGTGGTTAGTGACAATTACCGAGGCTCCGGCTGCTTTGTACGCCAAGATTTCGTGATGCGAGAGCTCTCCAGTGAGGTAGAGATCGGCTTTGACGCCAGAGAACACACTGGAGCCCGAGCCGGCACACACTGCGATGGTTGAAATCAGATGAGTCGAAGCCTTGCAGCCTTGCACGTGCGGAAGATCAAGATTCTGTTTGACCCTCCTGACGATCTCTTCGAAGGGTGCCGGCTGGTCTAGCGTGATCAGTCGGCCCATTCCTGCAGCCTCGTAGCCGCTAGGAATGTTTTTGGACGGCGTCAGCACTTTGTGTGGTTGACTTCTGAATGTCCTGATCTCTTCGGCGGAGGAGAGTTCTTTGAAAGGTTGTGCTGAGCTCACAACTTTGCCAAGCCAGTCGTTGATGCCCCCCGGTGTAGCGTCGAGGCTGGTATGAGGGCAGTACACGCTGATCCCGGCTCCTGCCAGTCTAAGTAGGCTCGTCTGTTGAGGGTCGGCGAATGTGACTGACTTGAGACCGCGAAAGATGATGGGGTGGTACACGACTGCTACCTTGACATTCTCCTTGGACGCCAAGATCTCTTCACACACGTCTGTGGTCAGGTCGATGGCAATCATGATAGCCTCCTTCTCCTTTGATGTTTGCGAGGGATTTGGTGCTTGCAGCAAAAGTCCAACATTGTCAAAGGACAGTTCTGCAAGCTGGAGAGGCGCAATCTTGCCCATAGCCTCCATCGTTGCTGCTAGCGTCGGATTCGACCTGACCGATTCCGTGATCTGCCAGTTGGGCTGGGACATGGTGGTGTTACTTCGACAACTGACGAAGCGCGGGACTAGATCTGCGGAACCTGTCCACCTTGTTCTCAGCAGAGGTGCAATCAGTCTCGGTGTCCGAAACATGCAAGTATGTGGAAAGTAAAATGCTGCGAAATATTCAGTCCTACAATATCCAACCAGAAAAAAAAGTGTGGAGGCAGATGTCGTTGTTAGAGCATCTAAGTTTCATTTTTGGGCGCTTGGGCGCTGTTTGGCTTAAGTTCTTGAGGAGAGGATGAGGCTGCTGCTCGTACTGATTTGGCTATTCCAGCTGTTCCACCGCGTTGTCGCGAAAGGTACCTTGCATCCTTCGCAAGGAACGATGAACCACGTATATGTCAATTGTACTCGTTGAGTGAAGTGCGCTTTTTCAAATCCTCGTGGAAGCGCGGCAATATGCTGTGAACTCGTCAGTACGTGTCGTTTGTACAAGCTCGTGTTGAGCCTACCTTACCGTGTTGCCCCGAGTCCTGGTAGGCCACATCTATCTTTTAAGAGCTGCCGGTACTGACGGCCGCCACGATATAGTGCTAACAGGGAACTCTGCTCAACAAGTAGACTGAGAGCACTGGCAACGCCTAACCCTGCTTCCACCAGCCATCTACGGACACAGCATAATCTCTTGCAGCTTTGTAATTGGCGCCAAAGAGCTCAGTAAAACATGTCGTGCTCGACAAGCGCAAGTATGTTGCCAATGGTTGCTCAGAGCTACCGTGACGGTTGCTAGTGACACCTATCCTGACCTCGATCAAGCCCACGAGGAAATGTATTTGGAAATTGAATGCGCCTGTTGAGTATTGAGCCAGGTCAGCTGGGATCACGAAATTTCGAAATTGGCGCATTCCCGAGTCTTGGCCGATTTGAACTAAACATGGATCCGCCCGCATGCCAGCCCCAACTCAGCTATCATATCATCCACCATCACCCGTCTGTCACCGTCAAATCCTCTTTCTGACGTCTTCCATTGGCCTGCTAGCTCCAAGCTGGTCTGTAGCTGAATCCTGAACATATCGGGTGCACCTGCTGTCCACACATCCAATCACCATGGCCGCTACTCAGAGAAATCCAAAGACGCTGCAATTCAAGCTCGTCCTCCTCGGAGAGTCGGCAGTCGGCAAATCAAGTCTGGTGTTGCGTTTCGTCAAGGACCAGTTCGATGATTACCGCGAGAGCACCATTGGTGCTGCTTTCTTGACGCAGACTGTTAGTCTAGACGCGCAGACAACGGTCAAGTTCGAGATCTGGGACACGGCGGGACAGGAACGATACAAGTCGTTGGCGCCCATGTACTATCGCAACGCAAACTGCGCCGTAGTGGTCTACGACATTACTCAGACCTCTTCACTGGACAAGGCCAAAGCTTGGATTCGCGAGCTGCAGAGACAAGCGGATCCCAACATCATTATTGCACTAGCTGGCAACAAAGCGGACCTTGCCTCGACACGACGGGCTATTCCGACCGAAGAGGCTGAAAAGTATGCACAAGAGGAGGGACTGCTGTTCCTCGAGACTTCTGCCAAGGAATCACATAATGTCTCGGAGCTGTTTACCATGATAGCACGCAAGCTTCCACTCGAACAAGCGGCCGAGACTCAGCGAGCATCAACGGCAAGTCGCGTGGGTGCTGCAGGTGCCGGTGCGGGCGCAAGACCAGGTGTCGATCTCAGAAACCAACAGGCTGGTCAGCAACAAGATGCCTGCAGCTGCTAATCCCGACATACCTTTCCACATCGCCGGGTCTTTTGCCACCTTCACCGCATGGATCAATCCACACGCCTGTACATATATACCTTACGTCTTCTTCATGTCCCTCGCTCTGCGTGCTATCTACAACCAGTCAATGATTCTCACGCCCATCCTCAGTTCTTGTGAGGCCAGCTCTATGTCTAAATTACTTGCAGTGAAGGGTATCTCTATGAAGATTGCCGTGTGCCCCGAAGTTTGGGAAGTTGAGATTCGGCCGATGAAGCGCCCGCAAGGGACATTTGGCCCTGCATCTGACGCAAGAAGCGATGACCTTGCATTAGCAAGTCCTTGATATTGTCAAGATCTGTAACGTGGCTGTTGCGTTCAAAGTCATGTCGAAAGAATTGGATCGTTTCCCATCGAGCTTCAGGGTTTGGAATATCGCGTGTCGCTCTAAGGTAATTGCGATAGAGCGCGAGTCCTCTCGACCGCAGGAGAAAGTGCTCAAGAGTGAGATTGCTGCTCCTAAGGTTTGCGCGGGCCCAGAGTCTCTGTGATGGCCTGAGCATCGAGATACGTGTGCCGTAAGGATTAAAAGGGCAAAGTGTGGTGAGGTGAGGGAAGCGGCTAACTCCACTTTTAGCGCGGAGGCCGAGGCCAAAAAAGATATTATTACAATCCAACAGCGCGGCAGCCGATGCATCAGGCTGTGCTGAGGACTTGCTCGCCATCGACCATCCAGTCCCCCACGCTTCAACGTCACATCGACAGCTTCATACAGCCAGTCGGATCCTCCGCCGAATGCCGCTATAAGTGTCAAAGCTTTGCGTGGATCCTATTTTCTTGGCAGATTCGGCTTGCTTCCGATACAGATGCGATACGGTTCGAGTGCCGATGAGCAGAGACACCTGCATTCAGCATGAAGAGGTTCTTCAAGAACAAGGAAGCAGGAGCCATCACTCCTCTTCCACCCAATCAGCCCGTCACACCCTCTTCCTTCGAAGTGCCTCGCGAGTTTGATCAGTATCAGAGACAACAGCATCGTCTCTCTTCACCAATACATCCTCACTATGCCCAAGACGGTCGCGACTCACAACACGGGTTTAGCGCGCTCCCCCCCTCTCTACGTCCAGGTCAAGTCGTTCCTCGTCATGATCTGCACCACAGCATAGAGCCGCCATCCTCGCATTCGCGATTGAGTGCGCCTTACACGCAACAGGCTCCTTCCGATCAGAGTCTAGCAGACACTTCTTCGCATTCCGGCCATGGCTATTCCAGCGACGACCTACACACTTCTCCCAACACTCACACTGACAAGCTATTATCCATGCCTCACAACAATGGCGCGCGCAGACGGTCCAGTGTTCAGCGAGGGGATCCTCCATACGCAAGCAGAGAGGGTCCATATTCTGTCGCTGGCACCTCCCACTTCCCTCCCACAGCATATCCCGTCTATTCTGACGAGGGGGAAGTCATGATTTCCCAGGGTCAGTATGACGACCATGTGCAATCTGAAGGCAAAGACAAAAAGAAAAAGATGTTTGGCTTCAGCTCCTCGACGCGCGACAAGAAAGTCAAGAGCGACCACGATCTTCCTCCCGAGACATACGGCGCAGTCCGCAGTGGCGAAGGACCCTTTCCTCCTTCAGAAACATACCACACTCGCGAACGACCCAAAGAAGGCTGGATGGACAAGCTGAGTAAGCGAGCTCAGCAGCAACAGGATCTCAGGCTTCAGGACAGAGAGCTTGAGGGTCTCGTTGCGTCCAAGGTAGGATGGCTCGCTGCAAATGCCAACTCGGAGGAAGAGTGGATGGGGATACTGCCACTCATCGACATGGTGAGCCACTCTGAGGCAGCCAGCAAGGAGGCCGTCCGCGCGCTTCGCAAAGAGTTTAAGCATGGCTCTGTCGACACACAGCGCAGAGCAGTCCGTATTTGGGCCCTTTTGACACTCAATTCCAGTGACCGCTTCCGCTTCCAGATAGCGACGAGACGCTTCCTTGACGTTGTTGAAGAGACTATTTCCTCCTCCAAAACCCCCCTCAGTGTCAAAGACACGATGCTCAGAGTGCTCGGCGTTCTAGCCTTCGAATTCAAAGACGATTCCGAACTCTCACTCGTCACCAAATGCTGGAACAAAGCCAAGCCCAATGATCGACCCAAAAACGGCGAGCCTCTGGAAAACGATCTGTTCGAGTTCCGTCTTCCTCAGTCACCTCGGTATGCATCCGGACCACCCCAAAATCAGCAGCAGCTGAGCGATCATCATCACCATCATCGTTTGTCACAGGAAGCACACTATCAGCGGACTCGCCAGCAGCCTCGCATGCACATACCCTCGGACCCTGGACCGCCTCTTCCGACGGGCTACGAACTCAGAGACGAGTCACATCATGCTCGAAAGATGTCTCAGAGCAATCATCAGCTACGACACCAGCACCAACAGCCTCAGCTGTCAATCCCAGTAAATCATCGGCACCGCAACGCGACGTCCGAGCCAGCGCTGGTCTCATCAGAGCAGGAAACAGAGCTCTTTGACCCAAGCTCTCGGCAAGGACCCTGGGAACCGCAAGCGCCTCCAGAAAATGAGAACCTTCCGCGGGGAGACTATGATGTCGTACGCAACTTTGAGGCGATGGTTGCATCAGATCCCGACAGCGCAAAACCATTCCTGCCCAAGCACGACACGGAGCACAGTGCAGCTGCTCTTGTCTTGGAAGAAGAAAGGCGTCGCCTGTTTGAACAGTGCCAAACAGGCAAGAGCCATGCAACTGTTTTGATCGATATGATGATCCACGAGGATCCAGAAAAGAACTCGGCGGAACTCGTTCAAGAGTTTTACAGCAAAGTGTTGAAGTCACAGGAGATGATTGTCTCGCAGATTCCCTGGGCCTCAGCTCAGGCAGATCAGTCTCGTGAGAAATTGGACCAACGACGAGCGATTGCAGCATCTGAGAACAGATCCATGCCAGCTGGAGAGACAGACGAAGAGCGCTTGCTTGCAGAGTTGTTGGATACGCACGGCCGGCTCACTGAGGCGTCTTCACTCGTCGACGAAATGCACAGACGCATCGCAGAAGAAGAAGAAGAGCGTCGAGTCACGGAGCGAAGCAAAGTTGAAGTACGGCTGGACCGAAGCGCGTTAGCGCAAGACCCGGTGACAGGCAGTCTGTACGACGTTCAGCGGGGTCGCACGGCACACAGTCACCTGCTCGATCCATATGCATCCCAACAACAGGCATCGGGCTCTCGGTCAGCCTCACCCAGCATCGCTCGCTCTCCAGAGCATGCCTTTTCTCCACCGCTCGTGCTGAGTCCACCGTCTGTCGGTGGTTCCGTCGCGGCAACTCCGCAAAGCTCCCGCGTAGCGAGACCTTTACCTGTTCCTCGATCTGAACCGTCGTCCGAAAGCAATAGTGGAGGCGCCGCCAAGCATCAGCACTTGCCGCCATCGCTGCAGACTGCCGCTCATTCGGCGCACTCGGCTTCCGGCTTGTCGCTGAATCAGTCGATCGCGTCAGGCGGATCGGAATCTCGCACTCACTCACGGGACACATCGCAATCTTCCCAATTTGCACCCTCACTTGTCCATGGGTATAGGACGACGCTGAATCCAGGATCAGAAAGCAGTGCTGCGACGAATGGAAATCCCAGCTCGCACAACAGGTCGTTACCGTTGACCCCACCTGCGCTCAACACGACTGCACTGCGCGATCGCGAGGATGAAGAAGATGTCAAGACGCCCATTCTGCCTTCGGAGAAAGCGCTGGGCAAGCGACGGGCTGTGTCGGTGCGATACTCGTCCCCGCCCGCTTCCGAGGCCAGCGACGCTCATCAAGCCGCCGCACAGGCTTTCAGCCGTCTTCACCTGGATTCCACCTAAGATACTGTATTCCATCGCCAGGTCGAAATCTCCCAATTTTTTTTTTTTGGTTTGGCCCCCCTCCATTTAGTGCAAGGTGTGTCTACGTAGCGAGCGTACATGCGCGGCGGGGGATTTTTTTAGTCGTCATTGTGTTGGGGAGATGCGTATTTGAGCAGGGCTTCGCGCGGGTCTTGGTGTGGGGAATCTTTGTTGTTGTACATACTTTGAACGAGGTGGGTGTTGAAGGCGGAGCCGATACGGCCACCGCGGCCTACGCCTTGGACGGGTGGTTGGGGTAGGTTGGATTTGATGGGATCTTTGCGGATTTTAGCGAGCTTACGGCGCTTTGCGCTCTCGCTTTGCGGGTAAGTATGGGGTGTGTCCAACCCTGGGGTATATATGTGGTCTGCGCCGTCAGTGTTGATGGTGGTGGTGGAGGACCAGACGGTACGTGTGCGTGGAGCACGAGTGATCGCCATGGTGACGCCTTTGGTGGAAGTCTCCACGTCGTAGAATATGCGCAGAGATCCATCACGGAACGTGGTGAACAACTGGTTCGTCGGCTGGCACCACGCCAGACGAACCGGCGACACGGCCGAGACACTGTACATGTTGACCACCTCGAGATCGGCGGTGCTCAACACGGCAATTTTGCCACCGGTCGTGCTGGTTGTACCCGCGTCTTCCGTCTCTTCTTCGACCACACCCGTAGTGTGGACTACGTCGCCTTTGCGGTCCAGTGGAAGGGCAGATACACATGTTAGTAATGTTCGTCCGTCGATCGGGTCGAAAATGAGGTCAGTGTGGGCAGACGTGTTGGGCAAGTCCCGCGCTGTCCCAGTGGGCGTCCTGAACATGCGCACATCCCACACCTTGACCGTATCATCCCCACCCCTTGTGGCAAACAAGTTTTCGTCAAAAGGGGAAACGGCAATGCTGCTCGTGACCGAGGCGGTGGTGTGTGCGTTTTCGACGCTGCCCCGCGGTTTGGCGTTAAGATTGCTTCTGGTATCCCAAAAGCTCAGACTGCCGTCCAGACCTGCACCAAAGATGCGGTGCCCATCAGTGCTGTACTGTACGCTGGTGATTTTGGTCCGGTTGCCGCGCATTTTGCTCTTGAGCACGATCATGTCGGTCTGTGCGCGTTCCATGGTGGACAGGTCCCATATGCGGATCGTGCTGTCGCTTCCGCCTGTGATGAATACACCGGGATCTGTCGGGTGGCATTTGCCGCAACTTAGGTCGGAAACGTGGCCCGTCGTGTTGCGCATATCGCGGAGGTAGGGGTCGCCCTTCTTGCATGTGCCTAGATCGACACCATCGCGCGAAAACACCTTGGCTTGCGCAGTCCCACTGACGACCAAGACGTTTCTGCTATCGGCGGAGAAGGCCACGTCGTACACCGGGTAGGACTCGGCTGGCTCAAAGCTGCGAAAGGGAGACATGCTCGTGTTCATCCCGCCGAAATCGTAGAGAGAGAGATTGTAGTCATACGAGCCGACACAGAACCGTGCTCCGGACGAGTCGACTGCCAATGCAGAGACGGTTTTGGAATGGTGTCCTGAGAGAACAGCTTCGTTCGTCATCGGTGGCAATGGTAAAGTAGCTGTGCTGCTGGAAGGTGCTGGCTGCGGCCCGATGTCATCATCGTCGTCGGTGGAAGATGAGTCGTCGCTATCTTGAGAGCCTCGGTCTTTTAGCCTTTGCTCTATCGCCGCGTTAGCTTCTCGCTCCTCCGCTGTCAGTCCATCATCCTCTTCTTCCTCCACAGTGGCTCTATCAAGCTTTCTTTTGCCATTTGGCGGATTGCTCGGTACTGAATGTGTTTCTGAGCCTTGTGCTATTGACTCCGCCCTGTTTGGCAGCGATGCTGAATTGCTAGAAGAGGACACGTTGATGTGCAAAGCGGGCGGCTGCATGGACGTCTTTTTGGCTCCCTTTTTGCCGAAAGAGAGCGGCATCATCGCCCTCAACGCCTCTTCGTCCATCGTGAGATACTTTCCCCCTGCTTTGCCTTGAACGTGCTGCGAGTGACTGGTGGTTGAAGTTCCACCCATCGGAAAGCTGCACTCTCGCTCATTCAGACCCACTTCTGCCTGAATCCGAGATCCGATAAAACGGTTGACAGCACCTCGCTTCCCTCATCACAGACAAAAGGACACTCCAGCTCATGTTCACTAGATCACATATCATCACCTTTGAGTCTTGGTATATAAAGAATCATTATTCGCAGATAGGGCGAGATGATGGCTGTGCGAGAATAGAGCGCTTGCGCCGGTGTGCTGCAAGACGGCTTGTTTGCGCCATCACTTCTTGGGCACGTTGGCGAGTCTCCATCCCGACACACTGCTTGCATTGGGGTTGACACTCTTGGTACTTGGCTCGACAGACCCGTTGCTCTTGCGCCTGGCAAGACCGCCAAAACTTTCCCGAATAATGAGATGGAGACAGGTGACAATGATAATGTCCTTCAACTCTTCGCGTGACAGGCCTGCTCCGTCGGGGCCAAGACCCGTGGCGCTGAGATCGGGAAGTGGAAAAGGTACAGCCAGCTGTCCGACAAGTTTGGGATGGTGTGGCGCTGGTAGAAGCGAGCCAAGCGGGATGCGAGTGTTGGGCCCTAGTACCAAATGACAGGCCCAAGGCGTCTCGCTGTCCTCTGGATCCGAGTCCTCATTTGAATCGTGCGAGTGCGGCACAGAAGATCCAGCGGCTGAGGTGTCAAACGACCGACGCGGCGAGCGATGACCGTTGCCAGAAATGTAAGATGAGCGTCGGGAAGCAGGTTTCCAGGGTTCCGGTTCGACTGTGAGGGACTGTGCTGAGACGGAAGCTGTGGGTAGGCCGTCTTGCTGACCTACTTGTGCGAGCGACGTTTTCGGTTTGCTAGTCTCGCCGTTGCCGACTTTGTCGATGCTGGTCCTTGAAGCGTTCAATGACCGACTGGCGCGAATCTTTGCGTGTGCTTCATCTACCTGGTTCCGATGGTGAAGCTTTGGCGTGTTGCGCGACCACTCGAAGCGAACAGTAATGTCCTTGGCAGCTGGATGCATCTCGACGCCTCCCATGCGGTTGATCAGATTAAAGCGTCTCCACACATTGTTGAGGACATGGTTCGATCCTTCAGCCGTTGTTACGGCACGAGAGTCAGCAGTGGTAGGCGTCCCATCTTGTGGACGTCGATTCCATCGACGTACGGTCCAGTAGTAGCCTTCCGTCCTTTTGCCATCGTACACACCGGCTCCAGGAGCCAATTGCGGAATATCATGATTGGTCGCAAGTTTGCTCGAGTTGACTGAAGGTGCACCCGTATTGGACCGATACAAGGCGGACGAAGCGTCGCCGACAGACCCGCCCGCCAGTATGGGTTTCACGCTCAAGGACAGCTTTTTAAACTTGCTAAACAGCTTGTCGCCCAAATTACTCTCTACGCCTCTGGCTTCCGGAGTCATGGCCTCGAACGAAGTCGGCGGTTCTGCAACTCTATCCTTTGGCGGTACCGACCCGTCGTTGGACGGTGCTGAAAACGCAGAGGCGTTCTCTGCGCTGCCGTTGGAATGAACCTCTCGACTGCTCAACGGTGCAGCCCGGGTAGAGTCACCGATGCGATCGTGAGCACCACGAGCTAGCGTGGCTAGATCGTTGACACCATTTATCAGCTCTGCCGGCTCTAGTGTTCCAAACCCGTCAAGCTCGATGCCCTTCTTAATGTACTTGGCGACTTTCTGGTCGGTGCCGGCGTCTGTCACAGTGGTTGCGAGAATGTTGTGGTAGTTGAGGTTGTAGAGTGGAGTCACTCTGCGTCCGGAGCTGGTTGAAGCTACTGAAGCGGCTACGGATCCTTCTGAGCCGGCTGAGCGTGTAGACCCAATGGAGCTTCTGCGGCGAATCTCTGTTGAAGCTCTGGCTGGTAGCTCGCCGGATGCGACAGAGGCATCTAGGGAGGCTCTGCGAGCCGAACTGTCGCGCTTGGTGTGATGCTGTGGCATAACTAGCTGAATTTGGAGATTGTATGGATTGACCTGCTTGCTGGGAGGCGGTTTGACGATCACCAAAAGCTCGGGAGGTGCAATCTTTCTGCGCTTCTTCCGTGCAGAGCCCTTTGTCGAGCCGATGTTCGCCTCACCCCATGCGGCTTCACTGTCAACGCCTCCAAGGGTAGAGCTGAAAGTCGTGGCTTGTTCGTGACTCAGCTCGGAGCCAAAGCCTGCCAAGCTTGCTGGTCTGGACGACGAAGGGTTGCCGAATGCATGCTCTTGCGCGGAGCGGTCCGTGTCAAACTTGCCGAGAAGAGTAGCGTCTGACGTCTCCCTGTGATGCTCGGGCAGGGTAGAAGACTGCATGGGCTGGACGTTGAACTGCAGTGGAGCCTTGGGCGTCATAGACGTGGCGCGGTCGATGGGTGACATTGGTGCAGAACTGGTGCCTGCGTCATTCAGGACCTCTTCAGCTTCGGGAGTCGCACCCAGTTTGCCCGAGCCTATCCATGAAGTAAAAAGACTCGTCATGTTGAGTGACGAATGCTAGCAAAACATTCACGAATGACGAAATGTGTTCTTGAAGTTCATGTGCCGACGTTTGAATGCCGTAATGTTTGCCGTGGTGTTTGCCGTAGAGGGCACTCTATAGCGTGAAGACTTGCGTCCAGGGGTCAAGCTTTGTGCAGCTTTGGGATATGAACAGGATGTGGTGGTAAACAGGCGAGAAGGAGGACTTAAGAGGGATTGATGGGATGAGTGATGTGCAGTGGTCGTTCGAGGTAGACACAGGGCGGCGAGGCCCTTGTAGCTGAAAATCTCCTCGGAGAAAGGGGTCCGCGGCGGACCTAAGCTGAACTTGACTCACGAATCGAAACGCAGCGCTCAGCCAAAAAGTTGGATGGACAAGAAAAAAAGAGCTCGACAGCCAGGAGGCTTCACTACGGTACAAGGCTGCAGGCGTGTCACCCTGCCTTGGCGTGTGATTGGCAGCGAGCATCACAGGACTGAGCCGACGCAAATGAGCATGATTTTGATCATGCGATGGCGGAGTTCCAAATTTGACCCTTGCACAGCTGGGTTACCTCCGAGCCATGCGATTCTGCTCAATCCAAAAAGGCACAAGACGACACGACACGGATCGGCCTCGATCTTGCTTCAAACACGCTCTGACTCCGGGCGAGACGCAATGCACTTGGGCGACACGCTCGGTACTTCCGATTGCAAATATCGGAGCTTGCCAATCTGTCCTTTTTTGCCATGCTTTTTCGTTCCGCGGCAAGTTCTAGGCTGACATGACCAAAGTAACGGGCGCGTGGCAAGAAAAAAATCCATCAGACCGGGCTTGTGCTTGTCCGGGACCCGATCGAGCCAAGGTCCGCGGGCCTTTCGCCGTCCTTTTCCCTTTTGGTCGATCTTCCCTGCATTCTCTGGCTGGGACACGGCTGTCACCTGCATCGTCGCGAAAGTTTCTCGTCTGTCGTGTCTCAAGCTCGAGCTCAGCGAATCAGGTGGCGGCACGCTGCCACTGCTATTCTCTTCGGCTAAATCTTGGACTCTTTTCTGACGTGTGCCCACTTGGCGTTCTCGGAGTTGTCGAGCCGAGTTTTTAGAGCAAAGGCTCAGAAGCTTGCACCTGTCTATCACGTACCTTCCGAAAATCACACCGTCGGAAGCAACGCGATGCATGTTGCTGGAGCCATCGTGTCTTGAGCTTGTCGCTGATCAATACGACCTGTCTGTGCGCAGACGGAGTCACTCAGCTGCACATCTGCGAATTGTGGCTCGTAAGCTCGTGGAATTTTTGCGCAATAAGTGTTAGGCCGCATTCAGGCTATGTTAGGCCACGGATTAGAAGTTCAACACCAACACCACGAAACCTGCGGGGTTTGCTAGTGTTACTCGTGCTTGTGTTGGCGACGTGTGTCCCATCTCTACATCCTCCAATCGCATTACACAGTCTGTCAGACAGCCTCAAAATCATCACATCATCTCACTGATCAAGGATGGTGTCGCCAAACACGATACGAAAGCTGACTAAGGAGCTCATTACGCTGCAGCAAACACCTCCCGACGGCGTTCGTGTTTTGATCGATGAAGCCGATGTGCTCAATTTCAGCGGATGGATTCAAGGTCCACCAGGCACGCCTTACAGCGACGGATTCTTTCAAATCAGCTTTGACTTTGAGGGTCTCGACTTCCCCAACGTGCCCCCAACTTGCAAGTTCCGCACAAAGATCTTTCACCCCAACGTCTCGAAAGCCGGCGACATCTGTGTTTCCACCTTGAAGAAGGACTGGAAGCCCGAATATGGAATTGCGCGGATCCTCGTCACTATCAAGTGCCTGCTCATTGCCCCAAACCCGGACAGCGCCTTAGATCCTGAGGCTTCAAGACTGCTACAGGAAGACTATGAAGAATACGCGCAAACCGCAAAGATGTGGACCTTCGTCCATGCGTCCAAACGTCCCGCTGCCTTTAACATGGCACCAGCGGGACCAGAGGAAAAGAGCGTGCAGAACACGACGAGCAATCTGCTGCAGACCTCTTGCTCACAAAATGCCTTGTCCATTGCTGTCGACGAATCAATAAACTCAGCAGCTAGCAAAGCACCGCAAACTATCAAGAAAGCCGCAACGACAGCTCCTAAGCGAGGTCTACGCCGATTGTAAAACAACCATCTATACCTGAACACAATTGCTACCGCTCACACAGACATAATTTGTGGTCATATCTTTTAGATTGTGTGTATGTGTGAGTGCAATTGAGAGCGATGCTCGGAGACGAGCAGAGAACCCGACTTGATGGTACAGAGAGGAGAGGAAAGCAAAGCCAGAAAGCAGCGACCACATGTGTCGAGGCAATCTTCGTAGTCATATGCAAAAAGGGGGGCGACTACGTCTTTTGTAAGCTGAAACACACTGGACGACCCAGCGCAAACAGCAAAAAGGATAACAGCAAGCGATGCTGAAAAGAAAGGAGAATGATTGCTGCAGGCTTGGATGAGCGACGAGTAGCTTAGTAGAAGGTGTTGGGGCGCTGGCCGGCAAAGGTGCCGACGTGGCGGGGACGACGGTGGGGCAGAGGAAACTTGAGGCCGGGAGTCATGAGCTGCTTCATGTAAGGTCGCTTGACATCGTCGCTCTTCTCGATCTCGGCGATCTTGAGAATGTGAATGGAGGCGAAACGAGCACGGTGTCGGGCAGCCATGTCCTGGTACAGAGCCTCGGCAGCCTCGGAACGCGAGAGAGCGCGGAACTCCTTGTACATGTTGTGGGTGCCGGATCGCGAGTTGTATCGGAGCCAGACAGCAAAGTTCTTGACCTTGAGCGGCTTCTTCTCGTGAACGGCGTGCATGGCAACAATCTCGCCGGTAGCCTTCTTCATCTTTCGCAGCTGTCGAACGAAGTACCAGAATCGGGACTCGGCAACCGACTTGTTGACGGCAAAGATCCTCATTCGGTAGAGCTTAGGTGAGGGCTCCTTCTCGGTGGGAAGGTGGCGCCCGATCACCATGTACTCAGTGAGCCGTGTCATCTTGAGGACTGGTGAGTAGAACAAAAGAAGGTCAGTAAAGCGTTCGTCGTGTTCTTTACGAGATGACCGCAGACTTCAGCGGCATAGCACAGTTGACGGCATCAAACCTTGCATGTCGTTTGTTTCGGATGAGCACGCAGCTTTCGTCGCTGTCCAGAATTGTCGTGATGTACGGAGGTCGCTGACTGTAGCAGAGAAGTGTGCTGCTGCGCTCTGAAGTGATCGATCGTCGAACATGCTGACGTTGCTTGCTGCGCTGAAGTTCTGCTTGGTCGATGCGGTTTGGCAACACTTACATAGTTCTGAAGGGGAGGTCAAGGGAAGTGATGTGGTAGGAACGTCGAGAGCTCAAATCTCGAATACTTGGGGAGTAGCAGCGACGCCTGCATTTCAACCCGGGCGACTGATGTGTTCGACCGAAATGCCTCATCGAAAACTATAGTTCCACACGTGACTATATTGTGGCCCATGTCTTGTTAGAGCTCAGAAGGCCATCATCTGATCAAAAATTATCGGACCCCGATTCAGAGATCGCTGCTGCGCTAGTCGTACGTAGCGCGTAGCCCGCTGCGCCCAAGTTGGAATTTTCGAAGTTACGCTCAATTCGTGATTTACATTTGGATGCCATTGTGCTGTTCGCATTACGCATTTTTTGCCTTTTGATGTGCACATCCTCTTGTCCATCTCTCTGTCCAGTGCTCTCTTGTAGGTAGAGCCAGGTGCAGTACTAAAAGCCGTTGCTTGTTGGAGCAGCTGCGCATCATTCTATAGCGCCGAAGCTGTCAATATGCTTGTCGAAGATGCGCACAACGATCATCTTAAGGCATGGTTGACGGCCGAGTTGGGCCCCATCTGCGACGCCGACCCAGAAGTTCTTGCTGACTATGTGCTTGCATTACTGAAGCACGAAGCGCCAGAGGTCGAACTTCGAAAGCTACTAATCGAGCAGCTGGAAGACTTCCTGGCAGCCGAGACCGAAGGCTTTGTCGCAAAGACCTTTAATGCGCTAACAAACAAAACATTCCTGCCACAAGAGGACAGTGGCGAAGGCTGGGGAGAATCTGACGTGGCAGAGGCGGCAGATCTGACTGCAGGCTCGCGCAAGCGTCGAGCGGATGACGACGATGACACAGAGGAGAATCCGCCTCATCAAGCGCGTCGTCTAGGAAATGACGGTGGCGCCCGACTCCGAACGCAAGGCTCAGATAGCTCTCGAGATCCAGCCGGTCGACGGGAGCCTCGCAAACAGATGTGTCGGGACTTTCACAACATGGGCTTCTGCCCACGAGGCGCCAGCTGCAAATTTGAGCATTCGAGTAATGTAACTTCCAGCCCCGGTGGCATGCAACAGCCACCTCGAGGACCGTTCCCAATGGGCAACATGACGGGTCCTGGTGGCATGAACCAGATGCCACCTCCCGGCATGATGTTCCCGGGCCAGCCGTACGGTATGCCTCCACCTGTCTGGTCACAAGGCATGCCTCCGTCCAATGGCGACGGTCCTCGACTCGGCGGGCCCTCGCAGGGTCATGAAGGTCCTCCGCCATCAGCGCCTCATTTCGCGCAGCACGGTGGACACAGCGGAGGGAGAGGTCGCGGACGAGGCAGAGGCGCTGGCCCTCCTGGCACGTTCCAGTCTTCTCGTCGATCAAACACCACGCTCGTCATCGAGAACGTGCCGGCAGAGCACCTCGACCTGATCAAGGTCAACGAGTACTTCAAGAAGTTTGGCACAATAACCAACATAAGCATAGACAAGCCTGGTTCAAAAGCGCTCGTCAGCTACTCGCAGCCGTCCGAAGCTAAAACGGCCCACGAAAGTCCGGATGTGATCTTTGACAACCGATTCGTGAAAGTGTACTTCCAGAGACTGGATGAAGCCGGTCCTTCAGCCGTGACACAGACCGCGGCGTCGACTCCTCCGAAACACAGTTCCAACTTCGTGCCAGGCAAGACGCCCCATGTATACCACGCCCGACCTCCGACTGCTGCCTCTCCTGCAGGCATGTCGGACGAGAGAAAGAAACTTCTGGACGATCAAAAGGCAAAGCAAGCACAGCTTGATGCTCAACTCGCCGAGCAGAAGGCCCTGATGGGCAAATTTGGCGATAAGGCGCTTTCCGCCGACGATAAGAAGCAGACTTTGTCCCAGCTCAAGAAGCTTGGTGACGATATCAAAACATCTACCCAGGCGGTCAAAGCCGCAGTCGAGGCTCTCCAGGCAGCACCCAAGGAGGGCGGCGTCAATGTCTCAGCCGCAGGCTTGCAACAAGAACGGGAAAAGCGCGAAAAAGAGCAATTGGATCGAGAGCTCGACTTGCATTCGAAAGCCTCTTCGCCCGGGTCCACTACTGATGAGCTGAAAAAGAAGCTGGAGGCACTCAAGGCCGAAGCTGCTTCTTTGGGCATCGACGGTTCAGGTACGCCTGCAGACGGCTTCGCATCTCGAGGTCGCGGTCGAGGCGGATACGTGCCAAGGGGCCGAGGTAGCTTTGCGCCATACACACGCGGTCGTGGCGCAGCTCAAGCCAATCGTAGCTTGAGACTGGACAATCGAACAACACGGATCAGAGTTGCAGACTTGCCCCCTGGATCGGACAAAGACAAGGTCAAAACCCACTTTGGCACCTTTGGCGAGATCGAGAATGTGGAAGAGGCTGGTGGCCAAGATCTGATCGTTGTCTACAAAGCTCGCTCAAGCGGAGAACAAGCTCTCCGAGCTGGTAGCGAGATCCCTGGCATTGGCGGCGTCAAGCTGTCGTGGGTTCAACCGCCTGTCTCAGCTGTCCCGTCCGTCTCTGCCACCAACAATGCAGATTCAGCAGCCCCCGCCAACGGTGGAGACGAAGAATACGACGATGACCGCGACTCTAGCTGGAAGAGATAGTTCTCACGTCGTAGCTCGCCAAATTTATACCTGTTCATGCTGGCGATTACCATTCGCACTGCTCCCTTCTGTCTCTCACCTGTTCTGTGCCATGTGATGTTGCTCTTACACAAGCATGTGTTTGGTTATCTGGTTTGATTGAATCGAGTTGTCTAGCGGGTGTGGCAGCCTATGCGCTGTAAAGTTCTTCCCTGAGTTCGATGCCGAGTTCTTCGCGGACACCCTTGAGAGCGTCGACGTACTGCTTGTACTGGTTCTGGTTCTCAACCTTTTGCTTGATGCCTTCAAAGATTCGGACTGCGGTGGAAAAGTCGTTGACGCGTCGGCTGGCGCGGAGAGCAGACTCGATAACCTCTGGTGATGGCACGAGATCGTAGGCGAAGCAGTTGTTAAGCCCTCTCTGCAGCTCAAAGAGGTCCTCGACGGCATCAAAGAAGCCAACGTATCGGGTGTTGAAAGCCTCAAAGGACTCTTCCTCGTGGTGGGCAGCGTAGAATCGCACTGTAGATGAAATAGACGGGTCAGTCTAGCCCTAAGTGTATGATGAGCAGCAGTGGGCGCACTAGCTCAGCATGTTGGAGACGTTGTCTCTCGGCTGCGCTCCATGCTTCTGCTAAGATGTTGTCGATACAGAGCTTGGCCATCGTGACGGCGACACTGCTGGAACCTCTAATCGAACTGTTATGCAAGGCGACTACTTACCCTGATGAGATGCGACAGGAGCGGCTCGTCCTAGGAGCGCAGCACGTGCGGACGTGCTGACGGCAGCAGTGCGGATGGCTCCGGTCAAGAACGACATTGTAGGTATGGTGGTGATTGATGTCCAAGGATCGGAAGGATGTTTCGTACAAATGGGCGATGGATATCAGGCAAAAGTTCCAATTTGCCAAAATTGGCTTTGTTCACTCAATTTGAAGTGCCTGCCCAACCTGATTAGAAATGTCCAGCCGGTCTTTTCCATCGGTGCACTGCTCTTTCGCACGACAAGAAGATTGCGCTCGAACCAGCGTGAGCGCGCTGTGTGGGTTGGCTCTGGCGATTTCGACACCTCATCCATTTCAGACCAACACTTGACCCGTCCTCGTATTGCACATCATGGTTATCCTTGCAGCATCCGTCTCGACCCGGGGCGGCAAGCCCGTCATTAGTCGCCAGTTCCGCGACATGCCGCGATCGCGTATCGAGGGCTTGCTCGCGTCCTTCCCCAAGCTCGTCTCTACAGGCTCACAACATACGTCGATTGAGACAGAAGCAGTTCGCTTCGTGTATCAACCGCTGGAAGACCTATACATGATTCTAATCACCAACAAGAACTCCAACATTCTACAAGACATCGACTCCTTGCATCTCTTCGCCCGCGTGGTCTCCGACATGTGCCGATCCTTGGACGAAAGCTCGGTGCTCAGACACAGCTTTGAATTGCTTGGTGCTTTTGACGAGATCGTTTCCCTCGGATACCGCGAGAATGTCAACCTCACACAAATCCGCTCTATTCTCGAAATGGAGTCTCACGAAGAAAAGATCCAGGACATCATCGAGCGCAACAAGGAGATGGAGGCGAAAGAGGAGCTAAAACGACGCGCAAAGCAGCTAGAAATGCAGCGCAGAGATGCTGCACGACGCGGACAGATGGGCGGTGCAGGTGGCTTTGGCTCTTCTGGTGGGTTTGGCGCGAATCAACAGCGCTTCGAGCCACCTGCGGCCCAAGCACCGGTCCAGACCGGCTTCGCTTCTACTACAACACCAGCAGCGAAGCCTTTCAAGGGCAAAGGCATGCAGCTCGGCAAAAAGTCCAAGGGCGCCGAACTTCTTGGCGCAATGGGCGGTGATTTTGCCGCTGCCTCTGATGATGCTGTCCCAAATTCGACGCTTCCAACAGCTTCGGTCGGGTCAGCTATAGACCCCATGGATTCGTCCGACCCTGATCACGAGGAGGCTGACTACCTTGCGTGACAAGTCGTCACGGATGTGTCTCATGACGATTGAGTTCAAACCTGATGGTCGTAACTCTAGCTGTTTAGATGGCTGGCTCGTTGATCGCTAGTACTGACATCCTCCATCGCGAGTGGCCCCTCGAATATTCCTGTCACCACCGGACCGGACAATTCTGACGCTTTCTCTCGTGTTGACGTCGAAGGGTTTGTCGCTTTCCGGTGAGGATCTCGCCCCACTCTCCCCCAAGAAACTCACATCTGCCTTGAGCTCCTAAGCTCAACACAGACTCGAACGCGTCAGCTACTTTCTTCCAGCAATCTGTACTCAGTGCTAGCTCTCAACTCGTCTACTAGCAGCGTGTCGCTGGCAATAACCCTTTTGTCCTTCATGTGCTCTTTGACGTGAGAAGAAGCCTAAAAAGAGAGTACAGAAAGAGCCCAAGTCCTGCCAACGTGAAGGAGGGCAAAAAAATAGGGAGAAATGCTACTTACAGGGATCGAACCTGTGGCCTATTGCGTATTCCATGTGGAGCAACCGCTCTGCCACTGAGCTAAAGCAGCCAGAGTTTTGACTGGGAAACTAGTAGTTGCATTATAAACTCACAACAGGAGGTATCATCGTGTAATTTTCGATTTATCATGACTTTTGTGCATTTAACAGGCTCCCGACCCTGGTAAATGCAAACGTGATAAATCGGACTTTTGGCGGGGGAAAAATCCAAATTTGTCACGAAATTTGTCAGGTTTACGAAGTCTAACAGGTTTATCGTGATAAATAATTTATATAATTTATCATAGGGCGTCCGTGATACCCCCTAACGTGAAATGAAATTTCCACTCACGCCAGCTTGCCTTATTACAGCCGTACATGATAAAGCAACACACATGGCGAGTCTCGGAAAAGGGATGCATTCTTGGACATTAAGAGAGAATCTAGGCTATCAAGGAGCTGGAGGAGGACCGACATCAGTACTGTACTGGATCTGATGCTCTTGAGCCAGCATGAGAATCTGTTGTTCGTCCCACATGGACTGCGTGGGGAGGAACGGCATCCATGGCATCTTGTAGTTGGGCAGATTGGTGATGTCGGCCACTCCGTCTGTAGATGCTTTGGTGTCTATGATGCGCACGCCCGTCATTGTGTCGAACTTGATCGGCGCTACCTCGAGATCTCCGTTGACGCAGACCATGACCTGGGCAGGTGGCGAGGACTGGGAGGCTTGCTGAGGCTGCGTACCTCCAGTAGTGCCATCGCTTGTTGTGACCGGTGTCTGCTGACGCTTCAGAAGATCTTGAGCTGTATGATCACGCTTTTGAACAGGCATACCGTTACCAACAGCAGCAGGCGCGACATCGTTGACCCCGGCGAGGCCACCAGCCGCACCAAGGGGGCCACCAGCCGCACCAAGGGCACCGTTGCCTACACCAGCCTGCGCCAGAAGCTGTGCATACTGCTGCTGAGTCATGATTTGTCCATTGACATTGACGAAGCCAACAGGAGTAGCCCCTGCGGTAACTGCGTTCGGGCTGATCGGCTTAAGACCAGGTGCAGCATTTTGGGGTTGAGCCTGGCTGGCGAGAATCTGCTGGTACTGCTGGTAGGTGATCAGCTGGCCATAATAGTTGACGTAGCCGGCTGGAACGCTGCTCGAAGCCACTACAGAGCTCATTGATCCTGTCGTACCTGCACCGACTGGAACAGCACCGTAACTCGTTCCTGCGTTACCACCCGGGCCGGAAGTTCCAGCACCAATCCCAGCAGCAGGGTTCAGGTTCGAGCTTGCAGAGACGCTCGGAGCAGAGCCGACTGGAGGGGTCCAGCTTCCTGTTCCGCTAGGTGCCGAGAGGACTCCAGCATTTGGTGCTCCTCCGAGACCAGATCCAGGTGCAATGCCACCGGAAGCTGCGATTCCGCCGCCAAGACCGGAAGTGTCAAGCTGAAAAGCTGGAGCGGGACTAGGCTGCTGGCTGACCGGTGCGGGTGCAGCGGGAGCATCCATAATCATGCAGAGCCACGAGGCAGCTAATCCGGTCCCAGAGAGAGTCTCATTGGCAGTTCTCGGCACCATGCCAGTCGTGTATGGGTAGAGCATGCGCTTCAAGACCGGAGGTCCTCCGTTCAACGCCTTGGGGCGATTCGAGGCGCTCTTGGTCGGCGGAGGGACAGAGCCGAACATCCAGTCCGAGATCGAGGATGAGATGCTGGTCATCCAGCTGGCTGCACTGCGTCGATGAAGAACTGCACGTCTTTTTCTGTAACAGTAAGATAAGTCAATGGCATCAGTCACATACCGGCAGCCAATTTGCGAGATGGCGAGCAACACATACTCGAATAGCAAGTTCCCGTGAGGCTGTGCGAAGCGATGCGAAGCAAGTGCATCTTGGATGCAAACCAGAATCAACAGCGCAACGATGAGGTTGTTGTAGGCCGGTGCGAGCATCATCGTCAAGGGTAAGTAGCGCTAAGGTGAAGTCAGAAAGCGGATTGGTCAAGGGTGCACTTGTGGCTGTTGCTCAAATCCGGCTCGAGAGATCTGTGACACTTCATTTGCCTCTCAAACACGTACGATGTGCTGGCAGGTGCGAAAAGAAACTTCATATCCGGGAAATTGCCACCATGCAAACAAAATGCGAAGAACGTGCATGGCGTCCCACGATGGACGCGTGGCGATGAGAACAATTTTGGCAATTTGTCACTGTCTGTGGGTCAGGGTACCGGATCTTGGTGGGTTTTGAGCTCGAACAGGTCAGGCAGCAGCTTCTGACCGATCTTGCTCCTCCAGCAGATGCTGTTGCTCAAAAAGACGCGGCATCAAGTCTCGTTATCTTGTGAACACCCCACAATCTTGTCCGATACGCTATGATCCGTCACGTCCTGCCGCTCCTCGCGTTTGCTGCAATGGCAGTTTCTGCTGTAAGTGTTGCGTTTCTACGACAGTTATCGTACAGCTGCTGACACCTGAACAATGGCAATGTGCAGTCGCAATCGCGATCTGAATTTGTCAACGAACAGGTGGTAGACATGTGGGCCAACAGAGACCAAGTGGGAAGGCCGATCGACATTGCGATCTGCTACCACGGCGACTACACGATCTCGAAGCCCGAGCAGGTGGTCTGGTCTTCCAATCCAACTTACTACAAGTCGTGTCCATGGTACAAGCCTTGGGCGTGCACATCGAAACAGTGAGTAAGAGCACGTGCTACCTTGCTTGGCGTCTGCTTACCGACGTCCCTACTGCAGGTTCAACTGCTTCTACATCTACGGCCCGAACCAAGTCTTCACCGCCAACGGCGACGCAAACGACGAGAATCTCGGTTTCGACGATGGCCACACTGGCAGGTGCAAGTTCGATGCAGGCTGGAAAACCATCACCTGCTGAGCATACCATAACCAAACACAGACCGCTTCTCACAAAGAACGGGCAATAGTCGGCAATTGATATTGAGTGTCCGGTAGCACTAGAAACACATGTGTGACTACTGAGGAGGAGGAGGTTTGTTTTGGTTGAGCATACTTAGAAGCTGGTGCATGGACTGTTGACCGTTGTCCGGACCGGTCTGTGGTTGAGGAGGAGACTGCGGCTTGGGTGGCTGTGCGACTTTTGGCGCCCCCGAGGCCTGTTGCAAGAGCGCGGCAATGTTAGCCGGCAGTCCAGGGACAGCCCCGGGCACAGGAGCAGGTGGCGGCGAAAGGCTTTTGTTTCCCGGACCTGGCACCGCTGATGGTGCAGGAACAGGTGCGGCTGGCTGTGGGGTACTCTTGGACGCAGCACCAAGAGACGCCAATAGCTGCTGAACTTTTTGAGCTTGCTCTAGACGGCTAGCGTCCGGCGCCGGGGTTGCTTCAGCAGAGGGCGTGGCGCTGGACCTCTTGCCCCATCCATTGTCGACCGGAGGCCCAGTGGGCGGTGCCGGCGATCGTGCGTAGCCGACTGGTGGAGCATTAGCGTAGCTACCGTAGCTGGGAGCAGCGGCTTGCGGTTTGTCATCGAAACTGGGATAGTCCGGAGGTAAGGGAGCACGGTCAGAAACAGGTGCAGTCGGTGGGCGAGGCTGCACTGGTGGACGGTTCCAGGTTGCTCCAGGTCCAGCTGGTGCGGCCTGTGGAGCGCCAGAGCCAAACGCAGGTTCGTCTTTGTTGTTAAGATCCCAAGCAAACTTGAGCTCCCATACACCGCCCATGTGAGGCTTGCCGTTGAGTCGATCATGGGCTAGTTGACAAGCCCTGCTGTCAAAGTACTCGACAAAGCGGCTGTTGGCCTGATTGTCGAGGTTGCGCAAGCTTTTGATGTCGCCGAATTCGCCAAAGACTTGGTAGATGTTTTCTTCAGTCAGACGCTCGTTGGTTTGCTTAAGAATGGTGAAGAGGGTGCCTTGGTTTTTGTCTCGGTCACAACGTTGTGCTTTGTCTTCCTCCCTGGGCAAAGAGTAGTGAATGTTGATGGGACGACCTCCAAAGAGAGTTCCTTTCATGCCGTCCATGGCAGCGTGTGCAGCTCGAAGGTCAAAGTAGGTGATGAAGGCAATTCCACGTTTGTTGACCATGTCAAAGAAGGTCTTGATCTCTCCAAATTGCTCAAACTGCATCTTGACTGTCTTCGAGTCTGTCTCGAATTGGATGTTGCGCACAAAGAGGGTTCGGCAGGGCTTCTCGTTCCCACTTTCCTTGGGTAGACCACCGCCTGGAGGTCTTTGGAATCCACCGCCACGAGGGCCGCCAGGACCACCTCCTCCGAACTGTGCTGGGCCTGCAGGTGGTGGACGCGGACCGCCAAACCCTTGTGCAGCATTGGGGCCTGAGCCGTAGCCGTAGCCTGGCCCTGGTGCTACTGGTGAGTCAAGGGCAGAAGTGTTAGTATGTGTCATTCTTCTCGTTAACGCGAGGCCGAGAAACTTACCGAATTGTTGAGCAGGACCTGCTGGTGCCTGGGGCGGTGATTGCTGAGGTGGTCTCATCTGACCATAGCTTTGCGGGGTCATGATGCTGCCCATGTTAGGAGGCTGCTGCATGGGTCTGGAATTATAGGGAGGACGGCCCTGGGGGAAGCTCGGAGCTGCGGGTTGCTCATAGGCATTGTAGGCATTTTCATAGCTAGCTGACGGATAAGGAGACTGCGGGGGCCTCTCAGTTGGATTCATGGGCTGATTGGGCATGGGACGACCTTGTCCGAGTCTTGGATCTGAAGAAGGGCGACCACCAAAGCCACCTGCCATTGGCATTCCTCCTCTACCGCCACGCGCGCTCATGGGTCCGGTGGGTGGCGTGGGATAGTGACGATCTGCACCTCCGGAGAATTCATTGGCAGCAGCATAAGGATCGTTGTTGAAGTAGGGAGTCTCATTGCCGCCGGAAGAAGGATCGTAGCCAGGGTAAGCGCCCGTGTGGGGCGGGGGACTCATTCCAGGACCAAGCGGGGGTCGACCTCTCCCAGGCATCGGACCTCCCCCGCGTCCTCCACCGCGTGCTGGTCTCTCATCGTAGCCTCCATAAGGATGATGTCGATTCATGATTCAGCAAGGAAAATGGATCACCTCAGGAAAGCGACGAGACTTGACAGGCAGATCGTAGTGGTTTGAAAGCCTCAAGGGGTTTTGACTCGTGAAAGAAAGATCGAATGTCGCAAAGCTGACGAGGCCTTCAAGGGATGCAGAACAATCAAAGGCTCACTCAGCTCACTTTGAAGTACCGAGGAGCGTAGTAAGCCAGCGCGAGGCGAGTCGAAAGTCGGCGAAAGAAAGACTTGCGACTAGTTGAGGAGGACGAGATGATGGATGGAACAAGCCAAAGTGCAAGTCGACTGACACTTATTTTTTCTCGCTCATCTCAAACTCGCCAAAGTCGACTCGGCCGTGTCCCTGGCGCGTTTTTCGGATCTCGGTCCAGACGTCAGCGAGACTGAGCGAGTCTGTCTGAGCTCTCTCCCGTCGATTCGGTAGTAGAACGGTCCAGGGTAGGCTGGCTGTTCCAAGCTGGACTTGGTCAGGCATTACTCCGAGCAGAACGTGCGCCTAAAGTGATGTGTTGGAGTATGCCAAGGCAAAAGTGACTTTTGGGAAGAAGTGACAATTTCGAGCCGACGTTCGCATCGTTTTTATCACATTGCGCCTGGCTAGTTTTCGGTGTTCCTCACACTCTTGTTCGGCATCGACCCCGACACGGCCAAGAAGGAGGGCGGGTGAAAAGGTTCAAGACTGGCCATGTCCCTCGTTGCCGCCTCTCCGCACCTTGAGCAGGCGTTGCAGTCGATTCATCAAGCATCGGCAGAATTCAGCAGTCCAGATCCTCAACTACGAGCAAAGGGAGAGGCCACTTTCCTCGCCCTTCGTCAGTCAGAGGGCGCTCTCGAGTATGCATGTTTCACTCTCCAGCATTCAAGCGACCCTTTTGCCCTCTTCCAGTCCCTCAATGCTGTCCTATTCGTCCTTCCCACCCTTGCCCTCCATCAGCCAGTATCGAGCATCGCCAGTCTAGCATCTGTCAGAGACTTTCTCCTCCATTTCTGTGTTTCAAAAAGCGAACAGGCTGCCAGAGCCAATAGTCAAGCTCAACAGGTTGCCTTGTGGCCTCAATACTTGCGGTCAAGATCTTTCCAGTGTGCGATAGCAACCGAGAAACGTGTCCTCGGCCTAGAGCTGGCCCAGCATGTCGGCGAGTCAGCTGACAATGCCGGCCTAGACCTCGTTGTACACAATCACGTTGGTCTCCTGAACACGCAACTGGCAAGCCTTTTGGCGCTTACCGATCCGTGGCCGTCGGATACGACAGAGTCTGCCGTTTTGCAAGCCCGGATCAGCACTGGTCTGGGTCTCGTCCGTGCCGTCGTTGACGAGTTCATTCTCACGATTGCCACTGACCTTTCTGAACCTGGCGCCGTAGATCGAGACCAGTCTGCCTCTAGTAGCTCCAAGACAGCTACTCTCGGCTCGCCCGTTGGTCTCACCCTGCTGCAGCATCGTCAGTGCAAGGCCCTGATCCAGAACAACGTGCTTGCTGGACTCATGGCCGCCGCTTTCCAGCTTTTGTACAACACCATCTCAAATCATCACAGTACAGCTTTTGATCCCCACAGAATATCCCTGTTCTCGCAAGCCGCCTCTGCGACAGAAAAGCTGCTCAGTTGGACATTCACCCGCTTCAATCCCTTCACCGAACTTGCCTGGCAGCAACAGACTCAGACTGGCTCCGATGACACTGAGCTCGACTTTGATGAAGACAGTGAGGAATTGGAAGGCCGGGCTTCTTCCACCGGCAACAAGACATCGCTTCAGACCAAAAGCATTCCGGATCAATTCGTTGGCGTCCTCCTTTCTGAGGACGTCGTTTCGCTTCTTAGCGCCGCCTACAAATTTGGCATGGCATCTCTCACCAATACGGGTGCCTCCAGAGATGTCTATTTTTCTGTTCATCGTCTTCGCCAATGCATTCAGTCAGCCTGCAGCTTCGCTCCTCATATCAACAAGACGCAACATGTCGCGACAATGATCAGCAGAACAAGCCACTTGGGCGCTACACTTGCATCGCTAGTAGTTGACGAGTGCAATGCACCTTCTGCTATCTTGTCTGCACGCGGCAACTCGTTACTGTTTCTCGCCCAAGCCTATCACATTCTGGTTTCTGTGGTTCCCCTACAAGTGCTGGCAAGTGCTCTTTTTCCCGCCAACAACTCCGACAGGAATTTTCCATTCCTCACATCGTTATGCCGCCTGAGCGATAACATCTATCAGATGGCTTTTCATAGGGCAGGTCATTCGGACGAAGAAGACGATGTAGCTGTTCTCTCAGAGGATACTGTAGATGTCGTGCTTGGCTGTTGGCAAGCTCTCACCAGCGCTGCGCAACAGCAAATGTCTCACTCAGGTTCAGACCTGCAGCTTCTTGCTCAGGCTGTCCTTGGCAGCGTTCGCCAACAGGTGTTTGGGCCTTACGTCACCGGTCGTATCAAGGCAGCTACTGCTGTTAGCAATGACGACGACGTCTCTGAGCTGGAAGAGACAGCTGGCAAGGATCGAGATACATACTCGGACCAACTCCTCATCATCGCAAACCTGGGACGCACGTCTGCTGCAGACAACTTGCAATCACTGTTCGACCTTGCACAGCCCTTGTGCCAGAAGCTTACACAGAAAGCTCAAGGTCAAGCCAGCTTCAGCGAAGAAGAAATGGGCCAAATTTGGGAACAGATTCACTGGATTCTACTCATCGCTGGCCATCTGTTAGCTGATGATGCCAGAGGAGAGACACCGGAAATACCCTCAGAAATTGCTTCCATCTCGAATCAACAGCATCCTGCCGTTGTCTTGATCGTGCAGTTAGGACTGCAGCTTCTAGAGCAGCTTTCGTCGCACGGATCCGCTTCAGCGCAAGCGACCAGTCCACAGGTGACCGAGACACTATTGTGGTTCACCGGCCGCTGGACATCTTCCTATTTGCTGATTGACGAGCGTTCAGGCTTCTCTACCAATGCTGCAATTCAGCAGGCATTCGGGGACGATGCCGGACAGCGAGTCTTGGTGGCTCTGTTGCAGCGGTTGTCGGAAAACCTGCACTTGTGGATGACAGACTCGGATGTGTTGACACAGATCGCTCAGGTTTTGTCCGCATTTACGCGGTCAAGTGGAATTATGGTCTGTCTACTTCAACTTGTAGAGATGGAGCATCTGGTATCCGCCATTGTCTCCGGCCTTGATCATCTACCAGCCAATACCCATGGTGTCTTGGTGTCGTCCGTGGTTAGCTGCATCTACTCTGGTGCTAACCACATCAACAGCTCAGCGGAACGATCCGCAGAAGCGTATTTCAAGCAAATTACTGCTTCTATCGAGCTCCGTTTTGGCTCCCTTCTGTCTCGGCCCGATTTTACTCAAATCAGTCAACGGTCAGACGTCATCTCTGCAATAGAGACCTCTTTAGATATGTTGGAAGGACTAGCGGCGTCGATTCAGCCAAACTCGACAGAGATCGTGTACGGATTTTTGTCCAAGTTCTTCCCCGCGTTTGCTCAGCTCTGCAGAACCTACGATACCCGGCCAGAGATTGCGATCTCTGTGCTCAAAACGCTGCATACTTTGAGCAAGTCTTTGGAACTCGACTTTGGCGCCGAAAGCTTTATTGTAATGGGCCTCAATAGTGCTGTATGGGACGTCTGCCATGCGCTGCAAGGCGAAACTCAAGCTGGAAAACGAAAGACTCATTTGCTCCTCGTCTCAGAAGCTGGTTCACCTCTGGAGGATGAAGAGCCGTACGAAGGTCTCGGCTTACTGATCGAGATCTTGTACGAACTCACTGGATCTGCCAGGGCGGGTGCGGACGATGGTGGCTCAGACGATTCGGCCACTTTCCAACCATCCAAGACAAGCGACGTATGTCTGTATGGCTTGCAGCATGTTCTCGGCCTCATCGATATGAGCTCGCTTAGCGTGCCACGTGTCCGACAAGCGTTTGGCAAGCTAGTCTCGGCGGTCTTTGCGCAATTTTCGCATCGGATGATCCTACTTTCCGCCAACGACGGCGGACTGCTGGAGAAGTCGCTGCAGGCAGTCGGACTTTGCCTTCAAATGGACGAGACGACTGCGCGGATGGGTCTCGACTCGATCTTTGCATTTGGCACGATTGTTGGGAAACATCCCATTCCTCTGTCCGGTCTGCTGCTCTCCACACTGCACTTGTGTCTGGCAATGGTGCTACGAGCCGTCCTCGCCGAGCCTATGGGCAGCTCCCTCTTCAGCCCCTCTCTGCATACACTCCATCTGCTACTCCACACATGTCGCGGTACAGACCTGAGCCCTGCTATGACACACGCCCTAGTCGGTGTTAAGAATCAGCCCGCGTTCTCTACCGCTGCGCACGATCTTATCCAATCGGCACTTTCCCCACAGTACCTCGACCATGCATCCGCCTGGGTCCAGCACACGAAACCCCGCCTAGGCCGGTGGAGAGGCCAGATCCAAGTACGTTGAGTGCACTGCCCCACCCACACGCGCAGCTCGTCTCAACAAGTAATACACACAACACATATCTAACGTGCAAGGGCTGTGGTAAGAAATCAGATGGTGGAGCAATTTTTGTATGGATCTGAGCATTGGTGTGTTGGGGGATACTTAATACCTGCGCGGGGGAGGGGGACCTGCAGGGTCGTCGTAGCGGGGACGGGGAGGACCTGAGTCTGCGTATCTAGGGCCTCCGGGGCCAGCGCTACCGCGAGGAGGCGGGGGGATGTCATCGTAGCGACCGCCGCCACGAGGTGGGGGGGATAGGTCTCGGTATCCGCCACGGGGAGGGGGGTAGTCTGCAGGAGGGCCACGGGGTGGGAAGTCGCGCGGGGGGTAGTCCATCGGTGGACCACCACGGGGAGGGGGAGGGGGGAGGTAGTCCCTGTCTCCGCCGCGGGGAGGTGGGTAGTCGCGCATGGGAGGCGGACCGCGTGCGTAGCGATCGTACGGATCACCCCGCATAGGCGGAGGCGAGTAGGGACGTCCCCCCGGAGGCGGACCATACCGATCATACGGATCGCGAGGAGGGTAAGGCGGTGGATAACCACGCATGGGCGGTCCACCGTATCGATCATCGTACCCGCCTCGTCCGCCTCCACGAGGTGCACCCCGGAATCCCCCACGATCACCGCCACCGCCGTAAGGTGGACCGTCCATTCGGCCAGCCTTGGGAGGACCAAAGTAGCGACCGGGCGTAGGAGTACGTGCGCGTCCTCGTCGAGCTTTCTCCACCATCAACTTGCGTCCATGGAACTCGGCGCCATTCATTGCCGTAATCGCAGCCTCGGCGTCTTCGACCTTGTCAAACGTGACGAACCCAAAACCTCGAGGCTCTCGGCTGTGAGGGTCGTACATCACCTGCGCTTTCTCGATCTGTGTATGAGGCAAAAAAGAACAAAGGTGAGCAATGATGAGTGGCGTGTAAGCCCAAAGGAGGAAACGTACAAGTCCGTATTTGCTGAAAGCTTCTTCGAGGTCCCGATCGGTGCACTTGTTGGTCAGGCCGGAAACGTGAAGGTTGTTACCGGGGTTGCTGTCGCCGCCGGCTCTGTTGGGTCTACATGTACGCAGGAGGGTCAGAACGCTGGTCAAGAAACTTTGAGGATTCGGCAATACTTACCGACCGCGGCCTTCATCAGGTCGGCGATAGGGAGACCGAGGACGCTCATAGTCGTCGCGAGGCGGTGTCTGGGCCTGTCGGGGAGAAGGGCTACGGCCAGTATCCCAGCCAGAGGCGTCGGCTTCGCGAGCAGCATTTCTGGCTGCATCGCCGTTGAAATCTGAAAATGGAGCAGGTCGATAGTGAGACGACATGGAGAATGGGCGAAGAGGAAGAGTGAAAGAGGACGAAGGCGAAGATGTCAAAAGGCGTTAGCGGCGAAAGGCGAATGCAGGAGATCGACAGTAGCGGGGTGAATCTCAGCTCAATGTTGAACATATGGTGAAGGCTGATGAGTGAGAGCGCACGACATGTGGTCGACATCACCTGGGGGGCGTGGATCGAGGTGCTGCATGACGACGCGACGACGAACCGTGCAGAACGACGTAGCCAGAGAGCTGATAGTGCTCATGGTCTAGAGCTAGGGGCGGTGACTGAAGGTGGTCGGCTGAAACATACCATCGGTGTCAGCCATAGCTGCGTTGGAGACCAGATGGAAGACAGAGTGTGAGAAGTAAAGAGCAGCGCAGTCACAGTGCGCGAGCGTGTGAAGCGTGCTTTCCGCGCTGTCCAGCTTTCCAATTTCAATACCCCAACGTGTTAGACTTGTCTAAATGCCGATCACGTTTCGACGTTTCTACTTTCTAATTTCTATATAAGACTGCTATTAATATGTTCCGGTTTAATACATGACAACAATGGCAATGGAAATGGAAGATGCGCAAGGTTGAAAAGAAGAGGAAGAAACATTAAAAAAAGGATCTGCAATGTTTCACCCGCGCTTCTCTTTCTCACCACACTTCCAACAACCGACATGTCTGGAATGTACGAAAGCGATTCTGGTTGGGGCCGAAGAGGAGGTGCTGCCCGAGACGATCGCAATGATCGATACGGACGAGACGATCGAGGCGGTCGAGATGATCGCGATGACCGCGACAGGCGAGACGACCGTGGCGGCCGCGACGATAGGGGACGACGTGACGACGACAGAGGTGGTCGAATGGGCCGCGACGCCCGAGACGACCGCGAGCCGAGATCCAGTCGAGGTGACGCACCGCGAACCACACTATTCGTTGCTGGATTCCCCACCGAAATGCGTGCCAAGGATCTTGCCTACGAGTTCGAGCGAATGGGTCGTTTGATTCGCTGTGATATTCCCGCCTTGAAGACACCAACGGCCACTCCGTACGCCTTCATCGAATTCGAAGACCCACGGGACACAGAAAGAGCCTTCAAAGACATGCATGGAATGCGATTCGGTCGCAACGAAATCTCTATCCAGTACGCCAAGAATGCTCCTTCGGCCAACTGGAGATTCGAAGGGCCCTCCGCTCCCGGTGGACCACCTCCGCCTGCATACGGTGGCCGCGATAGTGGCCGAGGCAGTGATCGTGGTGGGTACGGTGGACGAGAGGAGAGGGGTGGCTACGGCGGTCGAGATGAGCCTCGCGGCGGTGGTGGTGGTGGCTACGGCGCTCCCCCTTCTGCTCCCTCGTTCGGTTCAAATCTTTCCCCAGAAGAGCAGGAAGCCGCTGATCGAGCCGCAGAAGAGCGTGCTCGAAAGCGTGCCGCTGCTCGCAGAGAACGTTCTCCCGGTGCTCCAAGAGACGCCGGCGACTATCGCGAAGACCGCGCTCAAAGTCAATCTCGACCAGCTGAGGACGACTTTAACGGTACAAGCGACAGACGAGACCAAGACGATGCCCTGGATGACATTGTCGGTACGAGTACCAGCAACCGAGTCGAAGAGCGCTCAGCCGACATGACCGACGATCGCGCGCCTGTCTCACAGGCTGCAGGCGAAGGCAAGGAAGGCGAAAGTAGATTTGCTGAAGCTGCTGCTGGATGGGTGAGTACATATTGACCAGTCAGACAAACCGGACTTCAGACTGACTTTCTTTGCTTTTCCTCTGCCAGGACTGAGTGTTGCCAGCTAATGCTGTATGAGTGCAAGCAGTACAGAGTTATCTAGGTCATCTTCACGCAGTCTTCCTTCTTGTTAAAATGTGCACGGCTGTAGAAGTAGTTGCGACTCCAAAGCGTGAAGTGTGAAGTGCTCTGAGCGATCTGAGCGAGGGTTTGACCGGAACTCGGACAACCAAAATTTGATTTTGGAAGAAATTTGGAGAGGCCACACGACATCATTCAATGTCGGTTTAAGCTCTGCAAGCAACAATGGTGTCTGCATCCGAAAGCGATATCCTGGCAGCGGTGCGGGGCTATCTGACCAATTCTGCGACGGTCAAAGCTGTGAGCTCCAGGGTCCAGATCGCTGAGCTGGATCGTCTGCTCTCGCTGCTGGAGCTCGAAAACGACTGGGACCCAGTTTCGCACAAAAAGTTCAAGACCGTGCTAGCCAAGAACGATCTGCTCAACGATCCAAGCGCCGCCTCTACGAGCAACGCTGCAAAACAAGAGGCGTCTGTCAATGGTACTTCGGCGAGCAAAAAGAAGAAAAAAGGTGCAGCTGGTGTGCCCAAGTCGTTCATTGACTCTGCAGTATCTATTCCGACAGGACTTCGAGCCGAGTACTTCAACACGTCAAAGGGCAAAGGTCTTGTGGCCGATTCGTCCTTCTCAGAAAACGACGTGCTGTTTACTGAAGATGCATATATACCCACACCTCCTCCGGAGGCGTTGAAGCAGGTCAATAGCGGCGAACTGTGCGGGCAATGCTTCCTGCCAATTTCTTCAGCCGCATCATCACTCGCAGTCAAGAGTTGCAGCAAGTGCTCGTACAAGTTCTGCTCTTTGGCATGCTTCAGAAAAGGTATGGCTACACACCATACACTCTTGTGTAGCGGCTATAACCCTACGAGCAAGCCTTTGTTGGCGCTGGTCGAATCTCAGACCTGGCAGAGTTTGCACTCGGTCGCTCGCTCTCTCGCCCGGTTGCTATCGACGCTGACACCTCACAATACCAACGTGTCTTCAGAGGATCTGCTCGAGACGTACGGCAATTTTGAGCAGGTGCATGCTCGTCTGTCGTCCTTTGCAACCGTGTCCGAGCTAGAGCGACGAGCTCGGAATCCGGGCTGGTCTACAGAGAAAGCCTCTTTCGAAACGGTTCTCCTTCAAGCTCATACTGCCCTTCGCGAAGCGTTGGATCCATTCCACGAGACACGGAGTCAGGCTCGAAGTGCCACTGAGTCTGGTAAAAGCTTTGAACCACACCATGTTCGTATGGACTTGATCGATTCTGTCAAGTCGCGCAAAACAGCGATCAAGGAGTTGTTCGACTACCCGACCTTTCTCAAACTCCTTGGCCGATCCAACATCAATATGGAAAAGTTTGGCGGATTGTATTCGGTGCACTCGTTTCTCAACCATTCCTGCTCGCCCAATGTTGCGATTCGACATGTGCCGGAGCGAAACATTCTGGCAAGCATGAAGGTGGCCGCCGTCGCATTGCGCGAAATTCGCAAGGATGAAGAGCTGGTTATCAGCTACATAGATCCGGCGACACCGCTCGGTCGACGCCAATTGGTGCTATACCGAGACTATTGCTTCGGTCCTTGCACATGCGCTAAATGCACAGGCGAATTATCTGAGCTGGGCTTGATATACGATCCTGCCAAAGATGGTGTCAAGGGATTCCTGGACAGCATTGCTTCCAAGACGGGCGTCAAGGATGCTGCAAAAGGCGACGATAACGCGCATCTGGAGCAAGAGTTGAAGGCATCTCTTGGGTTTTAATCGAACGCATAGGCATTGATATGTTGTGAACACTGTCGTTGAGTCGCCTAAATGGATCGTTTGGCTGAGTTCGTCGTCTTTGTCATCGTCCATTGTGTGGGGACACGTGCTAACATACATAATATGGCGTCCTTGACACTTGAATGCGCAGCTAAACAGGGTCCTGCAGGTCCTGATAAGCGTTTCCACCCTTTGCAATCCAACTTTGCTCATTGTCGTGGCCTTCTCCGTGCAGTACACAGACAAACCCAGAGATGTCGTCCCAATATCGCTCTCGAGTAAGCAAACTCTCATGGCGGACCACGAGAGGGCTGCCCAATGGTCCAATCGACCTGCCAATCTTGCCCATGGTGCTGCTCGCGGGTGCCTTGATTTTCGCAGCCAGCCTTTTGCTTCTTCCCACACCGCCTGCAGATCTTGCGAGCACTGTCTTTCAGAGCTATCGTCAAGATGACGGCACCATGTTTGTCTCGGATCGGATGGTCCGAGCACCGATTTTCTACGGATGGCTTCACGCTGTGCCTGGTTCGCTGTGGTGCGTGCTTATACCTTTGCAGTATGTTCGTCGCTTACGGGCCAAGTATCCTGCGGTTCATCGATGGAGTGGGAGGTTGACCATCCTACTGTCCTTTGTGCTATCTACGACTGGCCTGTTAATGAGTCCACGCAAGCTTATCTATACACATCCCAACACTTGGCACATACATCGCCTTCGCCTCGGACCGGGAAAATCGGGCGTGACCGTATTGGTATGGCCGACGTTCGAAGCCTTGTCCTTCCTCATCGGCGGGCTGTTGGCATACACAGCCTACAACACACTGTACTATGCGCGAAGAAGTGACTACGCCAAGCATCGAGTATGGGCAGAGATGTGTACATTGGTAGGCCAAGTTGTACCTTTGCAGCGGGTCTGCATGTTGCCTGTCAGTCTGGCGGGTCGACTGACTCCGCTGCTATACGCTAGTCAGCAGGAATTCTTACGCGTGCCCACCGACGTCGTCGGCAAGGCAGCGGCCGAGCGCGCGGCGTTTGCGTGGACTGCCTGGACAAGCTTTGCGCTTATCATTACTTTTGCTCTGCGCAAGAACTCTGAGCTTGATCGAGCTTATCACGCTACCAGGAAAGCACAGTGATTACATTGAAAGCAAAGGTGTGGGGTATCGATTGCGGCGAAGACGCCGAGATACGAATGAGGGTCATGAGACCGCTTGACCCCGTCCCAGCAATCGATTGGACCCTGAAGCGGCACCGAGACGGACCGACGCAGAATGGAACCACTCAACTGGGTCGGAATGCGAAATCTAAAACCCAAATTGACCGGCGACGCGGAAAACGCCAAGCGATTCTGGTAACAACCATTCCCCACACTGACCCAATCTCTCCCTTGGCTTATCGTCCGACCCCGAGCCGACAAGGTCTTTCAGGCTAATCACTCCAAGATGCCACGCATATCCATGTTGCGTACCTGAGGATTGTCTCCCTCCTGGCCACCATGCAGCAGACCTGTCCCCAGTCTGCTATATATCGTCCCACTTTCTCGTCCTGACCCACACCTTCCCTCATCCACTCTCCCACCCCTAGACTCCCCTTCAAGATGTTTGGCGGCAAGATTCGATACACATCTCCCATGTTCCAGGTGGTGCTGGTCTCCTTCGTGTGCTTCTGCACCGTTGGCATGTTCTCCGCCGTGAGCAACCTCGGAGCAGGAGGAACTCAGAGCATCACTCTTTCCAACATTACCAACGCAGTACTGTATGCGCTCTTTGCTGCTACTGGTCTTGTCTCTGGTTCATTCAACAACGTCTTTGGTCCCCGCATCACCCTCTTCTGTGGTTCATTGGGCTACGCCCTCTACCTCGCAGCGCTCTGGGTCTACCAGGAGAAGTCGGTCGACTGGTTCCTGATCTTGTCTGGTGCTATCCTCGGTGGATGCGCTGCCCTGCTCTGGACTGCGCAAGGTGTCATCATGATGGCCTACCCTACCGAAGCCGAAAAGGGTCGGGCTTTCAGTACTTTCTGGACCATCTTCAACTGCGGCAGTCTCATGGGCGGCCTGATCGCTCTTGGTATCAACCTAAAGGATGGTGGACTTGATGCTGTCAAGACAACCACCTACATTGCATTCTTCGCTGTCATCATGGTCGGTGTTGGTCTCACGTGGACGCTTCTGCCTCCGAACCGAGTCGTTCGTCGAGACGGTACCCTAGTCAAAGCTGCCAAGTCCAACACCCCCAAAGAAGAGCTGTACGCAATGATGTCTACGCTCAAGAACCGCAATATCTTGCTTCTCCTCCCCATGTTCTTTGCATCCAACTTCTTCTATCCCTACCAAGGCTCGTTTGCGTTCAAGGTGTTTGACGCTCCCGCGCGAAGTGTCAATGGTGTCGTCAAGTCGGTCGGCCAGATCGTTGGTGCAATCATCCTCGGTCTCTTGCTTGACAAGTTGCCCATGTCTCGTCGAAACCGCGGAATTGTCGGCTGGACTCTGACCATGGTGTTCATCATCATCGCATACAGCTGGGGTATCAACTACCAGCGACCCATCACACGCCAGACTGTGTGGCCACACAAGATCAACTATGCCGACAGTGCCTTTGCCGAGCCCATGTCGGTTCTCGTGCTGTACGACATTGGCGATGCTTTCTACCAAGGTCTTGCCTACTGGATCATGGGCGCCATCACCAACGACCCCTTTGAGCTGGCCCGCTTTGCAGGTCTCTACAAAGCAGTGCAGTCGCTCGGTGCCGCTGTTGCCTTTATCATGGACGCCGTCTCCATCCCGTACATCAACGAGGTCGGCGCCGTGTTTGGCCTGCTCCTCTTCTCCTTCCCCTTTGCACTCATCGTCATTCTCGGCATCAAGGAAACCAACTACACAGAAGAACAACCCGTCTATGTAAAAGACCTCGACCAGACCCAAATCCTCGAAAGCGGCGCAGCAGTCAACGACACCGCTTCCGACCTCGACGACAAGAAGAACTAAGATTCCTCCCCCCGCCCCCGCTCTCCTCCCCTCTCGGCGTTTGTAACCACCACCCTATGGTCGTCGGTCTTTTTGTCTTAGCCAACACCCAGATATTACCCGGTTCAACTACTCATGTATTGCTACTTTACAGTCACGGAAATCAAAGATCTACTCACACACACAGACCGAGTCCGAGAACGATCTGAGAGGGAAGAATCGACTCAATACTGTTTTGATTTGAGAGACTTAGAACGGCAGGTGTGTGAGAGATGGGGTGGAAGGGGAGGTAAAGGGGGGATGTGAACACGCAGGAGTGGGGGAGGTGCGAGGCAAGAAGGGAAAAGAATTGAAGAGTGTACGGCGTGAGGTGAACTAGTCGTGGTTGCCGCTGAGGTGACGGTTTGCGGCGGAGGCTGAAGAAGTGGGTGAGAGGGCGGAGGGGAGGACGCCGATGGCGCCTGGATGGGCAGACATGGATCCACTTCCACTTCCGCTTCCGGGAGCGCCAAACAGGTTGCGTGGACCCGGTGCGCCGAGACTGAACGGACTGCTCGAGCCAGGAGCCATGCCGAGCGAGTGGTGGGCGCCAGCCGTATTGGGTCCGGTCATGTGGTGAGCCTGCTGCTGTTGTTGCTGATGCTGCTGTTGCTGTGACTGCGTTGCTCCGTTCCCGCCGTGCAAACCGCCTCCGATACTGCCCAGGCCGCTAGAGGGACCTGTGCCTGCACCCGGCCCGCCTGGTTGCTCAAACGCATACCGCGCGCGGTCCCAGCTGGAAGGTGCTCGTGACCACGGGTCCGGTTGACCCGCATGCCCCGCTCCACCCATAACCGACGATCCAGTACCTGAGCCAGATCCAAACGCAGCAGACCCAATAGCGCCAGCTCCAGCTCCACCGTTGAATGGAGGCGACAAAGGCCCAGGTGTCGGCTGTGCGCCACCACCAACTCCAGCACCTCCGCCAGCTGAGAACGAGCTCCAGGGAGACGACGTGGGCCCCATACCAAAGCCACCGCCACCGCCAACTGGACCACCAGCACCGTAGAATCCACCACCGGCACCACCGCCTGTAGCTCCTCCACCGATCGGAATCGTATGGCTTGTCCGCCTTGGCTTCGGGTCGATAATGTCATCGTCGCCACCAAGCGCCGAGCTGCCGAGAATGCCTTCAGGAAGACGCGGGCTCGTAGCACCAGAGCCGCTCGTGTTACTCGAAGACCGGCCGTTGCCAAAGTGTCCGATGTGCTCATCATGGTGGATCGCTTCCACGGCTTTCGGTCGACCAATCGGCCCAATAGGCGCAGGCTGGCTTGGACGGAAGTTGGCCCGTTGCGTCGCAGACGAGCTCGGACGCATGCCTCCAAAGGCGGCCATCGGATCCGTGTCAACAAACGAGGTCGTTCGGCTTCGAAGAGCGTCTGCACCGCTGCCAATAGGAGAAAACGCGGGCTGACCAGGGGCCGCACCATGCTGCACAGATGCCATGTTTATGCCGGCATGCATTGAGCTACCACCGAGATTCAGCGAAGCAAGGCTATTGGCCATGCCACTCAGACCAGGTGGCAGTCCAGGCTCTCCTCCGACTGTCATGCCGTTAGGCAGTGTAGGCGACGAGTAGCTCTCGGCCGAACGCGAACCAGGTGCACCAATCGCTGAGTGCGCCTGAGATGTCGGATGATTGGCTTGAAGTGGGCTCTTCTCGTGAACGAATGAGGAAGCAGGCTGAGGGGACAAGCTTGCCGTCGGAGCCTGATTAGGTACGGATGAAGCTGTGCTGGGTGTAGTCACGCCGATCGTACCAAAACCAAGTGGAGGAAGCGAGACCGGCACGCCAGTGTTGACAGGAGGGCGTGGCAATCCGGCGTTGGCAGCAACTGACACCGACGATCCCTGCGAAACTGATCCTGTGGGCGTCAACACTGCTGTCGATGGTCGAGGCGGCAAGCCCTGCGGCGGAGCAGGGAGCGTTGAAGCGCTCGTTGCAGGAGCTGCAGATAGACCAGGAGGCATCGAGGTCGTGGCAAACTTCTGAGTAGCACCGCCACGAGATCCACCAGCAGCTCGAGTGCTGGACGCTGGGACCGCTGGAGAACTAGGAATCGAGCCAGACTTTGCAGCTCGGCCAGCAGATTGGGCATGTGCAGGTCCTGGAGACTTGGATGCAGTTGAGCGAGCGCCGGCAGGGGAGACCGGCACAGTACGGGATGGCGCGGAGTTGGTTGAAGAGGTCTGCTTGGCATCTCGCTGAGCTTGAGCTTTAGCCTCCTTCTCCTTCTTGAGCGCTTCCGACTTGCGCTCCTGCTCCTCTTTGGCCTTGCGTTCCTTCTCAGCCTTTTCGCGCTGTACTCGATCCTGCTCCTCTTTGACTCTACGCGCCTCTTCTTCTTTGTCACGCTTGGCCTGCTCTTGAGCCTCTCGTTCGAGTCGCGCCTTTTCTTCCTTCTCCCTGCGCTTTCGCTCTCGTTCCAGCTCGCGTTCACGCTCTTCGGCAAGTCGACGACGTTTTTCTTCGTCCTTTTTGGCCTTTTCTTCATCCTTGGCTTTACGCTCGGCTTCCTTCTTGAGACGAATCTCTTCTTGCTTCTTGAGCTCTGCGTCACGAACGGCTTGCAGCTGAGCGCGAACCTCGGCCTCGGCAGCTGCCTTTTCGAGGTCCTTGCGATTCTTTTCGGCATCTTTGGCCTCCTTCTGTGCCTTTTTCTTGTCCTTCTTCTTCTGCGTCTCCTTTTGTCGACGTGCTTCGCGAGCCTTTTCGTTCGAGTCCTCCTCCTCAAGTTCACGCAGTAGCTGGAGCTGACGTTCCTGTGCGACACGCTCGCGGTAGGCCTGGAGTACGCGCTGCTCAAACATGCGAGCGGCAAAGATCTGGAACATCTTGCGACCTTCCTCCATACGTTGCTCGTCGGTGAGGATATTGTCCTCCTCGTCGTCTTCGTCGTCGTCAAGACCGTCCTCATCATCAAGATCGTCGAGATGGTCATCATCTTCCTCGTCTTCGGCCAGAGCCAGTTCGGCACCGGTGAGTTCTTCTCGGTGCATTCTCCGCTCTGCGAGCTGCTCCATCATCTCTAGGAACTTGCGGCCATCGTTTTTCAGCATGTCGTCGGCCACAGTCAGTATGCCGCCTTTGACCGTCAAGCTGTTGCCGAGGCCGAAGAGGTCATTGTCATCAGCTCCACGTCGGCGGGTAGCAGGAACAACAGGAGCACGCTTGTGATAGTCATCCCTCAATCTTTCTCTTTCGAGATCGAGTTCGTCGTCATCCTCCTCATCGTCGTAGTCGGCGTCGTCATCCTCGTCGTCGTAGTCTGCATCATCGTCAAGCTCCTCGTCATCGTACCCGTCTGAGGATTCGGGATGAAGAGCAGTGCGCTGCTGACCGTGATGGTGGTGATGATGGTGGTGGTGACTGTGAGTGTGTCTGCCATCTCTGGCGTGCGCACGAGTCTTTGACAAAGGATCCCCGCCAATGACAGCGCCACTTGAATCAAGCGCTACGCTGCCAGGGAATGGGCCTGGCCCAGGCGGCGGAGGAATAGTGCCGCCACTCGTGACCCATCGCTGCTGATGATTGGCATAGTCTTCTAGCTCATCGTAATAGGCATCGTATAGAACTTCGAGCTCGTCCTCGATTGCGGAGCGCTTTCGACCACAAACGGCGCAACTGCATAGGTGCCGCTGTTGCTCCTTCATCTTTTTGAGCACCGTCTCCTTTTCGACTTGGACAAGCTTCTGTCTGTCCTTCATTGACAGACCCAGCCAGAACTCCTTGATCCGTTCTCGCTCTTCTGCAGAGCTTGTCGACCAGATCTTGGCGTTGTTGACGGTCGGATTGAGCGGAGCATGGGTCGAAGACGAAACGGAGCGCTTGCCAGAGACAGACGGGGCAACACCGTTGACAGGTCTTGCTGCTGTCTTGCCATTAGAGTTAAAGGTCATGGGCTGCTTGCCCGCAGCTCGAGAGCTCGGTGGTGGCGGATTGGTACTACGATTGACCGACGGGACGTTGGTCGTCGGGGCTGGAATGCTGGGAACGGGCTTGGGTGGGACAGGCGCCTCTGGTTCTAGATCATGGAGATCATCATCAGCAGGCTGTTGTGCAGAAGAGGCCTTTTTCTTCTTTTTCTTCTTCTTGTTGTTTTTGGAAGAAGTGCGCATGCCGTCCGAGATGGGTGTCGTACCATTGGGGCCATGGGCGTGATCAGAATCATCATGTACCCAAACACCGTTTCGGTGACGGAGCAAGTTGCCCTGAGGATCCAACATGGCTGCGTCTGCTTCGAGCTCGTCATAGCTGCAATACTCTTCACCGTCGTCTCGGTCGTCGTACCTGTCTGCGTCGTCTTCAAAGTTGTTGTAGAGGACCACGGGCGGCGGGAGAGGCTCACCCGGAGGCTGTGTCGGCGGAGGGTTTGGACTGGAAGAATATTGAGCATACGTGCCGTTGGTGTTGCCATGCTGAGTTGAGTTGGGATTGGGATGGGAGAGCGGAGGCATTGGCTGATCGGGGTGAAGCGCGAGATCGGCAAAGATAGAAGGATCAAACGGCAATGGCGGGTAGGCATGGTTGCCAGACGGGAACTGTTGCAGATGGCGCTGAGAAGCATGCGCAGCTTGAGCAAGCTGCTGTGCGACTGCAATCATTGCTTTGGTTGAGTCGTGGCGTGTTTTGGGATCATTGGGATTACCGTCTAGAGCGGCTTGTGCGGCGGGAGGGAATTGACCGAGAGGCAGCGCGTTGCGAATGAATGTCCTCAGATGAGCCGGCAATGACGTCCAGTAGGCATCATCGTCGGGTATACCCTGTGGATCACCCTCGATGCGACGGTAGAGCTCGCTTGCGGCAGCCAAAAGTTGTGCCTGAGCTTGGGCTCTGGCGGCAAGAGAGGTTGGTGACCGTGGACGTTGATTGAGATTGGAAGCTTGTAGATCAAAGTCATGCTCGTCAACATAATCAGAGTCCTTTGCTCTTGCCTTGGCCTTTTTCTTCTTCTTCTTGGCTGAAGCAGACAAGGAGCTGCTGTCGGCGTCATTCAAGGAAAGAGGAGAGGCGGAGCGTGGCGGGGTAGACGCTCCTGGCATGGAGAGCTTGGCAGACTGAGACATTGCATCCGTGAGCTTGGGCGGCGGCTGCTGGGTGGGACGAGCAGCCGGCGTGGAACGCGGGAGCTTTGACTTTGCCATTGTCGAAGTCGAGAGACCGGAAAGAGACGATGAGTAGCCGGTACTAGCAAGCACTGCTCACTAAGAAGATGTATGAGTCGCAAACGAAGCCGCCAAGATGGAGAGAGATGGCGTGTTGGCTTGTAGCGACATAGGAGACAGGCTGCAAGGCTTTTCTTTTTTGCTTTGAAGCCCCGTGAGATGCAACACGCCTCTGCTGCTTGCGCACACAAGGATGCCCCTACGATGTTTGAAATGTCAGGGGAGCAGAGCGTGCAGATATGCAGAGACTGTTGGTGATGTGCAACGTCGATGTGGGAAAGACAGATGTCAGAGGTCGACAGAGACGAGAGTGTGTGATGGGTGGCCAAGAGATACTCAGCCGGTTGAGCAGAGCTCACTCACTCACTCACTCATTCACTCAATTCATTCGCTGCTGCTCAGACCTGCCTGATTTTACTATTTGATCGAAAATGATTTTCGCTTTTGCCTCATTTGTATTATCAACTCTTTTTGCCTTTGGTCATTTGTATTCTCCGCGCATTCCCTTGAACCCAAAAGGCCAAAAGGGTCCACACTCTCACCTTGACCGCTGACCTCAACCATACTTTGGCTCTCCCAATCCATAGCGTACTTGAATCTCCTTGCCCCTGCTTCTCCCTGAAGGCCATCTAAGAAGCACAGATAGTTTGATGACCTATCCTTGTTAGCAGGGAGGTTTCAAACAGAGCTGCACGCTCATGTTTCTTCCCAGACCGTTCTTGTCGTACGGGTAAATGCTCGTCACTGCGGCGGTTGACGTAGGTGAAATTTGATGTTAGACTCGTGTCACCATTGTGCATCGTTAAATCGTTGCATCGTTGCATCGTCGGTATCGTCGAGTCGTGCATCGTCATATCCTGTGCACGTCGTGCCTCGTACATCTTTGTATGTCGCATGCCATGTCACTGCCTGTGGCGCTCCAGTTTGGTGTATGGGGATGGAGCGATCACTTTGGGTAGCAGAAGCAACCTTAGCTCAAGCAAGTGAAAGATGAGAACCACAATGTGTGAGCAATCAAAAGAACTCTCCTATGTACACTTATGAAATGTGTAGCTGTTGGCAATCTACAAAAGCGTTTGTGGCTTCCAGCGCTGTCTGTTTCTCTGTATCTCGAACAGCGCTGGCTATGGTGATCACTTACTGCCTGTTGCAGTTCTTGTTCTCCATCGGGCTACTATGTCGCGTTTCGGCCCTTCCAGTAATACACGAGAACCTGGGTGACCCGGCTGGCTACGTAAGATTCACTCCAAACGAAGAAGCTCACCCGGTCACCGACCTGCGCTTCACGCGCTTGGAGAAAGAGTGGCCATCTTTTCACGTCCGGACGTACATTCCCCTGTATGTAGCTCACGCTGAACGTAACACCCGCTCGACGACTTCTAGCAACATTAGCGGCTCAACACTCAGAATCGACACTTCGCATCTCAGAGGACCATGGGACAAGCTGCTTGAACTATATAGAGACCATTTCATGGAGGAGACCAAGATCACCAAGCGCGGCTATGAGGAAGTACTATACCACGGTCGACCTCAAGGAATCGTTCAGAGAATCAAAGATTTCTGGACGACCATGAGTTTCAGGAAGATTAAGGTCACCAATCAGCAGTACCGCGAGACCGTCGCCAAGTATCGGTCGAGCGCATATGCTTCAACGAGGATCCGTCAGAACCCAGCAGCTCGCCCTTCAACCAGCAATAGGCGATGGTGGCAGCGGGTTCTCAACCGGTCTCATTCAAGCCAAGGATGATTCCATAGGCAAATATTAAGCACCCAGCCCCAGCCATCGCTTCAGACAAACCTCCCGCTTCCCAAAGTCGTGTCGAGATCAAAACATTCGTTTGCAATCTACTAAAAATCCCAATGCGCCCTTTCTTGTTATGCTATGCGAGACTAGATGCGAGGTTCAATGATATGCGAGGTCCAAGGTGTCAGCTGTGGCAATGAATAGTGCCGAGTCGGCCGCTATAGACACAGAGCTATAAGCAGCGAAGTGGCTAAGGCAAGTGTACCAGTCAAGGTGCGTGATGTTGCGCTCTGCAGTAGCGACGGGGACGAGTTTGATTCGCGAAGCTGGTAATCGACTCCCATCGAGTTACAATATGCGTTTCCAAAGGCGTCTGTGGCGACGTAGCGTTGATAGCCACCCCATCTCATGCCGTCAGCGCCGGAGCCGCCATTCTCGTTGGCACCGATTCCCTCCACTCCACTATCGGCAAAGGTGCCGTAGTCCCTCTGAGCAGTAATGTCCCAACCTGGACATGCCCAATTGATGAGTGGCGGACAAGTTCGAGTTACAAAGTAGCACGTATAGATGCATGGGAGTAACTCGCCATAAGTGCCAGGTTGAAAGTCTTGATCGATGTAGGCTTGACGTGATGGCGAGGTACCGTTAACATTGCGATTGACGATGTATGGCAACACGTCAACATTGAGTCCGGTGGGCCGCCCCGTCAGATCGCTGCCGTTCTGACTTGCTCGTGATTCCGTGTACGGATCCGGTAGAGCATCTGTGCACCTTGGCATTGTGACTGCACAAAGCCAATCTCGATAGGCTTCCTTGCAAGTTTCGCACGTCTGCACGTAAGAATACATGCCAAAGTAAGGGTCATTGCAGGGAAAGGTATCGACCATGGTGCTGAAGTTGTTGAAGATTGGCGTAACGTATTGTTCGATAGTGTTCAAAGCGGACGCTGTGGAAATGTCACTGCTCATGGGGATTGAATAGGCGACGTTGGGACAGAACGACAGATCGGAAACTAAGCGACAGTTGTCGGCACTCTTGGTCTTCATCTTGATGGCGGGAAATAGCGTGGACGTGAGGCCTTGCGCTGAGTCGTTGTTGACTGCATTTGTTTCGACAAGCCAGACAGTGTAATTTGTGGCCGGATCGAGTCCATCGATCATAAATTGACGTCGCACGTCGTCTATGTTGTTGGCTTGGGTGCCGCGTTTCGTTTCCGAGTCGTCGATGTCAATGTCCTGCGTGGCGTTGAACCAGGCGTCCTGAATGGCGCAGAAGGAGGAATTAAAGTAGCCTGAATCTGGTAATGAGTTGATGCCAAAGGTGGGCAGGACGATGGCTGTGAGGTTCGGTGCGGGTAAAGTGTAGTTGAAAGAAGAGACGAGTGCGCGTCTATTGTCCGTATCGTCAAGACGAGCTCGTCGGGTATAATCTACGGCCTCCATTTTGGCATGACTGCTAGTGACGATCTGGAACTCGTAGGTGCCTGTCGACACTCCTCTTGTATCTTGCGGAGGCCAAACTCCAAGCCAGATGGTTTCTGAGCTGTTCTCGCTTGATTGCTGTACAGTAATCACGACCGAGGTCCACCCGCCTTGAGCATATCCAATGTGTCGGGAATCAAGTGAGCTGGCGTTGGCCGGACCTGGCTGCTGAAAGCGATCATCGTCAGACACAAAGAGACCTAGTAGCGTTGACTGTCGCGCCTCAGTGGCTGACATTTCGAGCTCTTCTAACAGCGTGCTATTGGAGACATTGTACGGTGGAATGGCTGGTCCGGCGCAAAGAGACACAGAAGTCCACAAGGTGACACTGTCACTGTCATCAGTAAAGCGAGTAGCCGGTATGGTCAAGTTGAAGAAAGCGCCGCTGCTCGAAGTCGCGTCGATCCGAGATCGAGAGATGAGAGAGTCATTGAGAGCGACAGGGATCAGTGTCGCAGCGACTACAGCTGTTGTGGTGCGAGTGGCAGTCGCAGACGTGCTTGTGGAAGCCTGAGTCACTGTGGAAGACTGAGCATTGCAACCAAACGGCGCGATGATCAGGCAAAGACATACCAGCCACGCAACGACATGGCGAATATAGGCGTCCATCTTAGGAACGCTGCTGGACACCAGCAGTCACGGCATAGCACCTGTAGCAGTGACGAACGATCCTGGGTGCACTGGACAGAGATTGATCTGGCTAAGGGATCTATACGTCGACGCGATGTGGTTTTGAGGGTATACAAAGCAGAGCACCGCCAAGCAAAGTGCACAGCCAAAAATTAACGCGAAAATGAAAAATCTCCGCTCGCCTACAATTGACGCCCAATCAACTTCCCTCTCATACCAACCGACAAATGAAAACAGTCTGAGGCAGCACAAAGATGACCATAGAATAACACGCTGAGTCTGACTGGCTATCTTGTCACATACAGGATCGGTCTTGCAAGCCGTAGCGGTGATTCAGAAGCAACCGTGTACGCCAAAGTGGAGGCGCAATAATAGGTTGACACCGGCTGAGCCAAAAACCGGGTTTCAGATTCTTCCACCATCTTGTGCTCTGTAAGCAGAGATGTCTGGTATACCAAGCACAAAGCCACTTTGGATAGGATCAAGCTCAGCATGAGTCGCACAGCCATTCGCGATGCTGCGGCTGTTGCGTCTGCTGTGCTGCAGATTGCCAAAGGTGTAGTCGTAGCCCCCGCGGTCTCTCCTTCGCAGACCTCAAGTAGACCGTGGCCTACTCAGACGTATAGACACAATGCAGAGGCAAGTACCCCAAGGCACGGAGTCCCAAGTAACTCGACAACCATGTCACCACTCCCTTCCACAGATCGGAAATCCCCGCCGAGGCCATGGCCGAGTAAGGCTGAAAATTCTGCAGTTCGACCGCCAGAGCCAAAGAGCACGACGGAGAAGCGTAAAGAGAGTGCTACTGCTCCTCTTGCAAGCAAACCGCCACCCTTTGATCCACCAAGCTCCATCACATCAAGCACAGCTAAAGACGTTGATGATGTACCTCCACCGCCACTGCCCATCGACACACTGAGCAAAGACGAACACGCCGCCGACACATCTGTCGGTTCGTCCACCATACCCAAACCCCCATCTTCGACCATTCAGCTGGCGCAGGAGAAATCTGTGGTTACTCCCGAGCCATCAATAGCTCGTGCTGAGGGAGCTAAATCACCCCCCATTGGCTTCGAGCATCTAGACCCAGTCCTCGAGGATTACGACGCCGTCAAAGAGTCCAAATTCGTTCCACTCAAAGCTGCCAAGGTACCCTCTTCTCGACTTGGACGATTGTTTCACTACGGTGGTCTCGGAGCCGGCTTAGCATTTGGAGCTGCTGACTCCTTGCTGCGAGGAAATACAAGTGGCGGCCAGTCATCCAATCTGTTCATGTCAGAGCAGAATGTGGCGAGATTGGTTGACAAGCTATCGACGATGCGGGGAGCAGCGCTCAAACTTGGCCAATTCCTCTCCATTCAAGAGACCAAGCTGTTACCACCGCAGATTGAACAGGTCTTGCTCCGCGTTCAGAACAGTGCAAATTACATGCCAGTATGGCAGATGAACAAAGTCATGAGCCAGGAGCTTGGTGGTTCCGATTGGAAAGAGCGCCACTTTGCTCAATTTGATGACATTCCCTTCGCCAGTGCTTCCATCGGACAGGTACACTCGGCTACGCTTCGCGATGACTTTTCTGACCCAGACATGGCGGGAAAGAGAGTGGCAGTCAAAGTTCAGTTCCCAGGCGTACAAGACTCCATCGACTCGGATCTTTCGTATCTTCGTTGGCTAGTCTCAGCGTCCGCTTTGCTTCCCAAAGGTCTATTCTTGGAAAACACGCTGAGAGTGTTGGGGCAAGAACTCAAAGAGGAATGCGACTATCTGAGAGAAGCCGAAATGGGCCGCAAATTCCGTCACGTTCTGCGCAACTCGACCGAGTTCGAGGTGCCCAAGGTCGTCGATACACTATCCACGAGCAATGTCCTCACCACCGAAATGATGATGGGTCGTCCTCTCAGCATGGCATCGCGCTATTCGCAAAAGACTCGGGATCGCATTGCCCAATCCATCCTCAACTTGGCCATGTCTGAACTCTTCCGATATCGTCTAATGCAGACGGATCCAAATTGGTCCAACTTCTTGTACAATGAGCGTGACGGTAAGATCCAGCTCATCGATTTCGGTGCTACCCGCGAATACGAAAAGAGCTTTATGGACAATTGGCTCAGGATGCTGCAAGCCGCCGTCCGTGGCGATCGTCGCGAATGTATCGAATGGAGCCGCAAAGTGGGCTACCTTACTGGTCAAGAAAGCGACGCGATGGAGCAGGCTCACGTCGAGTCCATGATAGCTCTTGGAGAGCCTTTCCGACAAGGTGCGCCAGATCCCTTTCCCTTTGAATCTCAGACAATTACGGATCGAGTCAAGGCTCAAATACCGCTCATGCTGAGAGAAAGGTTGACGCCACCTCCTCAGGAGACTTACAGTCTCAACCGAAAGCTGAGCGGAGCGTTCTTGTTGTGCGCACGTCTCAAAGCTCATGTTCGATGTCGTACCATGTTCAAGCAAATAGAAGACGAGTACGTGTTTGGCCCTGATCCTACACCCCAGCCTGCGACTGGGCTCGGTAAAGGACCGTCGCGCGAGCAACGCCGTCAACTGCATCACGACGCTACGATGTACCGGGATCGAAGACACGGCATCAACCTCGACGATCGCTTCCCACGCAGCAAGCTCGTCGTCGGCGCTGACAAGAGTGATCCGCACACCGTAGAGTCGCTTGGACCAACACCCACTGCAGCGCCGTCCATCGCGGAAGAGACGCCTGCAAATGCCTTCGTCAGCGAAGGCGCTACTGTCAAGCTACTACGCAAGGAAATCCCGGCCGAAATGTCTTCGTCCACGGCAGAGTCACCCATCTCGGCCCGTGAAGAGAGTGCCAGCGTGCCAATCACTGCCACAGCTTCGATGGGACCGACGGTGATTCGCGGTATTGTCATACCACTCAAGCCTCCGCCCCCGGGACCAGAGGAGTGTTGCATGTCAGGCTGTGCCCACTGCACGTACGACATCTATGCCGAAGATCTGGAGGATTTCCACTCGCGACTTTCGAGTGTACGCGCCCAACTGACTGATCTCTCACCTCCAGTCTCCATGGACGAGTGGCGGCAAGATCTACTTGGTGACTATCCAGACCTCAGGGCCAGAGATCAAAGCAAAGGAAGTGCTGCTGAGCGAGCACAAAAAGAAGTTGATCGCGTCATTGGAGATCTGGATCCTACGATGAAGGCCTTTCTCCAGATGGAACGCAAGCTGAAAGCGAAAGACCGCGAAAGACAGCAAGGAAACCACGCAATTGCATAGATCGCACAGTCACCAAAGACAACAATTCGCAAAGATAGAAACCGGAGTGTGTTGGCTCAGCAGCAAATGTGTGTCGCAAAAGAACAAGTGTGTGACGTAGCTACTACGGGTATCGAAGGTTTGGCTTTGTCCTGGACGTTGAGGAAGCTGGTATTATCGGGTCGATGCCCGTGGAGGTGAGGGAGAAGGTTTGCTTTCGAGCATACGCTTACGCCTTCAAGGTACTTTTTGGGCTGTCAGAGCTGGGTGCGGAACCTTGGAGCGAGCCTCGATAGGGTTTTGGCGTCTGTCAACAAACAAGGCTTACGTTTCCGCTTTGGTTCCGCTCGCGAAGCTACTACGACACCGACAGCGCCAAGCTGAGTGACAACACGAGAGATGCGCGAGGAAGTGTGTACCGAAGCCGAAAGAGTCATGAGCCATGCGTCGATGAGTCACTCTTGTACAATGCTGGCAGCGATGTATGACTCGTGGGCGCTGTCGGACACCGACTAGCTGCGCCACGGTACGCCATCGTGGACACGATTTGGATCAGGGTCCACCACCAAGCTAGAACGGCGAAAATGAATTTCCGGGCGACACCTGTCAACCTTGAGTTGTCCGTCATCTATCGCGTTGTCGCACAGCCTTCTTCCTACGGCGAGCCCTATCGTGCAATCTCTTTATAAAAGGGGGACACGTTTCGCCCCGGTTGTTGCGCGCATCTGCGGCACAGAATGGCCACTCAAACCAATGATCGAAAACGCCGACCAGTCAGCCATGGTCGTCAGAAGATGCAGTCAGCGCCCACAGACGATCATGACGCTCTCTTGCGCAGGCTGCGGAAGCGTCACGTCAGCGCAGGCCCTCATTCCGCATACCATAAGCTGACTGCTCTTCACTGGATCCGTACTACCTTCAGCGACATCTACTACTACTGTTTTGTCTGGTTCCCCACGCTGTCCTTCGAGACTTTTGCGAGTTTGCCAGGTCTCCTTCTGGACCCGATCGGGTTCGGGTCCGCTCTTGTCTTTCTGGTGGGCAGCGCGTTCATCCTTTTCCTTATCTTGGTGTTCAGCGCGGTATGGAGGCTTCCGCTGGTACAAAGTATATGGCGCCCTTATTCCCAGCGCAAAGACGTCGGACTAGGCAACATTGTCTATCCACAGATCTTTGATTTCCAAGCATCCCCCATCAACAGACAGATCCGCGATGCTGCTTTCTCCGCTATGTCGAGTCCCGAGGGCTCAAGCTCAACGGCAGAAGAGCGGGTGTTTGACCTTGAAGTGTCGAAGATGTTGCTGATACTAGCCGCTCTAGTGTACGAGAGGGATGCGATCAAAGTAAACGAAGCAGCCAAACGTCGGGCTCAATCAGCCCAAGCGCACAACAATCTGCTTGGCGAGTACGACGAGCTGACCGAAGCAGGCTTGCAGATCGACTCGCTCTTCGAACAGGCAGATCACAAGATCACTCGAGTCGCTAATGACTGGGGCCTCAAGTACAGCACGATTTCAGAACTAGCCACCGACACTTCTCCTCTGTGCGGTGCCTTCTGGAATCCCAAGTACAACTTTCTCATTATAGCTTTCAAAGGTACAAACCCAGTCGAGTTCAAGGAGTGGGCCATTGACTTTACTTTCAACTATACCGATGGTCGAGCTTGGCTCCCTGGTTTCACCAAGGTACATTCGGGTTTCTACAATCAGATCTTTCCGCAAAAGCTCAGTGAGGCTACTGAACCATTCCCTTATACCGAGATTCGCACTACCATTGCCGATATTTCCGAGCAGATTCGCGCGACTTCTGGTAGTCAACACATAAACCTGTATGTCACAGGTCACAGTCTGGGTGCAGCGCTGGCATCTCTTTTTTATTCGAGAGCTCTGATGTCTCCCAAAGACTTTGGCTCAACCTCCCATGGCGCCGACCAGATCCGTGTGCGAGACGCGTACTGTTTCGGAACGCCGATTGTCGGGGACCCGGACTGCGTCTCTGCCTTCAACCAGGCTTGTCATGATCAGAATCTTGATCATCCGCAAACACTTTGGCGGATTACAAACAAACGTGATGCCGTTGCGACATTGCTACCTGAAGCAGGCGATTACAACGTCCTCAAACACATCAGTCCAACCAGTCAGCTGCACTTTGCTCACATTGGTCAGGAAATGCAGCTGGTCAAGGACGACCACGGAGGCATCAAAGTCTATAACGGGCCTGGCACACTCTTGCCGGCGATGAGCACCGTATCAGTTGTCTCGCATCTGGCAAAAGATAGGACCGGACCCAGTGTCAAGCTCCCAACCTACTTTAGACTGCTCGAGTATATCCCGCTTATCCGCAGAGCTGCCGCTCACGCTCCCTCATCCTACTGGGCATCCCTCACAAAAGTTCACCAGGAGCACAACGTCGAGTATCGCAGCTTTCATTGACTATTACAACTTTCTGGTATACAGGATTACTCTATCCCATAGTTTATATAGTAGATTCTTCTCCCTTCTTGCTTTATCGAACTCATATGTAGAAGCTATGCTTTAATTGCTCAGTACCATGTCAATCGATTGGAAGAATCATTTGGTATTTGCAGAATTACGCATGGTAATCGAGTCAACAGCTCTACTCGGATTCGTTGTCCGACTGCTCCTTGTTGGGATTGAGAGCGTACTTCGACATAGATCGAAGTTTTGGTCCAAACTTGTAGAGCACCAAGGGGATAGGACCCATGACAATGGAAATGCAGCCGATCAACGTGCAACCCCATGCTACTGGGAACCCGGATGGACCATTGGCTTGCAGGTTGGTGTAAAGCGCTTTAGCACCCAGTGGCAAGAAGGCACCGATCATCGCACGGAAGAAGTCATTTCCCGCGTACACACTGGCAATGTACTCTGGATACGTATCACCAAGGTAAGCAAGCCCGGATTGGAAGAGTAAGAAGGTTCCGATGGAGAAGAAACTTGACAAGATGATGGGGACGATCCAGTGAATGCTGGCGTTCGCCGTCCAGCCAAACCCGAACAGACAGATGGGAATAGCCCAAGCGCCGAGAATGGCTGGTTCGAGCCACTTTTCGGGTGCTACGTTGCCCTTCTTTCTGTCAAAGAGTGGTTCGTACGAGTATTTGTGCCAGTAGTAGAAGGGGATATACACGAGTAAGGCGCCAATGAAGATGCCCATGAATGCGAGGCCTTGTTCTCCCAAGTTGAAGCCGTAGGTCTGGACAAAGACGATCGGAAAGGCCTCGAACCAGAGGTACAGGATTCCGTAGACCAGTCCGATGTGAAGATTGATACCTAGAACAATTGGCTGCGTGAAGGACAGCACGAACGGTCTGACAAAGGTCATCAAAGCAAGTTCCTTGCCAGTAAGGGTGGCAGAAAACATTTCGCCCTTCGTCTTCAGATGAGGGTTGCCGGTGACCTTGCGCAGACGAGCGGCACGACGGTACAGAATGTTGGCGGATGACGTTTCGGGCAGTGTAAGAACCAGAAGGAGGAAAGAGAAACCGGACAGCATGAGCAAAGGCCAAATGGTCCATCTCCAGCCTTCGAGTCCGTAAGACTGCGCTGCAAAGCCGCCAATGAGCGGACCCAGGACTGGACCACAAACGGCGCTGAGACCCCACACGCCGATAGCCAAAGGTCGCTTGCGTGCGCTGTAGATATCTCCGATACTTGCTCCGCCGGTTGCAAGCGGGGGAGACCCGAAGAGACCTGCAAGGAATCGCAGCACCAAGAAGCCCGCGATGTTTTGGACCAAGGCGGTGGGAACCTGGAGGATGACGAAGATGAATAGAGTACCCAGATACGGCATCGTTCGTCCAATGGCCGGGATCTCGGACATGGAAGATAGACCAATCATTGGTCCGATACCGTAGCCTAGCACGAACAGGGTAAGACCGAAAGTGGCCGTGATCTGACTGACCTGGAAGTAGGCCATAATAGACTCGATGCCAGGCGTGTAAATGGCCGAGCCCATGTAGACGGACAAGGTCAAGAGGCAGAGCAAGAATGTGACAAACACCTTTCGACCCATGTTCCAGTTCTGAGGGTTGTCAGGGTCATTGGGTCCGTTCCAATCGACGAGATATGGGTCGCTGTCGTCTTCCATGTCGGTCGGAGGCTTTTCGAGGTTGTCGTCAGATTGGCTCTTCTCCTTTGTTGTTGCCTGCGCAGAAGATGGCTCGGCAGCGGTTTGCTCGGACAGAGATGATGTCTGAGACCTGGGTTGAGGCTTCTGAGCTTGCTGGGTCTTGTACCCAGGCATGTACTGGGCAGGGGGCACGAAGTCTGGGCGTTCCTCTGGATATGGTAGCCACTTTCCCTTGCTCATGCGGTTAACCATGACAGCAATGAAAGTGTCCTGATACCAAGGAAGGTTATAGGGTCGAGCATCCTGTGCTGAAGGACGCTCGAGTGGCTTGTCGCCAACATTGGGTTGGTGGTGTAAGGATGAACGGGCAGTCATTGCGTAGGCTGTAGGGAAGTTGTGGACGTCAATTGGAGTTCAACGAGCTAGAGACGTCTTATAATAGTGAACTCAGCAGGTCCCAGATTGGGGATGACCCAGATCCGTCATCATTGAAGGTATCACTACCGACCGAGCATTGTCAAAACCCGCGGTAACGGCTTCGCGTCTTGGCAAAGAATGATTGACTAAGCTGTCATTCGGGATAAGACGCGGATGTGGGCCCGTAGGCCCACGCAAAATTTCCGATCTGTAGAGAAGGCTGCTGCATGAATCTCAACAGATCTGCCAGGGCCAGAATCTCGAATGACGTTGACGCTTTGCTTTCTCGCCCTGCGCGGACAATGAGCTAAAATCGATTTGATGATGTAATTCGAGACTTTCTCGCATGCGAATTCCTGACAGCTGAACACTGCCGCGGACCGCGGACGCTTTTCGAAATCTCAACGGCGACTCTTTCCACGACGCGTGACCGAGACAAACATCACATAGCCAGAACCGTCGATTTGGATTATAGGATGAAGTCAGATTGAATCTTTGAGCGGAACAAATGTGAGGGGACGTGGTGAGCAGTTAGAGTCTTGAAGCTCCTCTGCGTTGGGTGCAAACACAATCGTCAGTGCCAATTTTCCAGACTTGCTCGATAAGAGGCATGCAAAAGATCTTACCTACGCTTGGTCCTTCTGGGCCATGAAGCAGAGCAGGTCAAGGCATCGGTTGGAGTAGCCCCATTCGTTGTCGTACCAGGAGACGAGCTTAACGAAGTTGTTGTTGAGCGAGATGCCGGCAGCAGCGTCAAAGATAGACGAGTGAGGGTTGCCGACAAAGTCCTGCGAGACCACAGCGTCCTCGGTGTAAGCAAGGATGCCCTTGAGCTCGTTCTCAGAAGCCCGCTTGAGCTCAGCCTTGATCTCGTCGTACGAAGCACCCTTCTCCAGTCGGGCCGTAAGGTCGACGACAGAGACGTTGGTGGTTGGCACTCGGAAAGCCATGCCGGTCAGCTTGCCGTTGAGCGAAGGGATGACTTTGCCGACAGCCTTGGCAGCACCAGTGCTCGATGGGATGATGTTGGCGCTGGCAGCTCGGCCACCTCGCCAGTCCTTGGCGGAGGGACCGTCGACGGTCTTCTGAGTGGCAGTGGTAGCGTGAACAGTGGTCATGAGAGCCTCGACAATTCCGAACTTGTCGTGAATGACCTTGGCAAGGGGAGCGAGGCAGTTCGTAGTGCAAGAAGCGTTCGAAACAATCTCGGCCTTGGGGTCGTAGCTGTCAAGGTTGACACCGCAAACGTACATGGGCGCATCGGCCGAGGGGGCCGAGATGACAACCTTCTTGGCACCACCCTTAATGTGGGCGTTTGCCTTGTCAATAGTGGTGAAAACACCGGTGGACTCGACAACGTAGTGAGCGCCAGACTTGCCCCAGGGGATGTTGGAGGGGTCACGCTCGGCAAAGACCTGGATAGACTTGCCGTTAACAATCAGGTTGCCATCCTTGGTCGAGACCTCGCCCTGGAAAACACCGTGAGTGGAGTCGTACTTGAGCATGTAGACCATGTACTCGAGGTCAATGAAGGGGTCGTTGATGGCGACAACGTTGGCGACATTGTGCACAACCGAGTTTCGGAAGACGATTCGTCCAATTCGACCGAAGCTAAGAAAAGAGTGACAGTCAGTCTCGTGTATTCGAGTATATTTGGACCTGGACTACCTTTCAGCAACTTACCCGTTGATACCGATGTTAACTTGAGACATGTTGATGGTGTTCTGTGTGAGAATACGAAGACGTGATGGAGAGAAGAGAAGGGTTCGGAAGAAGCGGGAGCACTTTTATCGAATGCGCAGGCGGAAGATCAGCTTATTGAGCATCAGCATCATGTCGCCAGGTGCACGGACACAACAAATAATCGATCTTCCGCCTTGTTCGATACAAATTCAATTCATTCCTCACTACAGACAGTACAGATTGACTTCAATTGTTAATCCGTTATTGTAGTAACATCTTATCAACTGTAATCAGCTGCGCACAAGTCTGGCAATACGGCATTTTTTTTGTTGGGCCAGAGAGTGACTCTTCTGTCTCGAATGCTACAGTGCCTATAGAGGACAGCGGAAACTTGTACACATGGTGTAGAAGCGGGAGCAGGGAAAAGGATCTTTCCGAAGGTTCAGGTGTGGAGAAGTGCAAGCCGCACACTTCCGGGGGGAGCGGTCGAGCTGGTGAGCGCGCTAAGTATGTGGATCGGGTGAATCGGAATGGCGAGCGGGAAAAGACGGCTTTGAGCCTTTGACGAATTTTCGCAAAATCGGCAGATCGGGACAGAGATCAGTGAGATCACAGACAGTCTAGGTGCGGGGTTAGCCGCTTGGTGCGCTTCGTGCGGCAACCTGGCATTAATGTTGCCCGCCCCGTGACATTTATGACACTGTGCGTGCATTGGCTCGTACTTCATTTAGCGGGGTCCCGTGATCGTGCGGGGCTGGTCCGAGCTTGAGCATATGTATCCCCGTCGTGGTAGAAGCTGAGGCATATATATCAGAACCCCCATACCAGTTCGTCTCAGATCTCAGCCGTTTACCATGTCTTACAAGCTGGACGACGAGTTTGCTCAGGTCGCTGGACCTTTGCTCCAGCATCTAGCTACGACAACTACCCCACCTCTGGTGCACGACATTGAGTCTCGCAGGAAGAATCTATCGGGACTGGTTGCGCTAGCAGCGAGCAAGATCGCCAATCCTGCTGATACAGAGCAGACAAAGCACCAGGTCAAGACTCGTGACGGTGCTTCGATCGATGTGTATCAGGTGACCAAAAAAGGAGGCGGAACCAAAGGCCCAGGCGTACTCTACCTCCACGGCGGCGGCATGATCGCTCTCTCTGCTTCCGAGTATTTGCCCTTTGTGAGTCTTTATGTACAGCACACAGGCGTTCCCTTCTTCGTACCCGACTACCGTCTGGCACCTCCGCGCAAGGATGAAGACATAATCCACGACTGCTATGATGCTCTCGAGTGGCTCCGATCCGGAGCCGAAAACTTTGGTATCGACAAGAAGCGAATCGCGATCATGGGCGACTCCGCTGGCGGAGGCTTGGCAGCTGGCATCGCTCTGCGAGCTCGCGACCAAGGCCTCTCGCCGCCTCTGGTCAAACAGATCCTCATCTATCCCATGTTGGACGACCGCAACCTGGAGGCAAATGCTTCGCTTGTTCCATTTGCCACGTGGACATACGATGACAACATTACCGCCTGGAACGCGCTGCTGGGCGACAAGGCGGGAAAGGCTGATGCCAAGATCTCACCATACTGCGCTCCAATTCGAGCCACGTCTCTTAAAGGTCTGCCACCGACCTACATGGATTGCGGTGAACTCGATATTTTCATTGACGAAGACAAGGAGTACGCCGAGAGACTGCAGCGAGCTGGCGTTGAAGTCGAGTTGGGTCTGTACAGCGGTCTTCCCCATGCTTGGGAGCTTTTTGGCGGGCAAGAGACGTCCAAGGGCAAGCAGATCTCGGCCGCCCGCATGGCGTTCATCTCTAGCTTCTAACTTTGTGGTGTGTAGCTCGAAATGTTATTTTTGGCCCCTGATTCTCGCTCCGAGTGACGTGCCGAAAAATAAAGCGTTTCACAAAAGTTGGAAAACGCCGCATCGTAAACATGGCACAAAATCATGCCATTGACACACACCTCCGCTGAGACAGACATTGAGTGCGCACTACGTCGTACCGGTATCCACTCTACCACCATCTACCACATCTCGAACATACTGATCTCGCGATGGGAAACATGAGCTCCATGATCAACACGGACCCGCGCAAGGTCCATCGAAGTCTGTGTGGCTTACGGTACGACAACAAATTCGCATTTGGTAAAGCTTCACCCGGTGGCATCACGACCACTTGCTTTAACGATGTCGTTCTGGAACCTCTTGCAACATGGATTCTATTGGCCATTCTGTTGCCAATTTTGGCGGTAGTTCTAATGCGGTCCAGATCGCAAAAGTCGGGAGTTGCGCTTATGCGATATCGCCGAACTCATCAGCGGTGGTCCAGAGTGCTAGTGGTGCTCAACATCATTTATCTGCTTCTGCTCCTCGCATCTCTTCTCATGAGTAAGTCTAGAAAAGGACGGCTGAATTTCGCTACACGTACTAACGGCTCTGACTTGCTTCCACAGACATTCTGCAAATTGTGCGTCTGGCCCTAGCGAATCGAGGAGTCGGGCTGCTTCCGTTCAATCTCGTGGGCATCCTGATCATTCTAGTTCTGGTGCATTTCCGCTCGACCGCACCTCGCGCAGTCAGCTTTACGTGCCTAGCCTTTTGGTCCTGCCTGCTCACGTTTACTGCTGTCTCCGAGGCTGGCTTCAGCAAACTGAAAGGCGTCGAAGATCGCCTGGGTACCGAGTACCTACTCAGCGACGAGGCGTTGGATGTTGGAGTTCAGATTGGCCTTTACGGCATCTTTTGGCTCGTTGAAGCCACCCGTCTTGCCTTGTCTTTCAGTGGCCGAGGCACAGGCTCAAACAGCATCGATGATACAGACGATTTGCGTCACAAGACCACCCTAGACGCATAATAGTACAGATACCATCGAAGCTAATCCTTCTGATACCCGTTCTTACTCTATCATCGCTGGCTTGTGTAGACTTGATGAGGAACCTTCACGCACGTTGAATTGATGAGGCATTTTGTGGCACACGATTAAAGCTGGCTTTTTCAGCAGAATTCGGTGTTGTTCTCCACATTGTTCTGTAGCTGTGCAACAACCACCACATCTCACAGAAAGTCGGATGTTGACAGAGTCAAAGAACGAAAGCGCATCGGCCAAAGTGCCGCTAGGATTACCAGCGCCCTCAGATGCACCGTCAGGCCAAGATGCGAACCAGACCATCAAACTTGATCATCTGGGCCCTATGATTGTCAACTCGAACGGCACCATTTCGCGTATCTCAAATTGGTCGCAACTAACTCAACTTGAGAAAGATCGCTCTCTCAGACTCCTTGCCAAGCGCAACAACGTGAGGATGGAAGATCTTCGTCAACAAGACAAAACAGATGCTACGGAGTAAAGCATGTGCGTCTCTCAGCGTCTTGTCCCACAATCACACTTGTATAGAATCGAGGGTCAAGCTAATGCCATTGTTCTGTCTAATGCTCTGACACCTCTATGCCTGAAGATTTTTTGCCGATGACTATGCAGCAGCGAATCAGGCCTTGGTCTCCACCCCGACTCCACCTTGCCACTATGTCTGCAAACTGGCTTAAAGTGAAGCGCATCAGTGCACCACCCCCGCGCCAGCCCTCCTCCCCAGAGCCAAAGTGCTTCAGGAAACGGGCAAAGCCAGGAAAGACGTCTTGCGTTATGTCGATGATCTTGATCCCGTCTCTATGCATCCCGCCAGCCTTTGCGAGTTCATCCGTATATCGATCGACTGACCAGAATCTGTCCACTGGTACCGACAGCAGCAAGCAATTGAGTCGATGTTGTAGCCAAGCTTTCATACCTGGTGCCCTTGTAGGCCACGAAGGTGTTCGGCTAATAGCCTCGTCTTTTGGAGGAGGAGGCCAACTGGACAATAAGTCCACTACAGCAATCACCCCGCCAGGCTTCAACCTACGCGAAGCTAGTCGAATAAAGTCAGTGCGCGAGCGAAAGTGATAGGCGCAATCGAGCGCTAGCACGACATCGTACTGCGTCTTGTCGTTCCTGCTTTCCGTTCGGTGGAGCCACTCGTTGACTTCTTCAGCCCAGACCTTGATGTTGCCGTTCGCCTGTGCACTTGTCTCCAGTCTCGCAGCGGCAAACTGTGCCTGTGCCTTTAGACTTGTAACGGCGTGAAGCACAGATGGCTCGAACTTTTCTTGAAGTAAAAGCATGGAATCCCCTAATCCGCACCCGATGTCGAGGATATTGGCTCCTTCCGCAATTCCAGCCTGCTCGTACAGCATTTCTGCCAGGGCACGGCAAGCGGTCGGTAAGTCCAGCTCGGAGTCGGGAAGGTGAAGTTGACTGGTCCAGTGACCCATGTTCATCCAGGCAGTCTTGGGTCTTTGAGCGTTGAGAGCAAGAGTGGACAGCTTTTCGTAGGATTCACTGCCCCCTGTTATCACTCCGGACATGATAGCGCATAGAAAAAGCGCGCAGACGAAACCAGCCAATAGACCACCTTCGAACGTGTGCGCGGAAGCAGCAAGATAGAAGGCGATTTGACGGAGTCCGACAGCAGGGTTCTTAGCCAGCGCTGCAAAGTGCAAGAGCTTCCGCCTTTCATCATGAGCAGTTGCTACGCCATCGTACACGACCTTGCCGGCTATGATGGTAGCATCGACGTGAGCGTTTCTTAGCATCAGTGGAGTGACCTTGTTCTCATCGAGAATGTTTCGGTCAAGCAGAGTCAAATCAGCTCTCTTGCCTTTCGAGATTGATCCAGAGAGATGCTCTTCGAATTGGGCAAATGAGACGTCCAGAGTAAAGCCTTTCAGCGCTTGTCGTCGACTCAGTCGTTCCATGGGATACCATCCTTCATGGCCATGGGGTGAATCTCCCTTTGGATCCAGCCTTGTGATTGCCGAGTATATTCCGTACAGTGGGTCAGGCAACTCTACGGGAAAATCTGACCCAAGCGCCAGACTAGCATTTTGCTGCAATAAAGAGCTCCAGGCATAAGCGCCATGTGCAGCCCGCTCCTTGCCGATTCGAGATTCAACATAGCCCATGTCTGACGTGCAGTGAGTGGGCTGCATCGACGCAATCACACCGAGTCTAGCAAAGCGGCCAAGATCTGCTGGCTTGATAAGCTGAGCGTGCTCTACCCGGGGCCGGCGGTCCACAGCATCCTTGTGACTCGCCAAAAATGCTTCGTAGGCGTCCAAAGTCAGCGTGTTGGCTCGGTCTCCAATTGCATGCGTGCAGACTTGCCAATCCCTGTCCAGCCAATAGGCGACCAGCGGTTTGAGCTCGTCTTCGTCAATGAGAAGCAATCCTCTTTCACCAGGCTTGTCGGAATATTCTTCCCACATAGCTGAGCCCCATGACCCTAGCGCTCCATCCTTGAATAGCTTGACTGCCCGAAGGGTAAATTTGCTGTTGACATCCTTCGCCCGGTACTGCTTGACTTTGTCTGCACATTTCCGATTGGTTGGGGGACAAGCAAGCATGGAGTAAATTCGGAACGGAAGCTGGCCTTCCTGATCGAGCTTTTGATAAAATGAGACAGCTGCCGGATCAGTGGCTGCATCACCCACAGCAGTGATCCCAGCTTTCAAGAGGCCTTCCGCTGCACTGTCGAGAAATGTCTGCCGCTGTACAACCGTCCACTTTGGCATGACTTGATAAGCCAGATTCATGGCGTTATCGATCAAGACACCTGTCGGACTGTGTTTTCCGTCTCGCAGAATAAGTCCACCGTGTATCGTGTGGTCATCCTGAGGATCTTCTGGGAATCCATTAGCATCCTTGACAACCAAGGCGAGCGCCGGTTCGGACAACCACAAAGCATGGACATCAATTCGACGAAGTGCTATCGGCAGATGCCGCAGAACGGGTGATTTCGAGAGATCTGCGGCAGTGGGAAAGACTGGTGGATTCCATCTGGTCTGATCCCAGCCAAGACCTTCTAGCCAGACCTTGTTGTCGGTCCTCTTTGGTGCTGCAGGAAACAGCTCCGGATGTGCGGAGACATGTGCCTCGAGTCGTCGAATAATTTCTTCAACAGAGTCGGCACCGACAAGATCAGCCACCGATCTCGACCATCCGTAATCTAGGATGTGGCCATGTGCGTCTTGGAACCCAGGAAATAGCGTTTGCCCCGGCCGTAAGCGACGTACGTCACAATGTTGTGTGTGAATAGCGGAAGGATGGTCACCATGAGCTCGGCCCTTCTTCAGTCGCGCCGCTTTGTAGCTATGGGGACCTCGTTTCGGTGGCGTATGTCGCTTCGGTGGAGGCTTATGGCCTTTATGCAATTTGCAGTTCCGCTCCAAGACACCCGTCTCCGAGCCAACATCGGCAATGACCCCATCCTGAACGGCTATGCACTGAGAAAAGCCACCTGTCGAGCCAACAGTATCTTCATCACCTGTGTAGATGGACCCGGCCGCCTCTGAAAAGCTCAAATGCAGTGATGCATGAGTCGGAGGGGAGCAGAGGATGTAGCGTGACGGTAAGTGTCGAAGCTGCGACTTGTGAAGAGGGATCGGTCTTCCAAGCTTCGCACCCGACTCGGAGAACAACACGCTGGCTATGAGAGCCGATATACCTAGCACGATCGCCGTCACGAGAGGAAGCGTCGATCCGAGCTGCTTTTTGGCGCCGGGGCTTGGTTGCAGCACACGACCACGCGGCTGTTCCATCGCGAGCATGCAAGGTCAAGCTCAAGCAACAGCCGTCGAAGAGTGCGAAGCTGTCGGACTTTGATCAAATTGATCAAAATATCAAAATGTTAATTTGGGCATTGTGTTAGACCTCGATTTCGTAACTTCGGATTTCGGAAGTTGGAAGCGTGGAGGTGATCGAGTACGCGTGTCTCTCGTGCAAAGAGCAACACCAAGACTGCGTTCGCCTCCAACCTCAACTCTGTCGACCTTTTCAGAGCGCAACGATGGCAAGCACAGGCATGGAGATCGATGCGGACGAGACATACCTCGATGACGCTGGATCTGCATCATCAACACCGTCGGCTTTGCGCTCTTTTTACCCCAGATTCAAGAGCCTCTACGAGAAGAAGTTGTGGTATCAGCTTACGTTGACGGTCGAGCAGTTCCTTAATCATCCCGACTCTCAGCAGCCACCCATTCAGATTGATCTCTACGACAAGCTTGTCCGACGTTTCAGTTCCAAGATCAACCAACTTCAGCTTGCAGGCATTGGCGTCAAAGTAGCAAGACAGTACGCTGATGCGACTAAAGCCCTTCCCTTTCTAGAGGATTTGGCCATCAAGGTCAACTCACCAGAGTCGCAGGATGCTTACGTATACTCTGTCATGGAAGCTGCCCATTTCAAATTGCTACTCGGAGACACAGAAGGTACCAAGACAGCGATGGACAACTGTGGCAAGATCTTAGACACCTTTGACTCTGTAGAGACAGCAGTACATGCAAGCTTCTACCGCGTCTCGGGCGACTATTACAAGGCAAAGGCCGAGTATGCCAATTACTACAAGAACTCGCTGCTGTACCTTGCATGTGTCAATGTCGAAACAGATCTGACTGAAGCAGATCTTATTCAACGAGCTCACGATCTGAGCATCTCAGCTCTACTGGGCGACACCATCTATAACTTTGGCGAACTACTGCTACATCCTATCCTTGTCTCTCTCGGTCAAAGTCCACACGCGTGGCTTTCCGACATGCTATTTGCATTCAACGCTGGCGACATTGGGCGCTTTGAAGCGCTTGCCCCACATTTGCCCAAGGAGCCCATCATTTCAGAAAACCTTCCCTTCTTGCGACAGAAAATATGCCTAATGGCACTGATCGAAAGCGTCTTCCGACGAGCGGCAGATGACCGAACAATTCCTTTCGATGCTATCGCGTCTGAAACCAAGCTGCCTGTTGACGAGGTGGAGCACCTGGTGATGAAAGCGCTAAGTCTCAAGCTCATCAAGGGCAGCCTCGATCAAGTTTCGCAAATGGCTCGAATCACCTGGGTGCAGCCGAGAGTTCTGGATCGCAGACAGATTGAGGCATTGCAGGCGAGGCTCAACACATGGTGTCAAAAGGTAGAGCAAGTCTCAGAATTCGTCAAGACCCAGACACGTAAGTCGTCACTGCCTCGCCACAGGAAAGCAGAACAAGGAGCTGACACCTCTTACCCAACAGCTGAGCTGTTCATCTCGGCATGAATTTCAAAACCCGTCTACCCTGCGCAGCACCTTTTGAATGCATATGACTACCAAATGGTATTACTAGTAGCCGGACTCTGGACGAGATGAGGCCAAACGAAGAAGCAAAGAGGCGATGCAGGTAACAATGAGAACTATGGACCCGGAGAAGAGTGACTATGCGTAGGACGACGAAAGGCTGTAGCGCCAAAGAAAGCAAGAGGTGAGAGGCAGAGAACATCTAGAGAACAACGCACTTGCAGGAGCCTGCGTCGTTACTGCCCTTCTCCCTCAATTTGCTGTGAGATGTAGCGCCTGCGGATGGAGCGCCGTTGCTACGGACCAGCATGGCTGCGCGTGTGGCCGCTTCAAAGACGGCATCCACACCCTGGTTTTTGAGAGCCGAGCATTCGGAATAGGATCTTGCTCCGATCTGTGCGGCAACTTGCTTAGCCTGTTGTCGTTCAACGAATTGACCTTGGATTGGCCTGCCTTTAGCAATAGCATCTTCGCGCAGATCTTTTTTGCAGCCGACGAGCAAGACGGGAACAGAGGGACCGCATATTTGGCGCACTTCCTCCATCCACTTGACTTGGACATTTTCCAGGGAATCTGGAGTGTCGATGGCGAATGCAATCAAGATGACATGTGCTTGTGAGTAAGACAGTGGTCGCAAGCGCTCATACTCTTCTTGTCCGGCGGTGTCCCAGAGCGCCAGCTGTACGGCTTTGCCGTCTAAACGGATCTCCGCAACATAGTTTTCGAAGATGGTAGGTTCGTATTCTTGCGGGAATTCGCCCATGGCGAAGACGCAGAGAAGACTCGTCTTACCGCAGGCACCATCGCCGACGATGACGAGTTTTCTCTTGATGGGAGCGGGGGTCATGACTGTCGTGTTCGCAATGCAACAAGGTCTGATCGTTAGGTGAGCCTTGGAAGAGGGGCCGGGATGCGCATTTGAAGGTTTAGCAGGCAAGAAGGAAGCAGCATGTCCACGCTGTGCAGGCGGTGTTGCTCAGCCTCACGCTTCGCCTGCCACTGAAACGCACATTTCATCAGAAATCGAATCCAAAAAATCATCCGATGCGGTGCCGGCAGACACGCGGCTCGAGCGCATCGCCCCGATCCTGAACTCAGATGAACAGATTTACAGACACGAGATCCAAATTACCCGCACGAGTCAGGTTGCCCGCTCGTCTGACTCTTGTCCTTTTTTTACGCTCGTGGCTGCATCCACTTCGCTTTCCAATTTTTTTGGTGGACAGCCGGCTGAGAATTTTGCAGCTGGGCCCTGCTCGGTTCTTCCTGAAACTTTTCGTAAGCTCCACTCTTTGTACGTCCTACCATCCCGACGTCGACACCATGATTGCAAGACGGGCTGCGATCGCCCGCAGGTCGCAACCGTTTGTCGCGGCCAGATGGACGCCTGCACACTACTCAACGACTGCGGTGGCGAGGCAGGCAAGCCCTGTGGCTGAGCCGCACCACCAAGAACCCGAGCCTTCCACATCGACAGCTTCCGCCTCATCACCGCCCCTCTCTCCCAAGTCCCAAGCATCGTCACGATCGGACAACAAGGGCCGTTTTCTGGCCCTTGCATATGCATCTGGTTCTCCTCTCACAAAATTACCCACGCCACTGCCTTCTGATGCTGCTAAACGTTCAGCTATGCTTCGTGCATATCTTCAGAAGCCCGAGCAATCAAGCAGCAATCCGGCCACTTCTGGTGATGGTATGACAGCTCTGTCATTCGGTCAATTAGCCGGCCTTACCATGTCAGATGCTGATGAAGCTCTCTTTCCCGGCTCTCAGATCAATGAACACATTGGTATTCTCAAAGCATGTTTAGCCACTGGCCTTACCACTCGTGCACACACTCTCTTCACAAACTTGCGGAGTCAATCTGCAGCACGTTTAAAGGAAAAGTCAGAGCTTCGGCGTCGGTTGGCTCAGGGCATTGTCACTGAAAACGATTGGCACCATGATCTCGGTCAATTAGACACGACTGACACCCCTTCGCTCCAGGTTTGGACGTACAACTCCATGTTGCACGCCTACATGCGAAAGGCATACCAAGCAGAGGCAGTCGAAGGCACCCAATCATGGCTGCAGCGAGCCTGGGACCTCTGGAAAGATATGTCCAAGACCATGACCGCAACCTCTGACGATCTGCGCTTCCTGCCTGACCCCGCACCCAATGCTGCGTCTTTTGCTATCATGATGCGAGGTGTGGTTGCTCTACAGAGATCTGGCCGCTATTCATCCAGCGCACCACCGCTTGAAACCCTGCTTCTGGCCGTCGGATCGTCCCCATATGACTTCGACAACATTCTCACATCATCCGCGTTCAACCTCGAATCCGCTGACGACATGGACGTGCAAGGGCCTCTAGGTTCTAAAAGCATTGACGTGTCGACCGAAGGTGAAGTTGGTGCTCAAGTTGTTCTTCACAGCCTTCGCACTGCGGCTGCGAACATTGCGGAAACTACTATCGTCAGCCAACTCGACACAGTGCAAAGCATCCTCGACGGCCGCAAAACACTCTCCTCTCTCAAGCCTGTTGAAAATCTGGACGAGACTGGCTCGCTAAATTTGCCCGATCTACGTCCGGTTTATGCAACTTCAAAACGAGCAAAAGATGGAGAGCTACCGCTGAATTTGACTCTGCTAAAAGACAACATGTCGGTAGTGCAAGAGGCGCGGAAGTTCTTCAAGGATCCCTACGAACGGCAAAAGTGGCTCGAGCACAGCGCACTGGAGACTGCGAGACGCAGACTGCAGCATCACGCAGAAAGGCTGCAAGACCTTGGTTTGCAAGCTACAGGAGCTCTGCAGAGTAAGCACTTGCAAATTTTCATGTGGCAGTGGTACAACAAACTGCAAGTGTCTCTGGAAGAAGACTTGCGGAATCTTAATGAACAGGCCGAGGACAGCTCGTCTGGTAGCGAGCAACACATTTTGCCTTTCCTTCGACTTCTTTCGGCGCCCAAACTTGCCCTCATTACTATCCTTGATGTGATGCGCCAGTCTGGCAGCGGTGGCGTCTCCGACGGCATGAAGACCACCCGAACTCTTTTGTCAGTAGGAAGAGCCATCGAGATGGAGTATCAATCAGAGACGCTCAGAAAGGCCAACTCTACGACACATAGAGCGCAAGACGTTCAGGCGTTGATCCGCAAACGTGGACTTCTCGATTTTGATGCGCGCAAGAAGATGAAGGACATTCAAGAAGAAGGCGACGAGGTAGATTTGCTGTCAACTGTTCCCAAGTGGACTCAGAGCATTCGTGCGAGAGTCGGTGCATATTTGGTTCAGAAACTCATGCGAGTTGCTACGGTCACACGCAGAGCAGTAGACCGAGATGGTGTTCAATGGGAGGAAGAGCAGCCAGCTCTATTCTCCGCATATCAGTATATCGGCGGAAAGAAGCTGGGCGTCATCAAGCTCAATGAAGAGATCGCAAAACGCATGGATAAGGACTCCATTCAGGAGACTTTGCATCCGCGACAATTGCCCATGCTCGTACCGCCGAAGCCCTGGACTTCACACGACGCCGGTGGCTACTATTCAGTCAGACAGAGTGCTATGCGATTCAAAGACAGTGCAGAGCAAGGCATGTATTTCAAAACAGCTTCCGATCGAGGCGAACTGGACGCAGTGCTCGCTGCACTTGATGTGCTAGGTAACACATCATGGATGATTAACAAGCCAATCTTCGACGTCATGACCGAGGTTTGGAACTCTGGCGAGGCCCTCGCCGACATGCCGCCCGTGGAAATGGAGCAACCGGCACCGGAAAGACCAGAGAATTTCGATCACGATCTGCAAGTACGCGCCAATTTCCTTGCAAAAAGTAAGCTGTGGCATCAGCAACGTGCTTCCAACCACGCACAGCGATGCGACGTCAACTACAAGATGGAGATCGCAAGAGCTTACCTCGGGGAACGATTTTATTTCCCGCACAACCTGGATTTCCGAGGTCGAGCTTACCCCATTCCTCCTCATCTCAACCACATTGGCAACGATTTGTGCCGTGGTCTCATGATGTTTGCCGAGTCCAAGCCATTGGGCGCCGTGGGGTTGCGTTGGTTGCGCATCCATCTTGCGAACGTGTTCGGATATGACAAAGCCAGCTTTGCGGAGCGGGAGCGCTTTGCTATTGATCACGAGGCCGATATACGCGACAGTGCAGAGCGCCCGCTTGCTGGTAATCGGTGGTGGCTCAAGGCAGACGACCCGTGGCAATGCCTTGCAGCTTGCAAGGATCTCATGTCTGCTCTGGACCATCCTGAAGGTCCGGAAGCGTACGAGTCTTTCCTGCCAGTCCACCAGGACGGAACCTGCAACGGTCTTCAGCACTACGCTGCCCTCGGAGGCGATTTGGCAGGCGCCAAGCAGGTCAATCTAGCAGGAGGAGATCGACCTGCGGATGTCTATTCGGGTGTGGCCGATTTGGTGATCGAGGTGCTGGAGAAGGAAGCTGACATGGGTGTTGAATTGGCCAAGATGTTGAAGGGCAAGGTCACCAGAAAAGTCGTCAAGCAGACCGTGATGACCACCGTGTATGGTGTTACTTTCATCGGAGCCAAGAACCAGGTACTACGACAGCTTTCTGATCGCGCAGATCTTCCTGCCGAGAGTTTGTTCCACGCAGCCAGCTACTTGGCCAAAATCATCATGTCCTGCATTGGCGATCTATTCTCTGGCGCACAGCATATTCAAGACTGGCTCAGCTTATCGGCAAGGCTGATCTCTAAGTCGATCCCACCCTCCCGGTACCAAGAGGCCGTGGAACCCCACGATGGAAGCAAGATGCCAAAAGGTCGGCGAGCATCATCGAGTGAACAGCCAAAGGCAGCCATGATGAAGGCCAAGCTTATCGAAAAAGAGCAGATGACTTCGGTCATCTGGACGACTGCACTCGGCCTGCCGGTGGTTCAGCCCTATCGCAAGGCAAAGAAGCGTCAGGTCATGACGTCGATGCAGACCGTCTACATCTCGGACCCCACATCCAACACCGAAGTCTCACCAGGCAAGCAGGCGTCCGCTTTCCCGCCCAACTTCATCCACAGTCTTGACGCGACACACATGATCCTCACGGCCCTTGAGTGCCATGCAGCAGGATTGACATTTGCTTCGGTGCACGACTCTTACTGGACCCACGCTTCGGACATTGACACCATGTCTGACATGATCAGAGAAACTTTCATCCGACTTCACACTCAAGACGTTTTGCAAAGACTGCGCGCCGAATTCTTGGATCGGTACGCTGGATACAAGGTTCCCGTTGCATCGCTCAAGAAAGGCAGAAAACCCCCCGCAAACGCTGTGCATGTTCTACCAGAAGACGAGGTCTCACGACTCAAGGGCGAAACCGGTGAAGTTACCATTGAAACCCGTTCACGATCTGCTGAGGATTCGGACGACGTGTCCGAGACTCAGGGCGAGGTATCGGCACCCGAGGCCGACCCAGCCGCTAGCATGATTGAAGGCCAAGACATCGACGCATTGGATCAAACCGTACAGACGAGTCAGAGCAAAAAGACTTCGACTAAGCCAAGCTGGAGAGAGCAGTACAAGGCCAAGTTCGTGGATCTTGCCGATGTCTTGCCTCCCATCCCTGCCAAAGGCTCTTTCGACGTGAACGAGATCAAGAGATCGCTCTACTTTTTCTCCTAGAAAAAGGTGCACGACTCACAGTCGGTCAGTCACTCCCACCACTTTACACTTTCATCGCATACCATAGACTCGTAGCAATGTACAGCATCGCTGAGGGCTCAAAATTTTCGTTGGCCTGAAGCACCAAACACCATGTCTTTAGCTTGATCTTTGCGCTGCGTGGCGTGTGGATCGACGTCTTCTCGTCGAGATTGTTCTTGGAAAGCAGCTGTCGTTTGTGCAGCATCCATAGCGGTCCACCCAAAGTCGGACTGCATGCGATGTAGGAGCCAAAGTAGCTCAAGCTGCATGACAAGGCCAGCTTTCCTGCTGTTGTCGGGGTCCTCATTGGTCACAAGGGCTTGCAGATCCGATAGAGACAACGCGGATCCACTCTTCTCGATCTTGTCAGCTGATGCGGTTGTCGACTCATAATACTTTTCGGGAAAGAATGTTCCAGCCTTGGCACAAGTAAAGGCGATCAGGTCGGTATGTTGAGCTGCCGTCAAGTCGACAACCGAGCTTTGTCTGGAACGACCGTCGTCTGAAGTGGACCAGAATTGTGCAAAAGCGGGACAGGAGACCGAGTTGCTCAGGTCTGTGTACCACATCTTGGCGTTTCGAAAGTCCCCTTCGAGCTTGTGCAAGATGGCGTGGAGCCAGTCCATGAATTTGGCACCTCCTTGTGCCTTACGCACGAGGAAATGTGCAGAATAAAGGTCCATCTGAAACACCAGGGCTGTCAGCTCGCTTTCCATTGCTCATTGCTTGAGCGCACTCACGTTGATCAAATGCAGGCAGGCCTCCAGAGACGGATGCAAGAACGCATCAGCGATGAGGTTGGACACAGCTGGTAATCTCGGTCTGTTGTGCGGCACTACCTCTGCCGGACCTTTAGGAACGACTGCAAGGAGATCCTTCAGCCATGGCGGAGCAGCAGACGATGCGAAAAGATTCTCTTTCAGTTCTTCAACTTCCGTCTCGCTCATCTTCAGTTCTTCGTCGTGCGGGCAGAGAAGTGCACAAAGATTGACGAGCTCTATATTGCGTTGAGAAGAACTGGCAAAACGTTACCTAAAAAAGTGTTGGTGTGGAGGCCAGTCTGACACAAGCCGCCGACCAGGCTGCGGCGAGAGATCTTGCCTGCAATCAGTGGTACAAACCCAAAGCTCGAGGCTGAGAGGCGATCATGGTGATCAATGAGGTCTGGTCTGCTCAAAGATTGTCGTGGTGCTTGGGACGGTTTACTACGGGCAAACACGGGCAAACACGGCTGCCAGGTGTGCATTTGTGCCTGTGGAACTATCAATAGTTTCGCCAGAGGATGACAGGCACGGACTGTGTATGCCGTAGTAGACTCCTGTTCAGACAGTGACAGATCCTGCGAGCCAAACTTGCAGTCCGAATACTTTGTAAAGCAGCTACCACTTTCGACCAAGCTATGCAAGGAGAAGCGAAGCCTCAGTACGGCATAGGAGGACACTTGTTGCGGGCATTAGAAGACGTACCTTTTCCTGAACACATGCTTTGAAGGCCAGGAATTCTTTCTGACACATGTTGCGCTCCACGTTCTCGTATTTGCTGGCGACGCACTTGCCGTAAGCTCCCGCCTGTCGTCCAGCCAAAAAGGGTAGTCAGTGACATGTAGTGTTCAAGGGGGCGGAAGTAGCAAGACTCACCTGAGCAGAGCATTGCGCAGCGGCTTTTCCAAACGTCCGCACCGGGGTTAGATCCTTCTGCCTCAGCATAGTCGGCCTCATGATGTTGGTAGCCTCGAGAGCGTTACCGATTTGCTTGACATAAGTGGGGAGCTAATGAGCAACTGCCAAATTTCTTATCTCATCTGGGCAAAGCTACTTGAATCGGCACCCGATTACCAAAATGGAATTCGCTGCTCGACCTAGGCAAGAGCATGGGAGGACTGTCTGCATTGCAAAAATTGGGTCTCAATCACACTGCCGGCCACACAGATCATCCTTAATGTAGATTGCTTGGATAGAGAGGCAGATACCCCTACGAATTTGGCCTAAAGTGTTCCGGGAGGATGAACTTATCGTGCACGGGACAAATCCTGGAAAGCGTTCTCGATGCAGTTCTTTATTTCGCGGTAGCTGACGACCAAGCAGCTGTGCTCGTCTCGCGAGCTGAGCATGATTTTTTCGTCAACGCCGGCGTCCAGTTTGTTGAGATTGGTAAGAATGTGACTAAGGTCCACCACAGGCCGCCCTGCTTCGTCAACAGCATGAAAGACGTGATCTCGGAACAGCTTGATAACGTATCGATCTCCTGTCTCTGCCCAGCGCGGATCATGATCAAATTCAGGTCGCTCGTTGATGAAGCCAAACTTGCAGAGAAGTCGTACCAGCCGACCATTTTCAAGCTCCTTCAACAGCGAGTTCTCGAGCAAATCGTTGTAGTTGTTGGCTGAGTCCATCTCGTCTACCATGTGAGTGCCAAGCATGCCAAACAAGGCGTCCGCAGAGCGTGTGGGACCTTCACTTTGACCCACGAGCCACGACAGGACATCCTTGAGTTCGGCAGAATAGCGTCCTGCAAAGATAACCAGACTCGACGCGACATCGTTGACAGCCGACATACTGTTCAAACCAAGCGAGATCACCAGAGTGCCGAGGTTTGATAGGTCTTCGACTTGCTGTGCCTGCAGTGTGTCGGACACTGTGTCGGGATCATAAGCAATGACGTCAAAAATTGAACAGCAGTTGATGCGGACGCGATTCTTGGCCGTACGAAGAATCTTGCTTGCTTCGATGCAGCGGGCCGCAAGGCCATTGGAGTGAACACAGCGAAGCGCACTAGCCAGCTGACAGAGATAGCTCCAGAGCGTCCGCTCCGGCACCTGCATAGAGACTGGCTGCAGTCGACCAGTGCGACGATCAGGTTGAGGTGCTTTGATGGTCATGTGTTCCGCATACAGTGTGTTGGAAAGCGGATGGTAGTCGTACACGAATACAATCGACTGATCTCCAAATGCACGGGTGGTGAAGGCCTCGCGAACGCTGACGATGCTTGGATGCCGGATGCGTCTCCACTTTTCAACTAGACCGATGGCAGTCTCGTATTGTAGACGGAATCCCTCGAGGCGTCTCAGAACGTACCGTTTGCCGTCTAGCGTGCAAGTAGCCTTGTAGGAGTGGCTGCGGTAACCAAACACTTTGCTATGATCGCCAGATGCTCCGGTGGCGCCGCTCGCACCTGGCGCACCCATGCGAGGGTCAATTAAACCTGGCGGCATGCCCATGGAAGATGGTGCGCTCGGACCGGGATGTTCAAGGGGAACAAGCGAGTGGTAAACGTGCAGCTCTTCAGGCAGATGCGGTCCACCCATTTCGGGTGGAGGTACAGTGGCATGCATCGCTTCTTGCTTGCGCTGCAGCTCCTCCCGCTGATTCGGGTTGAGGAAAAAGGCGTTTGCGGTGAGGTGGTGGGGATGAAGATTTGAGACATGCGGCAGAGGCGGGGCATACAAGTGGTACTGAAGTGCTTGACGAGTCTTGGCAGGTGCTCCTGCACCATAAAACTCTATGCCTGGACCCATACTCATGCCCGGTGGAGCGCCAGCAGTTGCTGGATCGCCGAACTCATTCATGTGCTCGTATGGGTTGTAAGCACGAGATGTTGGTCCCGCGTTGACGTTGCTTGGAGACTGGATCTGAGTGTGCGCTTCTGGAGGCATATGCGTGTACGTGGGATCAAATGCATCGCTCTCGTAGCTCATCTGTCCCGAGATGGGTGTGGCTCTGCCGCTGCCGAATGCGGTAGGCGCGTCGATGCTCATTTCTTGAACACCGGCAGCTACATCTTCGTTCCTCCTCAATAGGCTTGGGGTAGATGCAGAAAGGGAAGGAGATGAGCCTCCGGCGCTCTTTGGCACAAAGACTGCAGCTGCTACATTCCGAGCACTGAGTGCACCCTTGAACGGGCTAGCAGGCGCCGCGGCACTGCGAGCCTTGGCAGAGGCAGGGACGAAAGGTGCTGGTATGGATGGAGTTTTTGCAGGCGAGGAGGAAGTCGCTGTGTGGTCAAAGGGGCATCCTTCGTTCTCGTACTTGCAGTGGCCATAAATGGCGATGTTTCGACATGGTTTGCGCATGGGAGCGGGGTGACTATTGGTTGGGCCGGGAGATCTGGTAGATTCCAACGGAGAATTGTGAGCAGCCTGAGAGATGGGTGGTTTTGGGATCGAAGTCTCGTTGGTCAGGGGAGTGATGATAGGTATCGCAGAAAGCCGGCCTGGTTTTTGAGGTAGTGCTCCATTCAGAGAGGGTGAAGATTGCTGCCTTTGTTGATGTGCTTGTTGTGAATACTGATACATGTCTGAGAGACGGGATTCATGCTTGATGCTGCGCTTGAGCCTTGTAGCGAGGAGAGGGATGCACGTGTTCAAGAGCAAGTCGACATGGTGTCGCTGATGTTATGGAGAAGAGATAGCTCTCGTCCGTCTGCAGGCAGTTTGGACCGCTTCGTCGCTCACCAATTCGCATCTCCGGGCCCGATTCGGTTAAAAAGTGAGATTGCCCGATCGCTCAGCTCTAACCAGAAAATCCGTGGATCGCAAAGTGGCGCACACTGCCCATCTCTCTCTCTTCTGCTCACTCCTCAACCAACACACGCGCGCATAGGCCCCCCAGCGCCTAGGTCGCCATCTAGTTGTGGCGCTAAAGGCCAAATTTCAAACATTCCTGTCGACCGGCTTTCTGCATCACGAAGAATCTGAGGATTCTCAACCGACTCGTGTACTGCTCTCGTCCCACTGTATTTCAACACTTTGTCCATTTCGCCGCTGTCTGGCATGCTCGCCTTCTCTTGTACTCCGTGACGCTCTGCTTCGACGTACAAGCCTTAAAGACATCACACCGCCTGTCAGACTCATTCAAGTGCGCGTTTGTGCGTCCACGTCACATCGCTCGCTGCCTCGACACCACAGTCGATCTGGGACACCAGATAGGGCTGAGTGCGACCATGGCCACCATGAACTCCAAAGCGTCTCCATCAACAGCTTCAAAGAGTGAGACGAATCAGAGCTTGCAAGGCACCCCTCAGTCCATCGATCTCGAACCCTCGACTTGGACACCGGCGTCCGAAACTAGCTCTGCACAACCCCCACCTCCGGCATTCACTCCTTCCCCCTCTCCACCCCCGCATTCTCGCACGCCGAGAACGAAGATGACGAAACCAGATTTAAAAGTTTCGCCTCCCGCCGAATCAGTCTTGAACAGCCCTGAGCCTCGGGCCCCGCACGCCTCGGTTTCTCCAGCGAAACACGAATTCACATCGCACAAGAAGCTGTCTGCGTCCCCACAGCTTATTGACCATCTGCCGATTGCTACCGATGCTGCCATGGAAACGTTCAGAGAAATACCACAGAACGATTACCATGATAAGAAGCTTGGTCGGCCTCCTGGAAAATTCGACGACTACATGGTTTGCGATTGTCATCCAAACACTGTCGAAGAGAGCATCGCATGTACCGACGAAGCAAATTGCATCAACCGCATGACACAGATCGAGTGTTCCGCCTCGCGGTGTCGTTTCGGCAAGGTCTGCAAGAATCAACGTTTTCATAGACGGCAGTATGCTTCCATTGAAATTGTTCAGACAGAGAAGAAAGGCTTCGGGCTCAGAGCCATCCATGACATCCAGAAAGAAGACTTTGTCTACGAGTATGTCGGCGAGGTGATGAACCAAGCCACCTTTCTTGATCGCATGGAACAGTATCGCGTCGAGGGCATCCGTCATTTCTACTTTATGATGCTGCAGCCAAGCGAGTATCTCGACGCCACCAAAAAAGGTGGCAAGGCCCGCTTCATCAATCATAGCTGTAACCCGAATTGCAATGTCTCGAAATGGCAAGTCGGCAAGCACCTACGGATGGGCATCTTTGCTAAGCGTGATATCCAAAAAGGTGAAGAGCTTACATTCAACTACAACGTGGATCGATACGGCAACGATGCACAAGATTGCTACTGTGGAGAGCCAAATTGCGTAGGCACGCTCGGAGGTAAGACGCAGACCGACCTGAGTGGCATGGACGATCTCTTCCTCGATGCTCTCGGCATTTCCGATGAAGTGGAGCAGACCGAGGCGAAAGGCTCCCGCCGCAAGAAGGGCAAGCGTCTGGACCTTGACTTCATTCCTCAGATGCGCCCTATGCTCGAACACGAAGCAACCAAGGTTATGACGGCTGCGCGCCAAGCAGGTCCAAAGAGGGAGATCCTCGAGAAGTTGCTACGCCGTATGGAGATGACGAGTGACGTGGATGTTCAAAAGACTCTTGTCAAGCTCCACGGCTTCATCCTGATGCAATTCCTTCTCGAGCAATGGTGGAATGACCGCGACATAGTGCTCCTGATCATCAACATTTTGGCCCGTTGGCCTCTTATCGCTAGGAACAAGGTCGTCGACTGCGGCGTCGAAGAACAAGTGCGCACCGTTGTCGACAACTATCGACCCATCAAAGTCGAAACCGACGGTGCAAACAATGCACAGATCACGGTCAAAGAATCCGAGTTCGACGACTGTGCGACGTTGTTGACCGAAGAGGATCGTCTCCATGGCGTTGCTCCACCTCCAGACAAACAAGTGTCTGAACGAGCTGATCACCTCTTAGATGCATGGGAAAAACTCGATATGACGTATCGTATTGCTCGCAAGGACCTTGACGCTGCGATCGATGGAGACAAGGACGGCGCCGATGTTGCAACGTGGGTAGACCGCCGTCGAGTGCATGACTTGGATGACCTTTTGCTATTCGACGATGCTCAAGCACCCAATGCTGTGTCAGCCGAGCTGGGAAAGGCTCTGAAGACTGATCAGGACTCGCGTGATTCCAGCTGGAAGCCGCCGCCTTTACCGCCAGCCTCTCTTTCAAAACGCAGCACGACTAGAGGCGACCCTGCGCGAACAGCGGACACATATACCCCATCTCGGCTGAATCCTTACGCACACAGCCCCCGGACGCCCGACCAAAACACAAGCCTTTCCTCGTCGCTGGCCAAATCGCTACCTGGTCTTGTTTCTTCTTTTCAGCAGCAGTCCGCAGTTCCTGCCAAGTCGATTGAGGATATTATCCGAGAGGCAAACGAGCAAGAGGAACGAGCTCGCAGGGACGCAGATGAAGCCGCCATGAGACTTGCCAAGGAGGCAGACGTCCCCGCCGTCAACGTGGGCTCGTCACTGAAGAGATCCTCGTCTTCGTCTAAACCATTAGACAAAAGGCCAAAGCCCTCACCTTCGGGCCGTGCAGACGCCGAAGCATCGCCCACTCTGACGGATTTAGCGAAAAATGAGAAGAACCTGCGCAAAGTCATGGGAGATCTGGTTGTCCGTCAAATGTCCAAGCATAAGGACCGACTCGAGAAAGAGTCTTTCAAAAAGTACGCCAAAGAGTTGACCAGTATACTCGTAGCGAAGGAGATGAAGAATCCAAAATCATGGCCGCCGCCTACAGGCGCTGCGTTTACCGAATTTACTGACGAAAAGCGCATCAAGATCAAGACGTTCGCACGCGAATATATCGACAAGCTCTTGGCACGCAAAGGCAAGACCACAAATGGCAGCGCGAGTGCTGCGGGAGGCGTTGATGTGCTAAGCTCTACGCCAGCTTCTGCGTCTTAGGCGTCTGACAATTGTACTAGTATTACTTTAAGCGTTTACGCAGCATGGAATCTGTAACAGTGTCCAATTGCCGTGACTACTGAACAAGGTATCTGCGTTGGAGCCAGAGGGCCAAAGCTGCGACAAGCAATGAGAGAAAGATGGTAAGGTAGAAGCCGGGCCGCGTTTCCGTGATGAAGGCAATGGCGCCAGTAGCCGGTGATGCTGAGCTGAGTGCGGGAATCGGGATGATCCGCAACGTGTTGTCGGCACTGGCTGAAACCAGTATGCTCGATGAGGGATTGAAGCGCAGCGCAGTCGGAGGGAAATTGTGAGCATCGAGGATCTTGAGAATTGGTCGCAACGTCTTGGCGTCCAAAACGCCCACGCTGAGGTCAGAGGAACCGTAGGCCAACAGTTTGCCGTCTGGCGACACGTCAAAGACTGTCACAGGTCGATCAGATACATGTCTGGTTTCAATCAGATCCCACGAGTCAGCGTCCCAGGCTGTCACGAAGCTCTTGCGAATCTTTGCCTTGGGTCCTTTGCCGCCAGCGGACGAGATGGCATTGACTACGGTAAAGAGCTTCTCCTTGCTCGATTCCCCACGGCCAAATCGAGCTGCGCGGAATGAACAGGGACCTTGCCCACCAAGCGCAGGTTTTTTGATGGTCTGCATTGTCTGGGCGTATCCTTGGGCATCCTTGTTCTCTTGGCCTGCTGAGAACGCCGTGGTAGCATACACGACGAGTTTTGAGGAAGAGGTGAACACGACGTGGGTATTGGAGTGTGAGAAGTCGGCATCATAGATCTCTTCTGACTCGAAGTCTTCAGCTGGATTGGATATCGCCGTATCTTGAGCCTCTGCTGCCTGGTGATCCGACGTTTGCGGTTCTTGCTTGTCATGCCACACGTGGGCGAGCGACGGAAATCGATGAAGGGCGACCTGGCCGTCTGTGCTCGCCACGGCGAGCATTCGCCCATCAGGGCTGAACACTGTAACTTTGGGGTATTGCTCTGGATCGCGAATCGTCAGTGATTCTGCTTTGCGTGAGAAGTGCAGCGAGATCTTTGGCGAAGAGGTAGAGGTTGAAGCGTCCGCTGTGTCTTCTTTGCCCGGTGTCTTTTCTGGCACATCTGCCGAAACTGAGTAGTCAAAGAGGCGTAGAGGCTGGTTGTCGCCTTGTCTCACTTGCTCGGCAGAGTTGTTGATACCGCAAACGAGCTGCTTTTGTGATGAGTTGACAGCCATGGTCATTGGAGCATCTTCGTCGCGAGACAGTTTGACCTCTTCCAGCTTCTCAAAGCCTTGCTGGTCTGCGTTGATACGCGCGGCTACAATCGCGTTCGTGACACCCGAACGACCGGCGCCGCCACCTCCGCAATAGACGACCACATCATCTTGCAGGAACCCAAGCGAGTAGACGGGTATTTTGGCTTGAACCGGGTAGTGCTGTGTCCTTGCCATCACGAGAAGCGCTTTGCGAAGAGCGAGTGGTATGAAGACAAGGGAGGCGAGTATTGGCTTGTGCGTTGTGATTTGAAGTGTCAGATTCACAAATTCTGCCAGCATGAGTGCATGAGTGCATGAGGATATATGAGTGTACGAGTTGGTTCGCCTTCTCCCGACAGATTCACATTCGCTCAACCTGCAACTGTCATGTCTGCTAAGGATGAGCATCCTTCGGCAAAGCGGAGCACTACCACCCTGACCCGAGGTCATCTGGCACAGCGTATAGCAAATGGCGAAACACTCGTGCTACATCGGCGCAAAGTGTACAAGCTGGACCGGTGGCTTGCAAGACACCCAGGCGGCGAGCTTGCAATCCTTCACTTTGTCGGTCGCGACGCCACAGATGAGATCGAGGCGTATCACTCGCAGGACACCATGGACAGGCTCATGAGCCGCTTCGTCGTTGGTCACCTCGCTCAAGACGAATGGGACCAGTACAAGCCTCTTGTGCCGCCTGTCCAGCTTGGTTATAGAAAGGGCAAGCTCGATCATCCGCACGCGCAGGTCGCCATGTGGGCTCATCGCACGCCAAAGCCTATGTCAGCCAGCAAGCAGCATCTTCCTCTCGACAGCACAAGCAGCAGCAAACCAATTTTCATGGTCATCGATCGGCCAGAATCATTTCCTCTTCCCATCGAGCTGCTTGAGCCTCCGCCAGACCCACCAAGCCTCGACGCGGCGCGGGAAAAGCGGATCTCCGCTGCTTACCAACGCATGCATGAGCAAGTCAAGGCGTCAAAGCTGTATGATCTACAGCCCGGTGGTTATGCTCGCGAAGTGGCCCGCTATGTCCTGCTCGCAGCAATCTCTTTCGCCTTCTGGTCAAAAGGTCAAAGCGAGACTTTGACACCGACACCAGACGCTTGGCTCAGTTCGTCCTCTGTGTCCTTCTTACTATCAAGCTTCTTCTTGGGCTGCTTTTGGCATCAGCTGACTTTCTCAGCTCACGATTCGGGTCACTCTGGCATCACCCACTCCTGGTCCATCGATCGATTGATTGGCACTATCATTGCCGATTTTATCGGGGGTCTTAGCATTGGATGGTGGTGCGACAATCACGACGTCCATCATCTTGTCACCAACCATCCCGAGCACGACCCTGACATTCAGCATATGCCCTTCTTCGCCATCTCGCCCGAATTTGTCCTGGCCGGCCAGACAACTGTGCTTACCACTGGCAAAGACAGCGCCGACGATCAAAAGCCGCTCGGCCTGTGGTCTTCTTACTATCGACGAGTCTTGGCCTTTGACGCGCCGAGTCGTTTCCTTCTTCGACACCAGCACAAGCTGTACTACGTTATCATGTCGCTCGGTCGATTCAACCTGTATGCCAATTCGTATGGATTTCTGGCGACAAAAGCCCGCAAGAATCGCTGGTGGGCGCTAGAGGTTGTCGGCATACTCTGTTTCTGGACGTGGTACGGCTGTCTGCTCCGCTCGCTACCGTCCTGGTCGATGCGGATCGCGTATCTCTTGATCAGTCATATCGTCACTTCGCCTCTGCACGTTCAAATCGTGCTCTCGCACTTTGCACAGTCGTCTGAAGATCTGGGACTTAGCGAAAGCTTTGCGTCGCGGCAACTACGCACAACGATGGACGTCGCCTGCCCTCCTTGGCTCGACTTTCTTCACGGCGGGCTGCATATGCAAGTTTCGCACCATCTCTTTCCACGAGTACCTCGGCACAACTTGCGCGAGCTTCGCGATCGCTTCGTTGTTCCGTTTGCCAAGGAGCACAATCTTTGCTACCACGAATACGGATTTGCTGAAGGCAACGGCCGAGTCCTCTCAACGCTCAAAAAGGTAGCAGACCAAGTTCAGATTCTCGCCCACGTAGCCCAAGCCCAGGTCAAAGGCGACATTGGCACACACTGATCTTTCATCATTCATAGCATTACTGTGCTTTGCATAGCTGGATCTGCTTGTGTCTAACTCGAGGGTCTTCAGCTCAACTCTAGCGAGACCGCCAGCACCGATTGTAACATTCAGTATTGGTTCAGCGAGATAATTAAGATAGTTTCTGACACGAGGCATGCAGCTTTTGATTTTTATCGTTTCAGCTTTCCTCAATACTCTAATAGCACAGCCATGGCATAGTGCAGCTCGCTCACTTGTTGTTGTGGAGCGGATGTGGTTGGGAATACTGACTTGCTGGCCTAAACGCCGCAATCTGTGCGCTGACGGCTTGGACCACCTGCGTATTGCTCCGTGCTTGGGACTGAATTTATTGAGTGGCTTCCGCTTATGTCATCCAAGACCGGATCACAACCTCGGTGTTCCTTTCTCCAGATCTCTCAAGCGACTCACCATGATTTCCGAAGACAAGCCAGCGAGCAACACGGCGTCGATGTACTCCGAGATGGCTGAGCGGCGCAGGAGATCGAATGCGGCCGCACAACGGCGTCGACGCACCCGTCTACGGATGAGCAGCGGCGTTGACCACGAGCAGACATCACCTCGCTCCACCGCTCGCACCTGCAACTTTTCAGCAACAGCGAACACAGGCTCCACCAGCCATCAAGAGCTTTTCGAAGCTGGAATCAGCTGTCCTTGGCTACCGAATTTAGACATGAGAGGAAGCGGGGCGGAATGGCAGCTCGATGATCGAAAGCACATGTACTATCTACTTGACACAGTAGACCTGGCTCTTGGAACTGCACACACTACTTCAAGCCTCAGTCTCATCGCCGCCTACAAAATACTTTACACGCGCCTTGGACTCACGGCTGACGTGATGGAACAATACGACACTCCTAATCCAATTCCTCACAGCTGGTCGCGTTATGTCAACCAGCCGTCCCTTCAAGATGCGCCACACAGTACTGCCAACACGCTCTTACCTACACCACAAGAAACTCCGAACCAGCCTCCACCGGACAGCAAAATTTCGTGGGACAATGTGCCGGAGAACATGCATCCAACAGCTGCGCAGCTGGCTGATGAGCACCATGCATTCTTTGATGTCTTCTGTCCCTGGCCGGTGGTGCGAGATCGAGTTCTAAGCTTGCTGCGCAGTGGCGAAATCCAGCAGCGAGACTTCTGCGAGGAGATGCTCAATCATCCGCTAACCACAGGGAAACCACCACCGTTCTTCATATGGCAGAACAATCCGTTCGACGCGGAAAATTGGGAGGTGGAAGAAGGATTTGCAAGAAAGTACAGCCGCCTCTTCGACGATCAGATTCTTCAACGCACAAACTGGTGGCGAGCGAAGCGTGGCCTACCAGACCTCTCACTCGTCTGTGGCAATCGCTGTCCATCAGCAGAAAAGAGTTGATCTGATTCATGCTGCCAATACTACGTGCAAATTCGCATACAGTGCTTTTGCGTTAGGCCGGGTCAGGCCAGGTTTGCGCTTTCTACACCTGATCACATGTAAGGTGCAGTCTCCTTCTCGCTCCAGCTCCAGAAGCGATCGGCGAGCCCGGTAGATATACCGTGCAAGATGTCGCTTCGTACGTATTTTGCACCTTGTCTGCCCCAAGGCATAATGTAGAGACTCGTTTCACTCACGTCTGGACTCCATCCACTGTAGAGCTCAGTGTACGCCCCAAAAATGGGAGGGTGCAACATGCTGTCGGCCAATTTCATCATGAGGCCTCCCGAGTGTCGCTGGAGCTCTGTTCTGAGATTGCCGGGGTTGAAAGAAACACTGATAATGTTGTGTTGTCCTAGAATGGTTTGCGACTTGTGCGCATAAAGCACGTTGGCAACCTTTGTTTGTCCATAATTTGCTTGTTGGCTCTTGAGGATGCGTGGAGCCCCTTTGGCGTCCTCTGCAATGCCACCGGACGGCGCGAGAACCTGAATACCAGACGATGCTGCCCACAAGACACGCACAGATGATGCGAGCGAAGACGAGGCTGTCTTGATCAATATCGGGTGAAGCATCAGAGTAAAAAGGAACGGCCCAAGGCAGTTCGTACCAAATTGAAGGTCGTGTCCTTGCTTTGTCTTGCTTCCTTCAGGTGGAAACATGACACCGGCGTTGTTGACAAGTACGTCAAGACGAGATTCACGTGACAGAAATTCGTCCGTTGACTTCCTGATTGTCGCCAAGTCGTTGAGATCGAGCATGAGAAACTCGAGACGGCCACTAGCGCGTGGGAAGCGACCCTTGATATGATCAATGGCTTTCATTGCCTTGTCCTTGCTACGACCAGCGACATAGACCGTAGCGCCCTTGCTGTACAGGATCGAAGTGAGCTCTTGACCAACCCCTGCGTAACCACCAGTGACGATATGAACGCGGCCTGTCTGATCAGGGAGATTTTCTTCCGTAAGTGTGGGGGCTGGAATGTTGAACGATTGCGTTCGAAAGGATTTGGACAAATAATTTGCCATGATCACACTTGAACAAGGTTGGCAGCTGGTCGGAAGAGGGTAGCGAGAAGTCAAGCGCAACAGGGGGCTAGCCCGGAAATGGCCCTTATGTAGGGAGTCCTGTGTTACTTTCTGATCAGCAGTCAAACCGCATATAGCCGTGCCCGTGGACTGTACACGTGAACGTTCGCTCTCCGCGCCAAAAAAAAAAATCAAAGAATTGAGGTGTGGAGGCTGACTTGCATAGAGCAATGGCGCTCGCTGCACACGCGTTCCGATCTAGTTTCTTCGGATGTCGGCTCAGCCTCATCCAATTCGCATTGCTCGGTGTCAGCCTCCACCGTCCACCACTACAGATTCGAGGAAGCTCGCTCCCAACAAGCAAGCATCTTGCTCGCAAAGCTTGGATAGTTCCTTCGGAACCTGTTCACCGCCGCAGCTGCAGCAAGATCAACCACCCCTACAGTGAGATCAGCCAGAAGATGACTGTTGCAAAACAAAACGCGAGATGCCGCGGCACAAGCTTCCGGCTTGCCAAGCAAATCTCGTCAGAAGCCTACTGTCACACAGTGTCTCATACATGTTAGAGCACTCACTACCGCTATCGATCTTAGACTAGTTCCCACGTTCTTCTTCCTCCTCTTCTTCTTCTTCTCAATGAAATATCTTTATCAAAGTCTTTACGCCTGACAAGAATCAGCAGAGACACCACACTACGTGTTTGGGCACAGGCTCATCGTCTTCTACGACAATGGCCCCTCGCATCGTTGGTCTCCTGGGCAAGGATCTGGCAATGATCCTAGCTCTAATTAGTCATCTCGTTTGACAACAAAATCCCTTCCATCCCCTGCCAAATCGCCTTTTGGATTGGCCTCGCTTAAGCCCAATTGGACCCTGCATGGTGAACTTAGCTAGCTAAGTTCATCGGAGTCCCAATTGCCGACTAGGGTGTCACCGGAGGGGTTCACAGTGGCCGAGAGGCAACGAGAGATAGCGCAATAGAATGTATTCGAGTGATCTAGATACACAGGTGTGTGGATACTAGACTCGATGGGGGAAGACACCATCGAGTCGAAGCAAGTGCTTTATGAGGGAAGCGAGCAAGGGGCTGGAGCACGCCGACAAGGCATGTAAGTCTGGGGCATATGCGCCGGGACGCATGTCTCAGACCCATGCAACGGAACACATGCAGAGGGCCACATGTAATGGGCCTAGCCCCATAACATTACCCCCCATGTAGTCCTCGAGCTCCGTCGAGAGGGAATGCAGATTGGCTACGTCCACCATGAGTTGTTGAAGCCCATAAGTGGGAAGGTGGATGGTCGAGAAAAACAAAGCAGAACAGAGCGTGTTGAAACGCCCAACAGGATCATGGGGAATGTGTTGAACAGTTGTGTAAGTGCTGGTCGTTGTTGGCCCAGCAGAGAAAAGGGAAATGGTCGAAGTCGGCACGGAACAGAGACGGTCACGGAAACAAGTCGAGGCGGGTTGAGACACCATATCGAAACATTGTGTTGAACAAGAAAAAAAGGGCCGCGGTCGAGGAAGCAGCGTAGCGTTACGACCTTGGATTGGTTGAGCCACGACGACGTTTGTCCACGGCAGGAGTAGTAGAGGCTGGATCGTTTTGTCGGCTCTCGAACTCGCGCAAGAGGTCGTCGCAATTGAGGTGGCTGGCCGGTTCCCACGTTTGTGCCTCCTCCGGGTAGCCTCGCCACAGGACGAGATACTCGCGCTGACTCTTTGGGCCACGACGGTCGAGGATCGCCTCTACTTCGTAGTAGACCTCTCCTTCGATGATCTCGGACGTACTTGCCTCTTGCCTATCACTGATCTTGCTGGTGCGTGCCGGTTCCAGTAGTGAGACGTGGAACACGTTGTGCACTCGCAAGTGCGGAGGCAGACGAATTCTATACGCCAGTGATCCGACCCGTTGCAGTACCTCATAAGGCCCAGAGTAGCGCGTGTCGAGCTTGGGGCTGGGGCGGCGGCTGCGCCAGTTCCTTCGGCTGACGTATACCATATCACCAACCGCGAAAGACATCTCCTTGTGCTTTCGGTTGTAGAAGCGCACAGCTCGTTGCTGCGCCTCTCGGATCCGTTCCTACAGGAAGGAGACCAACTGCTCGTGGTCTGGTGCGAATGCGGACACATCCGGATTGTGCACCCCCAGTCGAACGGGCGTCTCGGGGTGTGCACGAGGGTTCCACCCGTAGCACGCGAAGAAAGGTGACGTTCCCAGGGTAGTGTGTACCGTGTTGTTGTAGACAAACTGCGCCGTAGTAAGCAGGCCGCTCCAGTTGTCCTGGTCGTAGTTGGAATACATACGAAGGTATTGTTCTAGGACCTGGTTCACCCGCTCCGTCTGGCCGTCCGTTTGGGGGTGGTACGCGGTCGACATCCTGTGCTCGATGTCGAAGTATCGCGCGAAATCTTCCCATACGCCAGAGATAAATTGACGGCCGCGATCTGAGACAATATGGTCGGGAATCCCGAACAGCGGGAAGACGGTGTCTTTGAGAAGTGCGGCAGTTGCTTTGGACGTGACGGTTTTAACCGTAGGGGCGAAGACAGCGAATTTGGTGAGGCGGTCGACAACAACCATAATAGAATCATAGCCGTCTGACAGCGGAAGGCCTTCAATGAAGTCGAGCGAAATGGAGCCCCACGGACGTTGCGGCGTGGACAGTGGCTTGAGAAAACCGTATGGCCGATGCCGAGGTGTCTTGTAGCGGGCGCAAACAGGACAGGAAGCAACGTAGTCCGCGATCCAGGCGTCCATCTGATGCCAGTAGTAATTCCGTTTGGCCAGATCAATGGTCGCATCACGACCGGGGTGGCCAGCGGAGGCGCCGTCATGCACCTGGCTCATCACCATGAACCGAAGATGTTCGCGTTGTAACCCGGCGGACGAGCGATTGCGGCCCACTGTGCCCTCCAGCACGAGGGGTATGACCAGGCGGTTGTGGAAAAGCCACACGCCATCTTGCAAGCAATAGTCGTCAGGCTGTCCAGTGATCCTGTTCTGAAGCTCGGTGTCGCGTGGCTGAAACAGCCGACAGAGGGAACGCAAATCGAGAGGTTAGGGTTAGGGTTAGGGTTAGGGTTAGGGTTAGGGTTAGGGTTAGGGTT